>CM028137.1:513117500-513220000 GCA_016271365.2 Neoceratodus forsteri
ACAGTAGCCTCCAGCTGAGGCAGTGAGTGAGCCAATGTGAGTTAATAGTTACTTGCTTGGGTTGAGTCGGTGAGTCGTGCCATATTGTGACTCGAGTTGAGTCGTGTGACTGTGACATGAGTCCAATCTGTCATTAAAGGAATCTGCTTGTATGTCCTCGATGGCAGAGGCTGGCACTCACTGGTGTGTTTTTATGTATATGTGTGTATGTATGATAGATGGATAGAGATGGGGGGAGGAGATATATAGTATGTGTAATGTGTGTGTGTGTGTGTGTGTGTGTGTGTGTGTATATGTATGTGTGTATGTATATGTGTGTGTGTATATATATGTGTGTGTGTGTGTGTGTGTGTGTATGTATATGTGTGTATATATATATATATATGTGTGTGTGTGTGTGTATATATGTGTATATATATGTATGTGTGTGTGTATATATGTGTATATGTATATGTATATGTATATGTGTGTGTGTATATGTGTATATGTATATGTATATGTATATGTGTGTGTGTATATATATATATAAATAACTACTACTAGTTTAGCTGTACTAAGTAATTAGGACTTTATGAATTTTAGATTAGTATTTCCAGTGGGTTTTGTTTTAGGTAGCCCCCTGAGTGACTTGAGTTGTCTTGTTGCCACCTTTGACTCTGGACTTGAGTCAAATGAATCGAGACTCGAGTCGTGACATGAGTGACTCTGAAGGACTGGAGTCCTGGGTCATCGGGGTGGCATTAAAGGAATTGGCTTATATATCCTCGGTGTCGTGTGTTGTGGCTGCTGACTGAGTCAAGTCAGAAGTGACTGTAATTGTTAAGCTAGCAGCTATGCCAATAAAGCTAATTATGAATGCAAAATGCAATCAAGTAATTTCTCTTATTGGTTTTGTTTTAGGCAGCTCCCAGCCACGGTCGGCCAAGAGCTCAGTTGAGCCAGCCAGAGCTAACCAAAGTTTTGTGACACCGATGACATGAGTCAGTCGGAGAGGAGGACTCATCAGGAGTCTGACTTGCTTTGTCCCAGGGACCACTGTGGTGGAGCTGGAGGTGTTGGCCGTCAGGCGAGCAGAGACGGGAACTGGTCTCCAGTGGAAGTGGGCTACTGGAGGGACTCTGGGTAGGGGGTGGGGGCATCAAGCAGACAAGCTTAGCAGACACATGAGACGAGAGACAGCAACTTCACTAAGAGTGCGAGCTCAGCTGACTTGCCAATGTAGAGTATGAAGTAGTCATCACAAATCGCATCAGGAGGACAGGGAGAGAGGACTCGACTCAGTCAGAATTCAGAAAGCAACAGCAGCAGATGTCACTTGGAGAGAATTTGGATTACTGAGTGGAGAGTGCACTCCAGATATGGGGTGTGTTGATGTCAAATAAAAATTATTCTAATAACTATACCACAGGTGTGCTGCGCAGCAGTAACTGTGTTGCAGTCAGAATCTGATGGAGGGGATTGGGGAACAACTGGGAATGAAAAGTGAAGAAACACACAGACTAGTGCCTGCCAATTCTTATCAATTGCTGAAACTGAAGAACACTGAGAAATTGCAGTTTGCAAATGGCATTGGCATTTGGCATCACGGCAAACCAAATTTGTGTGGTATAATTAATAAAAAAATTTACATGAAAAAGTTCTGTGTGTATCGTTCTCTGTTTGACTAACCTTTACAGTTTTATGCCTCTGACAGGACTGTCTGCTACTCTCTGTTCAGACTTACAATGATTCTGAATGAACATGAACACACGTGATCACTTGAAAGAGCACCAGCAGCACAAGTAACAGTAATATGAATGAAATGAATCACTGCTGTCTCATCTGTCACTCACTGACCCCACCGGTGAGGTGACTGATGACGAGTCTGCAGTCTGAGTCTGCACACACGTCGTGATGATGACAGTTGGTGATGGCCAACCCTTATCCCAACCACAGGTACTTTGTTACCCAACCCAATACCCATATAGGTAGAAAAACTTAACATACACGATGATGATCATTACATGACAGAGACATTGTGTTACTACAGTGTTACTAGTGGTGTTAATTAAACGTAATAACATAAGATTTTTGATGCTGGGCCTGGGTGCTGCAGCTGATCATCCCTATTCCCCATTCCATGCCCATTGCTTGAGCCTAATCAACAAACGTGTGTTTAGTTCCTATTCTCTGGAGGGAATAGGGATGTTGTCATGTCACTTGCTCTGAAACCAGTACTGCATCATTTTCTGTTCTGTTCCAAAAGAACAGCAGAGGAGAGGAAAACTATGATCATGCACATTTAAAAGTGTGGCTTCAAACCCCAGAAAATCTTACTATATTCTGATTTATGCAGCATGGTCTCACCATAGCACTGCCCCGGTGCCGAAATGGTTAATAGAACCTATGCAAATGATGGAATGCCAGGCTCGAGCTCTGTTTTCAAATCACTGTCCCTGGTAAACTGTTCTAAACCGTCAGATTCTTTACTCCGCTCGCCTCAGTAAGACGTCTCCATAGAGCTCTCCTTCATCACTTGAAGAAACTTTATTTTTCTTGGTTTTATTCACTAGTGAAAATTTATTTTATTGGTATTCCTTTCACTGTCCTTGGTTTCAGGTAGTAATTGTGTAGATTTTAGTCAAGTAGGGGTAAATAGTCGCTTTCCTCCCGGTTCTTCAACCGAGGGGGAACCGACAGTCTTCCTTTATCATTTTACTAATTCAATTAGAGTTAAATTTTCTGTACCGACTTGGTATAGTCGGTTTTTAGCATTTATCTGTGTTTTTACCGGGGTAACTCCTGGTTTCATTGTTTTGAGTTCAGCTGGGGTAACTCCTGGTATCTTACTCTATTTTTCATTCCAGGGCAACTCCTGGTTTTTCTGTCTCTTCGTGCAACAGAAGAGGAAGAAGCTTTGGTGTGGTGGTCTGGGTTATGTCACAGGAAGCTAAAAAGAGAACAGGACCCACAGGTTTCCAACACTGTTCTGAGTGCGGGGAACTTTTTGCAAAAGCAGATCCACAACTAATCTGTTTATTCTATCTGGGGTCTGACCACCTACAGACAGATTGTGATATTTGTGCTAACTTTCCGCATTCCACCTTAGACTGTTTTTTAAAAGACTGTCTGAAAGAATGGGGGAATAAGGCTGCTAACCCAGCCGCAGACCAACCGGATGAACCGGGAGAGCTGCCCTCTGAAAGGGGCGATGGCTCTAGTTCAAAAAGACGAACTGCAGATGAGGCTGCTGAACCGGCCGTTGTGGTCAAGAGAGAGAGAGAGAAGGAAAAGCACCAGGAACTGTAACCTAAACAAGCCGTGGTTCCTTCTGCCGAGGCGATTGCTAATGTGATTAGGATTATCCAGTCATTACAGTCCCTGGTTCCGGTTAACAAAACAACCGTTTCTAGAAACTCCCGGTTTAATAGACCAAGGTGGGGATCCTTATGGGGACAACTACTTTGGAAATGAGCCTGATGACGAAGATGAGGATTTTGGGGACCCTATTGATCCAGATATTTCCACTGATCCTCACAGACCAGATTCTTCTGACAAGGGAACAGAGGATTTTACCGTCTTTTGTTTTTAATGAAGCAAGTGGCTCAATCCCTTGACCTCCCATCCCAGGAATCTGCGGAGGAAGAGGATTATATGAAGATGATGGATGTGCTCCCATCAAAGAGGCTGCTACTCCCTCTCTGCAAGTCTCTAAGAAAGCAGACTATGAAGGTTCTGCAAACCCCCACTTCCATTCCACCCACACACAGGAATGTAGATAGGAAATACTGAAATCTGGGGCCGGGTTCCTCTTTGGGCACTCCAGCCAGGAAGGTGTGGTACAGGCTGCAGCTTGTGACAAAGCTGGCATCCCTCTGGCGCTTCTCACCCTCCAGACAAGGATTCTAGGAGGGTGGATTCCATAACGCAAAAAAAAAAAAAGTGTATTTGGGTTCTTCTCTGGCTGTCGGGCAGGCGTCTTACATGGCCTATACAGCCAGATAGCAAAAGAATTTGTGGACCACAGTTCTACAGATTGCTAAGGCAGCCCCTTCCTATGGTTGCTGACCTGGAGGAAACTGCAAAAAGGGGTATTGAAGCTGCTAAGACGCAGTTCAGGACAGCAGTGGACTCTAATGACACTGCATCCAGGCAGATGGCATCTGCTGTGTCCCTCAGAAGGTTTGGCTGGCTTAGAACCACTAACCTGACACAAGATACCCAAACTAAGGCCATGGATTTTCCACCTTGTGTCTCTGTTTAGGGTGCCAATGGAGGCATATATGAAAAAAATGGACAAATACAAGGCTGCATATAAAAGTGCAGCAGCCAAAGAGAGAGCGGCTACCACCCAGAAGCATCATGCAAGGGGTGGCAGAGGCAGGCCTACTTATAGGCCTTCCTTCCAGCCTCTGGGATTTCCCCAGCATCAGCCCAGGGGATACTTCAGAGGCAGGGGCAGAAGGGGCAGTGGCCGCACTGCATCCAGTAGTCAGCCAGTAGTACAGTCCAGACAGACACCCTGAGGTGACTGTTCGAGTTGCCTCCCCAACTCCAATAGGGGGGAGGCTAGCCCACTACTTCCAGGAGTGGAAAAATGTCACCACAGACAATTGGGTTCTGGAAGAAGTGGGCCAGGGACTTGTCCTCTGCTTCAAAGCTATGCCAAAGCTGAGGTCGAGTTTTCAAACCCTCTTCCCCATCAGAAACAGCCCTGCTGGAAAAGGAAGTTTCAAGCCTTCTGCTACAAAAGGCAGTGGAATCAGTCCTTTCCAACCAGATGGGGAAAAGGCCTGTATTCAAGGTACTTTCTCACAATAAAGAAAACTGGAGTGGCGACCAATTCTGGACCTCAGATACTTAAACAAGCATCTGTCAAAACCAAAATTCAAGATGGTCACCCTGGCTACCATACTACCCACTCGAAGACAGGGAGACTGGTTAGCATCCCTGGATCTGAGGGATGCCTACTTTCACATCCCAATCAGGTCACACACAAAGTACCTCAGGTTAAGGTTGCCATCAGGTCATTACCAATTCAGGGCAATGCCTTTCGGACTGACATCTGCTCCAAGGGTGTTCACAAAATGTTTAGCTGTGGTAGTAGCACACACAAGGTGACAAGGGGTGTCAGTGTTCCCCCTACCTAGACGACTGGCTCATAGTGGGCCAGTCACACCAGCAAGTAAGGGAGGCCCTGTCAATAACACAAGACACTCTCTCTACTCACTGGGGTTTCTGGTGAATCAGGAAAAGTATGTTTTGGAGCCAGTCCAACTGCTCAGATTCATGGCGGCAGAACTGGATACCAAAAAAGGGATGGCTTAGCTGCCTCAAGACAGGGTGGACAACCTTATCCAGGTGGCCATTTCCTTCAAACTCCACGTCTCTAGGCCAGCAAGGCACTTCCTGCAATTGCTAGGCCATATGGCAGCTTCTACAGCAACTGTGTCAGGGGCCAGGTTCCAGATGAGATATTCAGTCTCATTTAAGAGATCACTGGCTTCAGAGAAGGGATTCTCTCTCAAAGCTAGTGACAGTAACAGCCATTTTTTTCCAAACCCTTAAGAGGTGTCAGGAAAAGGGCAATCTCGGGCAAGGTGTAACCTTCTTGCAGCAGGCTCCCTCTCTGGTACTCATGACAGATGCCTCCCTCCTAGGGTGGGGATCACACTGCACGTGGCATGTTGAAAAAGCAGGAATCCCTCCTGCACATCAGCCTCTCAGAGCAGTTCTTCTGGCTCTTCAGTCATTCCGCAATCTGATTAAAAGGAAAGGTGTTCCAGGTCAGAATAGAAAACACAACCACCATGTACTACATAAACAAGCAAGGGGACACAAGGTCAACTCCCCTCTGCACAGAGACAATGAGAATCTGAGAATTTGCTTACTCCCTGAATGTTTCCCTCTCAGCTTTCCACCCTCTAGGCAAGGACAAAGTCTTGGTGGATGCCCTCAGCAGAATAAATCGGAACCATCATGAGTGGTCACTGAACAAGCAAGTCTTGGAGACTATTTTCAGGAGGTGGGGCACCCCAGAGGTGGATCTGTTCACTGCCCCAGACAACCACCACCTCCCACAGTATTGCTGCAGGCCACCCATCAAGGGCACAATTCCTCTGGATTCACTTCTGCTGGATTGGACTGGGAGGTTCCTGTATGCCTTCCCTCCCTTTCCTCTCTTACTGAAAGTGTTAAACTCTGGCTTCAACCAGCCTCCATGATCCTCATTTCCCCAGACTGGGTTAGACAGCCTTGGTATTCCATGATCCTATCATTGTCAATAGCCAAGCCAATCCGTCTTCCCAGGACGGACAACCTGTTGTTATCCTCACAGGGCAGGATCACGTATCCCAATCTGCTATCCCTCAGACTCAAAGCATGGCTCTTGAAGACCTACATCTTTCAGAAGGAGACATGGATATACTGAGAGTCTCCAGGAAGCCTTCTATGAAGAAAACCTATGCTTCCATATGGAAGAGATTTTCGATTTGGTGTCGGGGTAAGGGGTTAGACCATACCCAAGCCAATCTCTCTACAGTTCTGGACTAGGACCCATTTGAGAGTACACCTGGCAGCTGTTTCAGCTTATTTATCAGCAGGTAAGGCATCTTCTTTGGCTTCAAAGCCAAAATTCAAGAAGTTTAAGGGATTACTGTATTTGCACCCACCACACAAGGAGCCTGCTCCCATGTGGGATTTGAACATTTGTATTTTCTAACTTATGCAGTCTCCCCTTGAGCCCATGTCTACTGCAGACCTCAAATATGTGACTTGGAAAACAATGTTCCTGGTAGCCATTACCTCTGCTAGAAGGATCAGCGAGCTCCAGGCACTGTCCACATAGCCTGGGTACATTGCTGTCCATTGAGACAAAATAGTTCTGAGAACTAACAGGAGATTTCTGCCTAAGGTGGTATCAGAATTCCACCTCCACCAGTCTGACATTGCCAGTCTTCTTCCAGACCATTCCACCTCAGGTGAGCGCAGGCTGCACAGCCTGGATGTGAAAAGGGCAGTCTGTTACTATCTTGACTACACAAAGGGTCACAGACTGGATCAAATCCAGTTCTTCCTCACTTATGGAGAGGCGGGGAAAGGAAAATCTGCCACAAAACGATCCATTGCACGATGGATTGTAGTCTGTATTCAGTTTTGCTATAGCAAGGTGGGCAAGCAACCACCTGGAGGCCTCGGGGCCCATTCAATTAGGGGTACTGCAGCTTCTCATGCAGCTGCTAGAGCTATCCCCCTAGACATTTGCAAGGCTGCAACTTGGAAATCAGTCCACACAATCACCAAACCATTGTCTGGTTGTCCAGGCCAGAAGCGATGCCAGGTTTGGCACAGCAGTCCTGCAGAGCCTGTTTCCTAAATAGGTTATTGGCCCACCTCCAAAGGCAATGCTTGGTAATCTGCATAAGTCAGAATACAGTAAGATTTCCTGGGGTTTGAAGAAAAAATTACTCACCATAGTAATCTTGTTTCTTCTAAGGGAATCTTACTGTATTACATAGATACATAGATAAGGGCCTATGGCCCACCCAGTCTGCCCATTTGAGCTTGTAAGTTCAGTTTGTTTTCCCTAGAAGTCTGTTGCCCCTTACCCCTGACCTCCAGAATTCCTTTGTCTATCCCATGCATTCTTAAATCCCGTGATTGTTTCAGCCCCCACCACTTCCTCTGGCAGAGTGTTCCACTTGTCCACCACCCGTTCTGTGAAGAAATTCTTTCTCGTGTTTCCTCTGAATCGTCCTCCCTCAACTTCATCCCATGCCCTCTAGTCCTGGAACATCTTTTTCGCTTAAAAATAGTGTTTTCCTGCACCCTGTTCCTCCTGTAAGATACTTCTATGTCTCTATCATATCCCTCTCTCCCTCCTCTCCTCCAGGAGTACATGTTCAGTTCCTTCAACCTGTCTTCATAGGACTTGTGATGCAATCCATGCACCATCTTTGTTGCCCTCCTCTGAACCTTCTCTACCCTGTCTGTCCTTACGTGAGGTATGGTCTCCAGAACTGTACACTGTACTCCAGGTGGGGCCTCACTAGTGTCTTGTATAAGCGGAATTATGACCTCCCTTTTCCTGCTGGTGATGCCCCTGCCTATGCATCCCAGCATCCTATTTGCTTTACCTGCTGCCTTGTCACACTGTTTCCCTACCTTGAGGTCATTAGAGATGATAACCCCAAGATCCCTTTCCTGCTTGGTGCATGCTATATCCTCACCCCCAACTGATATATTGTGCCAGGGTTTTTGTGCCCCATATGCATTATCTTGCACTTCTTTGCATTGAATTTCAACTGCCAAACCCCTGACCATTCTTCAGGTTTCTGCAGGTCGTTTCTCATTCTGTCTACACCCTCTGGTGTGTCTACTCTGTTACAGAGCTTTGTGTCATCAGCGAACAGTGAAATTCTGCCTTCTAGGTCCTGCGCAATGTCACTGATGAAGATGTTGAATAGGACTGGTCCCAGCACTGATCCCTGTGGTACCCCACTGGTCACTCTTCCCTCTGTGGAGTGACAGCCATTTACCATCACCGTCTGTGTCCTGCCACCCAGCCAGTTACCTACCCACCACACTACTGTCCTGCCCACACCCATATTCCCCAGTTTGTGTAATAGTCTTCTATGTGGCACAGTGTCAAAGGCCTTGCTGAAGTCCAGATAGGCAATGTCCACTGCCCTCCCCTGATTCACCTCCCTAGTCACCCAGTCAAAAAATTCAACGAGGTTGGTCTGACATGACCTCCCCCTGGTGAAACCATGCTGCCTTGGGTCCTGTAGTCCATTGACAACCAGATGTTCCACCAATCTCTTCAGTAGTGCTTCCATGATCTTCCCCACTACCGAGGTGAGGCTGACTGGTCTGTAGATCCCTGCTTCCTCTTTGTTCCCACTTTTGTATAAGGGGACTATATCTGCTGTCCTCCAGTCTTTGGGTACCTCCCCTGTTTCCAGTGATCGGCTAAACAGGATAGCCAGAGGTTCAGCCACCACCTCTCTTAGTTCTTTAAGGACTCTGGGGTGCACCCCATCTGGCCCCATTGCTTTATCAACTCTTATTACTTCCAGTTCCTTCAGGACCCTTTCTCGTGTAAAGGGACTTGTGTCCATTTCTGCACCATTCTCACCCCTTGTACTCCCCTGTGTATTCTGAGCTCCCTCCCTTCCTCCCCTACTTGAAACCTATGGTCACTGCACTACAGCTGTGGTAGAAATGTTGCAAACCTGGGGGTCTGTTGTGTTCTGTTTTTGGGCATCTGTGACTTGAGTTTTAGTGATGCCACTTTAAAGTTCTTGTTTCAAAGAGGGGGTAAATCCCTTATTCATACCCTACTGTTGGTTGAGGAGGGTGGTGGTGGTGATGGTGGTCTTTGTTGTTTGTTGTTATTATTACTGTTAATAATATTATTATTATTATTGTAGGAAACTGCTTAGTGCAGGCTTCGGAAGAATCTGATGGTTTAGAATTGTTTACCAGGGACAGTGATCTGAAAACCGAGCTCGAGCCTAGCATTCAATCATTTGCATAGGTTCTATTAATCATTTTGGCTCTGGGGCAGTCCTATGGTGAGATCATATTGCACAAGTCAGAATACAGTAAGATTCCATTAGAAAAAACAAGATTACTATGGTGAGTAATTTTTTCTTTTTGTGCAAGGGTGAATTCAGTGTGCTGCACTCCGTGCGTTGTTGCACACACTGCAAGGCAAGCACAGTCCGTGACTGTGCAGTGTGCACTACTGCACTCACTTTGTAGTATATGAATGATGCAGTCACACTTGCATTAGCTCGCTGGCAGTTTTGTGTGCAGTTGCGCACTGCCTGTCCTCGCTATTTATCATTAAGGAAGCAGTTATGTGTCACTGGTAGCTTAATACTCACTTGGCCTCTGTGTGCCTTGTTTAGCGCTGTGTGTGTGTGTGTGTGTGTGTGTGTGTGTGTGTGTGAGTGATACGCACAAATTACATGTTGACTAAAAAAAACTTACTGAAACTGAACATTGAAAATTCAGAAAATGAAGGAAGAAGTCAAGACTGACTGACTTATGTTTAATTGAAGTCAAGATCTCTCAACCAACATCATCAGTCCACTCATGGATTGAACAGGTGAGGACACCTAAACCTTACCTTGCTATAAAAATCTGTGTAGCACTGCAGTAGAGAGCAGAAATGTCACATTATCCACAAAACTTGAACGACCGCCTGCACAGTCGGCTAAGCTCACTACTGATACAGTAGCTTTGCCTGCCTGGCGCCTGCATGCTGCTAATAACTCTGGCTGCTACTGCTGTACTAAGCTGCCTGAGACTGAGAGAAATGGTAAAGACGAAAACAAGCAGCAACCAACAAGTAACTACATTAGGCAAATAGGCAAATGATGCTCATTCATCCTCATGTCTTGACTCGTTTGAGGCACATATGAAATTTTGGAATGGGATAGCCCGGCTGCCAGCACTTTGGCCCAGTTGGCTTGGGCCAGCTGTAGGAGGACCTGGGAATGGGATGCCCGGTGTCTGTGACCATGAATGACAAATGACATGATGACCCAGACCCACCCACCTCCACACCATATTTGCATTGCATTGTTGCACTTTCGTAACCGTAATGATTGCTTCACTGTGTCTCTGCTGTGTGACTTGGGCACCACCATGCACATGCCGCAGCAGCAGAAACACTAGACTGTGCCGTGCGGCAGCACCTGTAGCTCTTGCAGATTTGCGAACACTTAAGTTGCGAAGTACAAGTGCAGTGCTCTTCAAGACCAGTCTACCTCTTCTGCCCAGCCAACTTTGCCCCTACCCTAGCACACAGTCAGCCGCCCACCCCAGACTGTCAGTGCCCCTGCACCCCACTGTCCAGTAGTAAGTATAGTACAAAATGCCCATCCATTGCTGGCCAGCCTGGACATCACTGCCACTACCCTGCTCAGGCTAAACAGTATAAATATCTAATATAAACCTCATCAAGGAACATGATGCATTATTTGCATTTTGTAGATTGTACCCTTATGCAATGGGTGAATATACGTGAGTGAACTGAATAATTGAACCTTGATTTGATTGATATGGATAGGTCAGGCCAGGTGCGGCTCGGGTCTACTAACTATACCCAGCTGGCCCAGCAGTGCTGCTCGGTCTGCATTGCACTCTGTGAATAACGGTCACACAGAGTCCCACACATGACACGACACAGAGGAATTAAAGCGAGAGTCGAGAGAAACGAGTAACTGAGTGACCAGACTGCTGACTATGACCAAATTGCAGCTTTAAATTGCATCAGACTCTGACATCATCCACCACAATTCCAGACCAGTACTGTGGTTCTGTTCCCCCATCTCCCCCCTCCCCCAAGCTCTGTTCAAACAAGAAAGGTACTACTAGGTAGTGCTGTGGTGTGACAGTAATGGTAGTGCCTATCTGGCCTGCTGTACCAAATTTTATCAGATATGACTCATTCAAAATTCCACATGTTTTAGTGTGGTTGTGTAGTGGTCTGGAGTGGACTCTGGACTGGTCATCAGTCAGACTCTGAGTAATAAGTTCCTGTGAAGGAAGACAAGCATGTTAACTTTATCTGGGGATAGTCTTGAACAAATTGGTGTGAGAATTTGACCACTGGAGCTGAAAAGTCTCTCAGATGGTATACTTGTTGCAAGAATGTATAGAGATTAGGGTTGCTGAGGGTTGAGGCACTGGACGCCACACCTCGTGCCATGCCGGCAACCTCTGATCAGCAATGAGCCAGGGTCGTCGGAGGCCGGTGGGGGGGAGGGAGAGGATGTGAGAAAGCTGCTGTCTGGCAGTGCTCCGCCTTGGGAGGAGGTATCCAGTTCTCTCGGAGCTTGGTCGCCCTCTGGTGGAGGCCGGAGGGACGGCGCCATGTAGAGAGCTTGGACATGGGTCATTGGGAGGGTTGAATGGACCCGGTCCAGAGCTGTGGTGTGCATATATGCCTCCACGCGCATAAGTCACCGCTTCTGGGGGTCCCAGGGTAGCTCACGGGAGAAAAACGTAGGAAACCATGGTGGCCGATGTGGATGATGCCCCTGGACAGACTCTGGGGATCTGCCGGGGCTTGCATGGCGCTAGAAGTCCCCGAAAGACCCCAAGCTCAGTAGGCTTTTCGGACGCTGAGGTCGAACTGTCGCACGGAGAATTAAAAATACTCTACCAAAAAAAATGCATAGGCATTTTCTTAAGATTAACAGTGGCAGTTCTGCAGCATGTTCACTCTACCACTGTAATGGTTCGCCGTCTGTGTGCAGATGTGGTAATGCTAAATAGTGAGAGGGTTCATTTTTGACTTTGACTTCGTGTGATGTCCTCATCATTACACCCTTCCACTGACAAAGGTTTATCTGTAATCTGCCTTGGTAGGTCTGTTAATCCTTTTGGTTTTACCACCACTTGTTGTGGAGTTGTTGCTGTAGAAGAAGGTAGACTTGGGTTTTGCTGCTGACTGGATTTGGATACTGCGCCTCCTGTGGCATGAGGAGGACTTCCTTCCCTTTCCCTGGTGGTGGCGCCGGCAGTCGTGCTCGTTGTGAAGTAGGCAGTGGTCTCATTTCTGACTCTGAATCATGAGAGTGACTAGACAAACCAGGACCGCCTTCAGTGAACTGCTGCTGGACCTTCCTCAGTAAACTGCTGCTCCTCATTAGCTTCACTCACAGAACAAAATGATGACTGCTCCTCAGTGACACTGTCGCCACTGACGCTGATGCTGTCAGCAGGACCAGCAGGTACATTTGGGAGTCTTGGGACTGGCACAGGCACTACGGTAAGAAGAATGAATGGGTGGAGGCCAGGGGCCATCATCACTGGCACAGTCCAAGAGGTGGTCATCAGTGTAGCAAAACATGACCTCTTCATGTCCTAAGCCCACTAATAGAGTCTTTGTCATCGCTGAAGAAAGCTTTAAATCTTGGGTCCAGGAAATGGGAGATGTGAATTATATTTTATTTTCACGTCAGCCCGTCGGCACAGTGGTTGGATTTCCGCTTGTGACGCCGGCGACCTGGGTTTGGGGACGGGCCCATGGGCATTAGATGGCGGGGGGGGAGAAGGTTGGTGTGTCCTGCAGACTGCTGTTTCTCCAGGCGGATGGTGAGTAGTGTGTCTGGCGCATGACTGACCCCTGGTGGAGGCTGGGGGTACCACAAGTGACCAGCCCCAGTATGTCCAGGGGCGGGACGGACGCAGGTCGTCATTGCACATTCTGCCCCCCCCTTACGGGGGGGGGGACACCGCCACCCATCGCCTTGATGAAGTCTGCCCTGCCGCTTTAACGCCCCCAGGTCAACTCCTGACCTATCCCGTCGTTTGCGGCACTTTGGGCCAGGTGCTGCGTCCTCATCCTGGGTGGAAAGCCAGTTGGTATCGGGAGTGCAGCTCATGTGGGGGTGAGGTGGTAGGGGTCTGTGAACCGGACCAAGGGTTCCAGTGCTGGTGGCGGCCAAAAAAGGTGGAGAAAATGTATTTATTTTCACACTAACGTGTAACCAAATCAGTCCTGATTGCGAGTTTCATTTGCTTTTTCAGAGCGCTACCTTCAGGTAAGGGCATCAACAAGTCATTCATAAGATGATGCAGTACTGGTTTCGGAGTGGACATTGTGACATGCTTATCAGCACCAAGAGAGTCTGAAATCATTCAGTGGTCCAAGCACCTGATTTACATTTTCAAGAATACTGACCTTGTCTGTATCTTTAGGCATTAAAGGGCAGGTATTTCTGTCCGATACAAGAACAGCGCACACTGCTGCTTGTTGCTGCAGAAATCTTGATACCATGTCGTACTTGGAGCCTCACCATGTGACATCATGAATCCGAGAGTGTTGAGGAAGACCCAAGTCCGCCTGCTTAGCTTTAAGAGTTCATCTTCCAATTTCTGCTGAAACTTTGCACAAGATGTCCGCAAGCTCTGATGGCAGCATCCGCTTTACTGATCTTTAGAGCCTTTCCGAAACCCACGTTTAAGTTATGGCCAAAGCAGCTTAGCCAGGTAACCTCATAAGTAGTTCCCCAAATGCTTTCTTCATGTTGGCTCCGTTATCTGTAGTTACAGCGGCTAGTTTTTGTTTGCCGATTTTTCCACTCTTAAAGCATGCCTTGGAAGATTTCAATGATATTTTCAGACATGTGATCCTGTGGCACGAATGTGGTTTCCAATCAGAAGTAATGTAATGCACTGTTAAGTTCATGTATGGCTCAACAGCTCAACCATGACTAGGCCACATATCCGTAGTGGCAGCACACTATGTTGTGCCCAGCAGTTTTTTTTTTTTTGTGTAACTTGCATTTTTACTTCATTAAATAACTTCACCTCTTTACCAGTGAAATAAGCTCTGGATGGCAGGTGATATTTAGGGTTTAATTTCTGCAACAATTTACAGAAACCAGGCTTTTCTACTATGTGGAATGGCAGCATGTCTTTACCCAAAAAGTAAGCCACTGCTGCATTAAGTTCCTGGGCCTGCTTAGAATTGGCATCCAATGTTTTGCCTCTTTCAAGAACTGCGACCAAATCTGGCTGGTTTGCATCTAGTTTTGCACTGTGTTGATGACCCCCGCCACTGCCGCCATCACCACTTGCTGCCGTCCTAATTCGGGACTAGAATTTACTCTACCACCCCTCTAAAATTACAAAGAAATTTGATAACTAACTAAACTATTACTGAGTGTGCACCCCAGTTCTCTACGACGTCACTTCACTTTCACAAAACAGTAAAACTTTGCTCAGGCAGCCAGGGCAAATGCAATGGGCATAAAGGGCAGCGGTGGGCAGTACCTATTAAAGCATTAGTTTTACAAGTTGGGCTGGCAGTATAGCCTAGAGGTTAGAGTAATGAGCTGTGAACGAGCTTGGTACATCAAGCAGACCAGACTTGGGTTTGATTCTTACAACCTCCTCTTGCATACTGTGTGACTCCGAGGAAGTCACTTAACAACCCATTGCTCTCAGGTTGCCACTGAAAACAGGTACTTGTGCCTAGTGGGCCTTACCTGGTTACCAAAGACTACAAAAAAAAAATTTGTTGAATTATCAGATCATCATTGGATTCATTTTGGAATCTTGGGTCACGAATCATGGATGGTATGTGGTACTGGGTAGCTAAGAGTCTGAACTCTGGAGCAAGAGTAGGGACATCACACAGTAAGAGTAGATGACTTCACTGGACAGTAGAGGACTCTGTCAGGACACACACAGGAGGAGTCAGGCCAGGGCAAAGGGCAGAACAGTCATTCTTTCTACAGTGAACCTTGGGTGTAGTGGGCAGCACGGCTGCCTGTGCACCGCGATGGGAAATAGGACACCCATCCCCCTCCACTGCCAACAGTGTCTTCTACCACTCACACTACTGCTGTACTCATGCACTGCCGCTATTCCACGACCTATAGGCTTCCCAGTATTACTCTCTCCCTGTCTCTGGTTGGTCACTGCTTTCTTTCATGATAGGTTCTTGCTTGATTCAAGCTTCCGTACCATCAACACTTTCTTGGCCCTGCCAGTTCCACAGAGATCCCTGTGAGGTGCTGATACTTAGCGACTGTGGTACGCCACTCCTGGGATCCTTACTTACACTGACAGCAGCACAGGCTGCTAACTCTCATCCTATACCCCTGGCCTTGTCTGCCAGTATTCCAGCTAAACAATTTATAAATGCTCGTGGATGTCCTTCCCATCCCTGCTCTACTGAATCCCTTCCTGTATCCGGGTAGGCTGCTCAGCAAGCTTTCAGGAAAGGGTCGGTGACCGCAGTCTCAACCTCCAATTTTAAGGCTGTACCATATGGGTGCCCCCCTGGCTCAGTGTTCTGTTTCTTCTCCTACTTATGCCCTATATAGTGCCCAAACTCACCCGCTCGGATAGCAGGGTAGGCTATATTCATCCTGTGGGCTGCCATGCATATCTATTCTCCTTGTACAACTCCCTTTGTGCCTTCAGGCTCCTCTTCCTGCAGCCTCTTACTTCATCCATGCACAGAGGTGGGAATGATGTTATACAGACACCCCAGACTATGCTTACCACTTCTCCCAGAAATAGAAACATCACTCCCCTTTCCATCTGCCAGTCTGGGTATTGGTGTCTGAGGCACCAGGGCGGTCGAGGTCCAATATTGGTTGCCTCTTTACTCAGCCTGCCATATGTAGCAGACCGATATGGAAAAGAAAATGCCCATTTATATCCTTTGCGACCATAAGGAAACTTCTCCTTCTTCTACTATTATGCTCTGGAGACGTCAAGCTTAATCCTGGCCCAGGAATAACTCTCTCCTCTCCCTCAGACTTTACAGAGCTGAAAGGCATGCAATTTCTCCACATGAACGTATGCAGTCTGCTAAAACAAGTTCACATTCATACACGCCTGTGTCGTAGGGTGCTATAGACCTCCATCTGCTGGCCCCCAAATCCTTACCCACCTAACCAACATCATCGAGCTTGGCCCACCTGAAGCAATTATCCTTGGGGACCTAAACTTCAACTGGCTGTTGCACGCTGCTGCACCCCTAAAAGAGTTATGCGATGCTCATGGCCTAACGCAACTCACAGGAGAACCTACACGTCCTAACAAAGTCCCCTGCCAATAGTACACTGCTGGATGTCATTCTTGTAAACAAACTGCACCTATTCTCTCATGCAGGAGTATTTTTCACAGACTTCAGTGATCATTGCATCGTTGCATGCATAAGGTCTGCTCAGAACCCACCCTCTCGGTCCAGGTTCACTCTTAAGAGGGACAGGCGCCACTTTGATTTGCCTGCCTTCCTTGAAGAACTGAAATGCTCAGTGCGTTGGCAGGACTTCTACCTGCCAAGTCAGTACAGTTGGCCTATGAGATCTTCTCCAAAATTATGACAGCGGCCTTAAATAAATATGCACCACTCGTAAAAAATCAGAGTAAGGGGAAGAATCTGTCGCTGGTTCACTCCCGAACTCAAATCAGTTTTATTGAATAGGGACAAGCTATGGAGGAAAAAAGCACGATCTGCAAAAAACCCCATTGACTGGTGCAACTTTAGGAAAGTCAGGAATGAGTGCACCAAATTGATTAGAGATGCTAATGCTTCTTCCTTCCGCACAGAGCTGGATTCCGCCTCCAGGAGCTTCTCCAAATTTTGGAAATCTATCAAGGACATGTCTGGTCATACCCTGATCAACTCCTTGCCTGCTAAGATCACCGCTGGTAGTGTCACTATATGTGACAAAATGGAAATCCTAGATGCTTTCAAAAACCACTTTGCCACTGCTGGCCTTGCTTTCGATAATTCTCCTGCAAACTCCCTACACTCCCAGCTGGCTCCCCAAAGCTTGGAACTTCCTCCTTCCAACTCTGTTTTCTGCCTCCAGCATACCTCTGTGAAGGAGGTCAAGGAAATTCTACTAAAACTGGATGCTAGAAAAAACGCAAGCACCAACTCTCTGGATCCTTATTTTCTAAAAGCTGCCTCCCATGTCTTGTCTGCACTTATTACCCACCTTTTCAACCTTTCTCTATCCCACAGTATCCTCCCATCATTATGGAAAACAGCCCATGTCTTTCCTCTGTACAGATCTAGGGACCCTTGTGACCTAAACAATTACAGACCAATTTCATTACTACCTACGCTGTCCAAATTACTGGAAAACATTGTAAACAAGCAACTGAAAAAGTATGTAGAATCTGTGAACCTTCTAAATCCCATGCAATCGGGCTTTAGAGCACAGCACAGTACCATCACGGCCCTAGCTAAAGTCACCAATGATTGGCTCCGGGACCTGGAAAATAAGAATTGTCTGTGCTGTGTTTCTAGACCTAAGCAAGGCCTTTGACACTGTCTACCATGTACTACTCCTCTCTTCCCTCAAGGCCTTGGGTCTGGATCCTCTGTTCCTTCACTGGTTCACAGACTACCTCTCTGACCGGTGGCAGCAAGTTGTCAGATGGTGAATTATCTCCCCCAAACCGCTGCTAAGAGGGGTCCCCCAGGGTTTGATCCTGGGTGCATTACTGTTTGCGATCTATGAACAATATCTATGAACTTAACCAAAGCCAGGATCACACTATTCGCAGATGATACGGTCCTCTACCTTAGTCGCCCCTTACCCAAAACAGCCTGCAAAGACTTAGAGTTCAACATTCTCCAGACCCAACTCCTCAAGAAACAATTGTTATTAAACGCTAAGAAAACTAAGGCTATGCTGTTTTCTCCCTTCTTTCTGAATGCAAGCCCAGCCACCACTGGCACTGTCCCTCAGATTAGCACAATCCTGGGTAAAAACTTAGAATTTAACAAGTTCAAATGCCTAGGGGTATGGCTCGATAACAAACTCTCCTTTACGGACCACATCGAAGACCTCCTAAAGAAATTAAGACAAAGACTTGGTCTCTCCTTAGGATTAACCACTACCTTACCAGCAATGCCAAACGACTGCTGGTTCAAACCGTATTTCTCTCCCTGGTCGACTATGCTGACTTCCTTTATAGCAACTGCCCAGCATCAGACCTTGCTAAACTGGACACGTACCACAGGGCATTGAGATTAATCACTGGTCTTCCTCATTCCACCCACCATTGTGCTCTCTGTACAGCCATGGGGTGGCCCTCCCTTCGCTTCAGAAGAAATAGAAACGCCCTAATCTGGACACTCAATGCCATCACCAAGAAACTTCCTCCTTACATCTCAGACTGTCTCCTGCTCTGCGAACCTGGAGCTTATGTACTGAGAAGCTCATCCTATATTTACCTTAAGGTACCCAGGCTAAAAACACGTCTCTGGAAAATGGCTGTAAGTTTTGCGCTACCATACCTATGGAATACTGTACATAGGGTTACCACCTTTTTAAGAAGCCCAAAGTGGGACATTTCTTACTGAAACAAGATTTTTCGCAGGACAGTACGTAACCTCGACCAACACAACAG
Source organism: Neoceratodus forsteri (assembly GCA_016271365.2). NCBI lineage: Eukaryota > Metazoa > Chordata > Ceratodontiformes > Ceratodontidae > Neoceratodus > Neoceratodus forsteri. The sequence continues at coordinate 513,136,389 of CM028137.1, forward strand.
ACGTGTTTTCTCTCTCTTATCAGAATTAAGGGCAAGTATTGTAGTTTCTTAGTTGCTTCTATTGTTTCTTATCATTTTAAGGTATTTTAGTTAAGATATGATAGTTTTCTGAAACATTTAGTCAAATTATAAACTATTTTTACTACTACAAAGTCGGGACATGTAGTATTTTTCATGTGTTTTTGCAGGACACAACTGCCCAAATCAGGACTGTCCTGCAAAAAATAGGGACAGGTGGTAACCCTAACTGTTTTTTTTTTTTTTTTTTTTTTTAAATCTGTAAATGTTTTCACTTCTAAATATCCTGCACTTTGGCCGTGGTTTTTAACACCATCCATACTGTTCTTCTCTGAATCTCCGGCTCTGTGACTCCCCACCCACTCTTGCCTTTCCCGCCTACTCCCACCACCCACCTTGTGGCCACACCACCACTACTCCCTGTACCTCCTGTCTGCCCCCCAGTGTGCAGACAGAGTCAACCTCTTGTGCCATTCCTCAGTCCATGGTACAGCCATACCGCCCTGTACCTGGGTGGTCCCATAGCCAGTAACTGCCTGAATTCATTTATTTAACAATGTCTATGTAACAAATCGCTTATTGTGCCTATGTGTTCGTTGTATTGTTTGAATCTGTGTAGTCCTTTGCATTGTCTGAAGTTACTGCACTGTAATTTTGAATGTCTGTGTATCAGGTCCATCTTGTAAATGAGCTTGCTCAACGATGTTTCGCCTGAATAAAGATTTTGATTGATGTCACACTAAGTGTGCATGGCATGAACTGCACTGGCACTGCTTCACTATACTACTGTGAGTGGTTGTAGGCGACGCTGGTGGGGGACACAGGGGTTCTCCCCTATTTCCTCACCCCAGTGGGCATGGGCAGCCGCTGCTACTGCTACACCTGTGGTGGTACCTCTGAGTCCCGACTCCACTGTGTAGAAAGAATGACTGTGGGGTTGGCCTGGTGGCACTGGATGCCACACCTCGCTTCACACCGGCGATCTGGGTTTGGGAATTAGCCCGGGTCGTCGGGGAAGGGAAAGCACTGAGCATCCATAGGAGTGCTCTCCTTTCCTCAGGGAGAGGTCTGGGGCATGCATCGCTGCAGTAGCCCCGATGGAACGGGAGGCACTACAGGCGAGGGATATCTGTGAGAAGTGCGGTGGAGCGTCAGCACGTTGTGCTGTGGCGTCGTGCCGCCTACGCCGAGAGGACAAATACAGGAGGAAAAAATGGCAGACAACCGAGGCAGCTTGATGGCCACACTTCAGCAACTGGGGGCCTGTCGTGGAATCACACTGTGGTATTGGTTCCTGGCCCAGCTCTGAGGGGGTTCCCCTGGTGGGTGCAGCGCTTTGCCAGCTGGTATGTCAGTAAGCCTGTGGGCTGATCGGGGATGAAGGCGGCAGCTGGATGTAGGCAGGTCGGGCTGCAGCAGTATAAAGAATTATATACTAACATACTAACAAACCAGCAAAATAGGCAAAATGGTCTGTCTTGTCTGCTCGACAGCCAACAACCTAGTGGGTGCTCACCTTATCACCCCCCCGGCCCCCAAGAGAGTCTTCTTTTTATTTAGATTTCCCTTATACCTGCCCCACTCCTTCTTGAAGCCCTCCACTGTGCCCTCTTCCACCAGCTACCCAGGCAGTGCATTCCACGGCTCCACCACCCTCTCGGTGAGAAAATGCCTCATACGCTCCCCCTGTAATTTCCCTCCTCCATCTTCCACTCATGACCCCTGGTAGCTCCCCCCCCCTTCTTTAACCCAAACAGCTCCTTGACTCCACTCTTGGTTATTCCTTTTACATACTTGAAAATCTCTCATGTCTCCTCTATCCTTCCTCTTCTCCAGTGAATAAAGCCCAAGCTCCTTCAGTCTTTCTTCATAAGGCCTCCCTTCCATGCCCTGAATCATCGTGGTCACTTTCCTCTGAACCCTCTCCACCAGCACTATGTCCTTCTTCAAATGAGGTCTCCAGAACTGTACGCAATACTCAAGCTGCGGCCTGACCAAGGCATTATACAGAGGTAGGATCACCTCCCTACTTCTGGATGTAATACCCCTGGCTATACAGCCCAGTATCCTGTTTGCTTTGGCTACTGTGATGATTAAAAAAAAAAAAAAAAAAAAAAAAGTGCTGCTGTAGTTCGTTTGCCCTGACTCCTCCTCTTTGTGTCCTGTTCTGTTGTCCCTCTCTCGCTCCAGCCTCAGAGTCCCACCCACCCAGAACAGACCACGATCCCCTCCCATCCTGATCCAAGTGCAACCATGATCTACTTGGTGTAATGTGATAACCATCTACTAGTTATGAGCATATAGTTTTGATATAAATGTGTTTAGACTTCTGTTTATGAAAACAGGCCAAGCAGCAAAGCCTCGTGGGACCTGGGATTTTAAGTGAGGAAAGGAGAGTTTGCACTCAGTGACCCAGTGGATAAATTAAGAGCTTCCTTTTGACATCTACGTGTCAGAAGCCTTTGTTAGCAGCTGTATATCAGATTGTAAAACAACTGATTTGAACCTAGGAAACTGGCCATAACGGACTGCATTTTACGACCTATCAGGAGGAAAGCAAATTCTGACAGATACCTGTGAAAATCCTCACACAGATAGAAGTGTTTTTCACGATGTTCTTCTAAAGATCAAAGGGATACTCTGTCCTGTCATACATGCTCTGTTGCTCCCTAATTAAAAAATGTCTATCTGTGTATATTTTGTTTTAATTGGAATGTTTAGCAGTGTGACGTAGCATGTGACTAATTCAGTATGCAGGAATGAGTGACCTCACAGCCAGCATCACCATAGAGCTGTGACTTCACAAGCTGGGTGGGACCCTTTCCCCCTCTGATATTGTCAAGTTACTGAGGGAGCATGGTACATTTTCATTTTTTTTTTTTTTTTTTTACTTTTGGACTCCTGAGAGAACAGTCTTGTTCCAACTTTGCAAGACCTTGAAGAGGACTTTCAAGAGACACTTGTGTTCTGGACTCTTAAGAAGCACTTCTGCCAAAATTAGGTAATTCCAGCGCAGCTACTTACCAGCTGCAACTGGGGTAGGATTAGCTATTTGGTGTAAGATGGTTTGTGTACAATTGTTCGTTTTATTTTTATGACCGTACCATCCATGTTATATGTTCTGTGTTTTGTATTTACTATTTTTAATTCTAGTTAACTCTGTCTTCCTTGAAATCCTGCCTGAGCCTTTTTTTCATTTTGAGCGTGAATGCTGGGACAGTGTTGATAATTATGACAGAACTGTTAAACACTTGTAGTGTTACCATACGCACCAATGTTCGGAAATACCTAAGTCTCAATTGTCAGAAGGGGGATTGTGAACCAGGTTTTGTGCCTGCTGGGTTAAGTATTGCACTGCATTCCCTGAAGAGGGTGTGATATTTGGACCGGTTAACTGTACGTGCTAGTGTAAAAGGGTTCATATTTAACCCCAGGACTCGAGACTGGTAGTTGTTCGGACCCAAAACAGGCAGGAGGCTTACCCTGTTTATCTCCTGTTCACATATTGCACTTCAAGGTTGAGCACTGTGGGAGCAGAGGGCCTGACCCCTGGAATGCGTTTGACACTTGGTATCCTATCCTATTAATTCCACCAACCGATGAGATCCAAGTCCCAATCCTGAATACCCAGAGCTGGCAGTGCAGGACCCCACACCACCCAAGCACACCATGCAGGTGTGCACGTCCTCCGGCCCCGATGACCCTCCCTAATCTGTATTCTGTAGGTACCTAGTAGTTGCATTACTTCCCTTCCCTGGCTCCCCCCCCCCGGGCAGATGGGGTGGGGCACTGGGCAGCAGTGGCCTCAGCGGCTCTGCCCCATCCAAAAAGGCTGCGGTGCCAACAGACTAAGAGGACAGACCAGGATCACCACCAGTCCCTGGCCAATGTCCACCACAACTTTTTAATGGTAAAAGAAGACTTCAGTCAAGACAGTAGAAAAGAGAGCAAGACACTCGCTCGGTTCACCTCCACTAATGGGGGGGGAAAAAACAGGGACTTTGACGTAATTTTTATACTATTCTATTAGTGATTTCTCTCTGTCTGTCCGATTAATGATTGCAGTTAGTTCAATTCAATTCAAAATCTAATTCAAATTAAGTCAAAAAACACAACCGGGCTGATACCGGAGCTTCACTGTATTGAAGTGGGTGATAATCTTCCTTGTCAATCTTCACCATTCATTACTTCCTGGGTGTAAGCGGAGGCACCGATCATGAAACTTTTTTTTTTTTAAACTTTGGCTAAACGGCACCGCCCTCGAGAGTGGCGTCATGCGGCGGCCGTTAGTAGCAACCGACTCCTACTCCAACTCAGTTCTGTTTCTCCCGCCGTCGAGGCAGCACCTGTTGCGAGTAGCGGTCATTTTTAGTGCGTGTTTGCCGACTCCTGTTTTTCTTCACACTCGACGTCGATCCGGTAAGACTGTTCCTTTTTCTATCTACGGTGCCGGGTGTGTTTCTTGCTGTGTTTAGCCTTATTTTCGCGTTATGTCCGGTTCGGGAGCTAAGCGCTTTTCCAAGACGGGCCGCGCCCTATGCGTCGGTGCTTCTGTGGCGGCATTTCTCCGTCTCGGACAAGCATAGCGTTTGCCTTCGTTGCCTGGGACCCAACCATGAGTATGGATTAGATGCGGCGCCTGTTTCGATGGACCGTGGCGTCCTCGAAATCCAGCGTTTAAGCTTCGGCAAGGCCCCGCCGACTTTCGGGGGCGGCGTCGCTCTCGGGATTCTCGGGCAAGGTCGAGGCCCCTCCCAGGTCCCCTCCGGGCCTGCTCTACGGTCCGGCGAGGAGGTCTCCTCGTCTTTTCTTGCCGAGAGGCCCCTTCGCGGTGTTGGGGCGTCGTAGTCCCTTCAGGGCCACGACGCCAACACCGCCTCGGCGGTCGCCTCTTCCGGAGGTGCAGGCTCCCGATGTCGAGGCCCTTGGCTTTTGGGCCTGGCTCGGGTGGATCCTGACTCCACCTTTCAGCGCTGTTTCGGATCCGGCACCGTTGCGGTGCCGGCAATCATCGGCGCCGTTTTGAATCGGCGCTGTTTGCAGCGCGCCGTGATCAGTGATTGCCGCTTTGGGCATCGGCGTTTGCGGCACCGATGGACCTGGCGGCGCCATCAGCGTGCCGCCTTGCCTCGGCGCGCTGGCGGCTGCATACCTTGTCCTTCCTCCCTAGCGGTGCCGGGCCTGCCGGCGCGTGAGGGATTGGAGTTGAGGCCTGGCTGCTACCGTGTGGGGCGGCGGCATCACCCTTGAGTACTGGGCGTTCAGTGGCTCCGTGGCCTCAAGGGACCCCTGGGTGGCCAGCATGAGTCCAGCTGGTCGTCCTCCGGGGCGATGACTGAGCGTGGACCCATCCTGGCACCCCACTCTATGGGTCTGGGTCCCCTGTGGCTACAGGTACCAAGCGGCGCAGCGGGCCCCCTCCCTCTGTCCCCCCTTCCGTCGTCTCCTGGGGTTCCCCGGCTGGGGTGGCCGGGGAGCCCGGGGGCAGGCGTGGGGGTGACGGAGGGGCTCCCTCTCTGGAGGCCGGTGACAGCTACCCTCCGCGGTGCTGTTGCCCCTCTAGGGACAGGGGCAGCTGTGGTGGGAGGAGGGCCTCTCGGAGTCCGAGGGTTGAGGGGCAGGGTCTGCCACTGGTCTTCTTTAGCCACCTCGGGGGTGGCCAGGAGCCATCGTCACCGGACCTCGCCCCTCCTCCAGGGTTCTAGGGTGTCCTCCGGTGGCGTTTGTGCGGACTGCCCTTCTGGATCCCACGAGTCCAGGCGTCATCACGAGGAGGTTCTCCTCAGGGCTCTTCAGGCTCCGCTTCCCCAGAGTTCCGTTCTGCGGCCTGGTCTGATATCTGGGATCCCTCCTACTAGGGCTCCTTTCCCCGGATTCAGAGCCCTCGCAGAAGCAGTTGCTCCTCTCGGGGTGCCCTCTCCCATCTCTGCCTTCTCCACCCCGCTCCCAGGCCATGTCGGTCCCTCGGGTCCGTTATCCTGGGAGCAGTTCAGGGTTCTCGGTGGCCTTCCCTCATCGTTAGATACATGCATGAGGCGGGTCTTCGACTCTCCCCCGCGCAGGAATCCTCTGGACATTCCAGCTCCCCATCATCCTCGTCTCCCTCCTCTGAGGGAGAGAACCCTACTCATCTTTCCTCCGATGCTGATTTCACTGAATATCAGCGTTTCCTCGAGGATGGTGAGGGATCTTGGTTCCTATGTTCGGAGAGACAATACCGAATGGGAGATGCGAGAATTCCTTGGTGAATTCAGTGCCCAGCATTTGGTGGTACCTTCCTGGCCTATCCTCTTCCAGGAGGCGTCTATCCGGTCCTGGCAGTCCCCAGCCGCTTTTTCTCCAGCCCCGGCTGACTGTCAGCGTAGGTATTGTGCCCCTTCAGAGTCTCTAGGTTCTCTTCCCAACCCGCCCTCTAGTTTGGTTTACCTAGATACTCCTTCTGGGCGCCGCTGCCTGGCGCACGACCGCCCACTGGATCCGGACTCTCTCCAGTTCGACCGTTGGGGGCGAAGAGTGTTCTCTTCTTCTCGTGCGAGTGCCAGTATTGCATCTCGTCAGGCTTACCACGCTGCCTACAACTGGAATTTGTGGTGTCTGATGTCCCAGCTGTTGGCATCAATGCCTGACACGGAGCAAACCAGACAAGCCGTTGCCCCCTCCGTGGTAGGCCTGGAGCTGGCAAGACACCAAGCAAGGGCATCTTACGACGCCAATGAGGGTGGCTTCCAGGCTTGCAGGGACAGCGATCTGCATCAGGCGGACGGTAACCCGTCTTTCCAGGTTGTCACCCTGGCCCGGCGTGGGGTGATTCGCTCCGCCTTCGGGGACCCGTCTTTTCTCCTCTAGAGCTAGGAGACTTTTACAGGGGCTCCCTCCGTCTCCTCGTCCTCGGGAGGCACCTCCTAGCTCTTCCCCCACTTAGGCTTTCTGAATGAGCCAGGGTCTTCTCCTTCTGTTTCTCACCAACAGAAGGCTGGGGGTCTTGTTCCCTCAGGGTATGGCCTCTTCCCCTTCCTGGGGGAAGAGGAGCTTGTCACTCACCCAGGAAGTAATGAATGGTGAAGATTGACAAGGAAGATATGAAAATTACATACCTACCGTAATTCTTGATCTTCTCTTGTATCTTCACCATTCATTACTCCCTCCTCCATCCCCTCAGTGGCCTCTTCCTGTGGCTTCTCCACCTCCCGTCTCCTTCCTCTCTCTGTAATAATATAAAAAAAAAAAATTATAAAAATGGGAAGAATTGCTCAATTTTTCCCCAAAAAATCTATTTCTTGGGGGTTCTTATTCTCCAGAAAAATTATTTACTCTAAGATTCTTGGGCCATCTAGTGGATTTGCTTTGGCGATCAAACTGCACAACTATCTCTTGCCATCCCTCAGGCGAGAGACCTCTGGGGTTTTTGCCTGGCTCAGGCTATTCAGTTTTGATCCTGCAATCCCGTGCTCCAGCTGTTAAGCCCTAGAATCAAAAACCCTTCCCCCTTCCCTAATTCTTACCTTGCAGAGAGGAGGAATGGGTTCTTCTCCTTCTCCTTCTCCTTCTCCTTCTCCTTCTCCTTCTCCTTCTCCTTCTCCTTCTCCTTCTCCTTCTCCTTCTCCTTCTTCTTCTTCCTCCCTCCTAGAGTCGCCCAGGTAAGGAGGCCCTGCAGTCCCTAGGTTAGGGATACTCTTATCTCCTATGTCCTTCCTCCATCGGCTTATTCCTTTTTCAGTTCATTCTTCCTTGCTTTGCTATCCCTTGGCTATCTTGCCTCGCTATCTTTATTCTCTGCTTTCGCTTTTGCCTCTCGGCTCACAGAACTGAGTTGGAGGAGGTGATCGCTACTACTTGACCCACCCCTGCAATCTCTCGGTCGGGCGTGCGTTGCCAAAGCCTAAAAAAACAAGACGTGACGGGTGCCCGCTTACACCCTGTAAGTAATGAATGCAGTGAAGATACAAGAGAAGATCAAGAATTACGGTAGGTACGTAATTTTCATATCTTGCAGGTGGATAAACAAATTGGAAATGTTCCCTCAATGAGCTGCAACTCTTGTTTTGCACGTACGGCAGATAGGCTTCCTTCCCATCCTCATGCATGATACCATCACTTTTTTTTTTTTTTTTTGTAACCAAAGTAGGTCCACACTCTGTGGATTTTACTCTTTTCTGGGTCGGAAAAGGTCACAATTTTCATCCACTTTCCCCATCAGACTCTTGTGCCTTGGAGACTGGGTGGGGATCTGACTCTGCTGCTGAGTCTGGTCATGGTTCTGACTCTGGTTCTGGCTTTCCTCCTGCTGCTGTAGCTCTTCCAATAACAGTATCATCTCCACGTCTGCCCCCCGACTCCTAGTCCTACAGTTACAATACCAAGTCTGGCTACCTACCTTACCAACGTAACCTAACAGTAAGAAAGATTACAGTTTTCAGCAGCTCATGAAATTGAAACAAAACAGATGAGCGCTACTAAGGGGGGAAAAAAAAATTGCTGCTGACAAATCAAACAGTACCATTAGCAGTGGGACCGACCTGACCATGACCACCTGACCTCGTCGTGACCACACACAAAACCAAGGATACAGTGCCCATGTGGTCGTTGACACTCCCCAACCCTGGGTGAATTGATCTGGCACACTCACTGCCATACTAGCCCCCAATGACTTGGTTCTTGGCATGGTAGGAGGAGGAGGAGGATGGCATCTGAGAAAGATGTGCTGGCATTTGGCAATGAAATCACAGAAGCAGAAACATAGCGAAACAAACACGAAGTGGCACTACAATGCCAGTCTGCCAGTGCCACCAAGACTCCGTAAGACTGCCAGCCACAACAAGTCCCTGTGGAGTGCAGCAACGCAAGCAAAAGCAATCGTGATGGCATTGGCAGTGGCACATGGGCAGGCAGCTGAGCCGGGCACTACTTTTGTGACTTGTCACTCTAGTCTACCTGAACTGTGAATGTGATGTACAGCAGCAGTATGCATCATGCATGCATTATAGTGCTCGCCTCTGCCTCATATTTGCTTTTTTGCTGCCTGCCTGTGTCAGAGTGACATTTTAAAATATAAAAAACTAGATGGTGCTGCAAGTCAGTGGTGGCACCCACCACATTGCTGATGCCTGCCAATGTCAAATGCCATGCATTGTTTTCTGTTCTAATCTCAGCCAGCCAAAGAAATGTCAGTCAATCAAAATCTTTATTTATTCAGGCGAACATCATTGAGCATAGCTCATTTACAAGATGGACCTGAGTGGTCATAACAATATAAGGTTACAAATTTTACACAAAAACATGGTACTGAATAAACACAAATACAATGATTTATGAATGATGCATGCATTTATGAATGATGCAAATGTGATGCATTCTCTCAAATAAAATGATCAGTAATATTTTTATGAATAAAATACCATTGCTTGCAATCACTTTTATTTGCATAATATCATCATGAGGCTGAATAATGCCTGTACGTCTCATTCTTCTTTCAATCTCTGTATTATTTTACATTACATGTACACACTAACAAGTCCAACGCAGCACACACAGTGTTAGTTTACTGAAGGAAAGTAACAAACTCAGGCAGATGTCAAGGTGTGCCCACGCCCAGTGCCCACTGCACACCTCTTCTCCAGAAAGCTTGGGTGCCCCTCCCCACCGGCACCCATCCGTGACCCAGGCCACCACAGACCACACCACACCCCCTCAAAAATCCACCAGATGATCATCTTGGGCTCAAACTGGTTGGCTTTTGCCTCAAGCTGCTTGCCTACTTATAAATCTGCTTAATTCTCCATGTGAAGTATGGCTGGCTGTTTGAGTTTCTCTGTCAGCAGTTTCGTTTTTGTGATTTTTTTTTTTCATATGTTTCTGCTTGGAGGAACTGGACCATTCTTGGACATAACATCTATGAACATTTCCTGGACTAAAACTGCAAAACACCACCACCAGGTATTGGCATTCTCATCATAAATCAACTTTTTTGAAAGACATCAAAAGCAAAAGTAAGGTCAGTAAATCTTTCATACAAGCTCTGGGTTGTGGAGTGCTGCATTGAATCCACATTTCTGTCTGACTTGTTCTTAAAGGATGTGTGCTTGTCTTTGAGGTCTATTCACAACTGTTTTGGAGAACAAAGGGAAGATTCTAATAAAGGATTTTTATATCCTGCATATGCCGTAGGCCAATGGTCATCACCTTCAGGAATTTAACACATTCTGGGCCTTTGAGCTACAGTAACAAGTTTTCTGGTCCCCAGTAGTTCACCATGAGTCACTCCGGGACACTCACCCTTGCTACAGTAAACATTTGCAGTCTCCTGGCAACTCATAGATTGGGAGGACGAATCCTACGTCTGATACTGCTATTATGCTTACATGGGGTAACTTCCTCTGTTCCAATCAACAACCACCATGGAGAGAATACCTCACAACACAACGACTTTTTACTTTCTCCAACCAAATTGCTGAAATACATGTGTGCCTACACCACCCTTATCCTTTTGAAGGGTTGTACCTACAACTCGTTTCATATGCTCAGAAAATACAAAATGACACAACTGGTTCATCTCTCATTCCGCACTATTAAACTGTGGTTTCTCTTCGTCATCCTATTGTAAGGGGATATAGAACTTAACCCTGGCCCCTCTGTCCACCACTATCCCACTGACCTGTTGGCTGTCTCAGGAAAAGGACTTCTCATTGCCCATATGAATATTAGGAGCATTACCAGGCACTTTGCTGATCTCGAGGCATGGATGAAAGTGTACAGTCCTGACCTACTCTGCCTATCTGAAACATGGCTCAGGCCTCACATTCCGGACTCCTTATGTTCCTTGCCCAATTACTCCTTGATACGGAAAGATAGGCCTTCCCTAAAACGTCGGGGGGGGGGGGGTGATTTTGTGTGTGTGTGTGTGTGTGTGTGTGTGTGGATATATAGATATAGATATAGATATAGATCTCTTATATACATCTCTGTCTCTATCTTGATGTTACGGTCTGCCCACTTACTGGCTCCCCCTCAGTCTGTGAGTCCCTACACACAACCATTGCCCTTGGCGCAAAAAAACTCCATCTGCCCCTACAACCCGCCCACTGGAGGCATCACAGGTCTTCAGGATTTACTTAATCAAACAGTCACATGCGCCAAGCAAAACGAGGTCATAATCTTAGGTGACTTTAACCTAAACTGGCTGGGACCAACTTACAGCACACTGCTGACAAATGCAGAGCTATAACCTGCACCAGATCTTAACTGAACCCACTAGAACCACCTCTTCTCTAACTACCTCCACCCTCAGACTGGGTACTGGTGAATCTCCTTGACCATATGCAAACTGCAGGCATCTTGGCAGATGCTATCACAGACCACTCCCCCACTATCTGTGTATGGAGCTCAGAGACTGCTCCTCTACCCCCCTCCATGCTACATCACAATTACCAACCTTGCCAAACTGGACGTGGAAGCTTTTCTCTGATGTATCCTGTATCAGCTGGTCTGACATCGATCACTCCCATGATGTTCAAATGGCCCTTGATGTCTTAATTGATAATTTCACAGCACTTCAGGATAAACATACCCCAAAGGTTACCAGAAGGGTCAGGGGTAAACAAACAAGATGGCTACACAAGGACCTACTGGCTAACCTGCGCACATGGGACAAACTCTGGAAGAAGTATAAAGTGTCCAGACCGGAGGATTACAATACCTACAGGGCCTCTCTGAGCACCTGTGGGGAGAAAAAAACAAAAAACAAATCAGAACAGCAAAGAGCATCTACAGCAAGGAACTGCTCACAAACTCTGCTGGTGATCCTAGAAAATTCTGGACACACCAAGACCTTTCTTGGGGCTGTCTAGTCATCGACCCCAGGGATATGATCCTAAATGGTCTGCATTGCAACGACTCTAACACTATAGCTAATGCCTTTAACAGATTATTCATGGACCTGTCTCGGTAAACCTCATCCTTTGCTTCACCTCCCACAGCATCTTGGCCTTACTGCACAGCCCAGAGACCTGCATCTGGTGCTGACCACTGCCAACTAACTACTACCCCCCCTTTCCACTTTAAAGCTATATCTAGATCCGAGGTCCAATGGCCATTGCAAAACATATCTGACAACACTAGCCCTGGCTCAGATTCACTCGAGCCACGACTCCTGAAGCTAGCAGCACCATTGATTGCCTCACCACTGGCCGAGATTTTCACTCTGTCTCTCTCTTGGCGTTGTCACAGATCTCTGGAAGATTGCCAGAGTTACGCCTATCCCTAAAAAAAAAAAAAAAAAAAAAGACCACCCAAAGGATATCAACTACAGGCCCATAGCCATCCTCTCTGTGCTAAGCAAGCTACTGGAGAAGCTTGTTGCAACCCAAACCATTGACTATCTCGCAAAGAACAACCTTCTCTCAGACACTCTACATGGTTTCAGAAAAGGACACACTACCTCAACCGCTCTTCTCAAATTCTCCACAGACATACTGTGCAACATGGACAAAGGCCTACTCAGTGGAGCAGTATTTCTTACCAAGGCTTTTGATCTTGTTGTTCATCCCCTGCTTCGCTCAACCCTGCATAGACTTAACTTCTCATCCTCAGTAGTTAACTGGTTTAACTACCACCTATCGAACAGATTACAACTTGTTAAATTGTGCTCTGCTCTCTCTGATGTGACCAGCACTGACATCGGGGTACCCCAGGGCTCCATCCTGGGACACCTTCTTTTCTCGCTATACATCAACAGCATAGATTATGCATACTCTCCTGCTCAGCTATCCTATACACTGATCTCATCCTCTTCTCCAGCGCTGACAAAGTTAAGATCATTAACGAAAACCTCTCCTCGGATTTCAGGAATGTGCAAACATGATTAAATGCTAATAAGGTCATCCTCGACACAAAGACCCAAGCCATGCTATTTGGCACTGCCCCCAAACTCTGGGCCTGTAAGGAACCCCTCCTAGTCCATGACTGTGGGGGGGGGGTCTCATCGACTGTCACAACCTTCAGATACCTGGGAGGAGTCCTTGATAAATTCCCTTTATTTCAGTCTGCACATCCAGTCAACCTGTAAAGCAACAAATGCCAAACTTGGAATTTCCTATAAGACTTGTCACCTCTTAACACCATCCACCAAATTGGCAATTGCCAAGGGTATTCTGCTTCAACATATATCTGTATGCCGCCTCCTTCCCATCGCCTCAAGTAACACTGCACACTGTATAGCGACCTAGGCTGGCTCTCCCCCAACTGCCTACTGACTATACTCCTTGGGGACCCTCACAGACTCTGTAATCCATAACCAAACCCCCTCCTCCCTTTACGGCTCTACTTGTACCACAGACACCTGCCCACGGACTACACTCTGCAAACAAATTTCTACTTACTGTGTCCAGGCGTCTTACTTCAAAAGGCTCTGGAGCATTTCACTGCACCGCCCCGGCCACCTGGAACTCCCTTCCTCCTGCCCTGAGGCAGGCTAACTCCCACCCAATCTTCAAAAAAGAACTATATCGCCACCTATCCCGGAACCTCTGCACATGCTTTGATCCCACTTAATGCCTCACAACTAACGGCCCTATTTCGCCCAAGACACTGCTACACTTCTAAACAAGTTTTGCTATAAAAATGTCTTTATAGCTGCCACTTAGCCCAGTTTCAGTTATTTGCATGTACTAATGTCACTTTTGTCATCTCTGTATAGCTATATGTATTGTCTCGAGTACTGTGATTTGATTTCTATTCTAACCTATCTGTACTATATACTATATATTGTATAATCTCATCTCATTTTATGTATATATTCTCCCGGGTTGTACCTGAAAATAGTCCACTTTGGCTAGCGCACCTAACCCGGTTAACAAAAACAAAATAAATGAGCCTCGATGACGCATAATGCATTGATCTGCCATCTGCCAAAAACTCCGTTTTGCCAGTTGTCTGAGTGAGTGCAGTCATCCAGTCACAGTGCCACAGTAAAGAGGGGTAAACATGGTTGCTGCCCTGCTGGTTTGGTGTAGTAGAGGGTGCAGAGTAGACTACTAGAGTCTGACGGAGGCTGGAGGGGGGGTGCTAGCTACTCTCTGTCTTGACAGTCGACTCGGTCTCTCTCTAGCTCCTCCTCCTCTTATGGGCACCTTTGGGAAAACTCAAACGATGAAAAACATCATATTTATTTATTCCCTCCCCTCCCAATTCGACGTCAGGCCAGGTTTCCCATTTCCACCAAATGGACTGGATCCATTACATCCATACATCCACTCCGATCCGACCCCAACTCCCTCCCTGTCCCTGCCATCATACCATGATGAATGATGCCAGTCAGTGACTTACTACACTGACTTGTGCCTGCTGCACTGTGTGTTGCTGTGCCAAAGATGCTCCTATTTTTAAAATTCAGTCAGGAAAGGCAATAATAAACTATAGCACTGTTAATTTTCCATTCCCATCCAGATCAGTACAGTACTAGTACCCATCACCAATATAATCCCTCGCATTTAATTCGGGCCAGGTTTCCCCTTCCCTCCCAATTGCCACCAGGATCCACAGATTCCACCATCCTCCTCCTCCTCCTCCTCCTCCTCCTCCTCCTCCTCCTCCTCCTCCTCCTCCAAGTATTCTCCCCCCATCCCACCTATCTTAGTCCAGTGAACTTAAGTCCTCCTCTGGCTCTCACAATTATTTTACAATGAAGGTATACATTACAAGTTTATAACAAGCCGACTTCATTCAACTTCAGGCCAAATTTCCCTTCCCAGCAAGGATAGTAGGATTTTAGAAGGATGTACATAATCGTACAGGAATGGAAATTATAATTTCCCTGTTTCATCATTCCTCTCCCTACCCCGACTCCAGAGTCAGTGCCACTGCCACCCATGTGCCACTTGTGGCTGTTTTACCCACCCCATCACCCCACTTTTGTATAAAGAACAAGAACTGGTCTGGGTAGGAGCAGAGGTAGCCTCCTAGAGTCCTCTCCTTGTCTCAACTCACCACCGGTTGGCTCAGGTCTCAGTGTCTCTCTGCTCATGTGGCCTGGGGACTTTGGGAGGGACTCAGGGATGCAGATGAGACTATTGGGAATTCAGGGATTGAGTACTCTGTTGGGAGCTTGGGGGTTCTGTTGGTCGGACTCCAAAAATTGCTTCCGCGTGGTCAGTGGGCCTAAAATAAATTTTTAGTACCCACGCTTCACTCTGCAACAAAATGCTTTCCTGGTTGGAAGCTTGCTTCTCCTGTCCTTGCTGCTCCTTCTGGATCTTTTTCTCTCTCCCTCTGCACATGAAGCCCACATTCAGATCGCGCTGGAGAATTGCCACTTTCAGTTGGTGGAGATAGAGGGAACTCGGCCAGTCCCCTTCCACCATTTGAATCACGGGGAGAGAGAGAGAGAAGGGGGGTGGAGCTTTTCAAAGGGCATACTGCTTGTATACTGCACCCCTTCACACTCCAAAAAATGTGAGCGGTCGGCACATACCGTGGTGTACTGTGAGCAATGGCTACCGCGGTTTGGAAAATCTGTCACTGTGTCTATACCTTGCAGTTTCAAACTGTGGTATACCATTATACTAGCATACCGTGACAACCCTAACACCTTTTAACAGCCTGTCTGTACTGGCCCGACATCCAGGGTCACACATCTGATTCACATGCCAAGACAACCTACGATAAGGTATGAATCAGTCTGGATCTTCTATACAAGGCCCTGGGCTACATTTCAATTCGCGCAGGCTATCCCTTTCGGCATGGAGATTGAGCAGGTGACACTCGAGGAGCCAGGATTTAGCAGGAGACTCTCTGAGTTAAGATTTATACATCCTGTCCAGGAAATGATTCATCTTATCTAAGGTCTAATATGAACTGGGGCACGGATCTCCTTTCTGGCTTCGATTGCAACAGATGTTGGCCAGGCGGCTTCCCTACACATCACTCTTCAGTTCCTCCAAGAGGGATTCGAGAAGGGGCTACAACAGGCCACCTCACGGGTTCAGATTCTGCATTGGGAGCACTCTTGTTGAGGGATTTGGGAGAATCCTTGGGGTCTCATCTCCACGTGACACAATTCCCGAGAGCGGCAACTCTAAAAAGATGTTTCTTGGCAGAAGACACCAGGAGAAAGGACTGCTGTGTGACTGGACTTCTCTGCTGGGACTAAAGTAGAAGAACTTTTGTACTTGGACTGTATTATACTACATTGCCCTCCTTGCGTCCCCTTCCCCCCACCCAAAGCTAGTTCTATTTTTATAGGCACAGGATTTGACTGACAACAGGAACTTCCTGTTTGGGAGCAGGAAGTGAGTGTTCACAGAACCACCAAAGACCCACCATCCTAGAAGGGCAGGAGTAGCTCTCCAGCCCCCTCTAGCTGCTGGAGGTCTGCCTCTGAGCAAGTAAGTGGTCCACTGAGAAATATAGGATATTCTTGTCTCAGAACAGGACAATCAGGAGCTTAAAGGTCACACAGGCAGAAAGTAAGGGAGAGAGAGAGAGAGAGAGAGAGAGAGGATTGAAAACAGTTAAGGGGCCAGAAATAAGACATGATTGGAGTGGTGCAGTGCAGTGGCTGTGGAGCAGCAGTCTTCCGGGAGACGTTCTGGAGGATGCAGTGTTGTCCCATCTGCAGGCACCTCTCTGGGCTGAGGGAGGAGGTTGCTCATCTCCAGGCTGAGTTGACCAGGATTTGTGGGACCTCCTGTTCCATCCAGGGACCACCAGTGCCACTGCCGTTGCCTCAGAGGTTGCCAAGAAAGAGGAGCGGTTGGACCACAGTGGGCTCAGGAAGGGTGAGGGTGGTGGAACAGAGGCGCATCCCTCCAGTTGTACCTCTCCACAATTCCTATGCCATTCTTGCAAAGGGTGGTTCCTCTATGGAGGCACCCGCAGTGGAGACCAAGGAGGATGCTGGGAACCTCCACAAAGGAGACCCACAGGAGGGTGGCAGGGGACCCTGCAGGGGAAGGAAACAACTCCTGGTGGGGGACTCCATTGTTAGGAAGGTAGAACTGGAGGAGGAAGGGGAGAGGGAGGTAAGGTGCCTGCCTGGCGCCATGGCTTGGAGGGACAGGGAGCGAATCCTCAGGATTGCCGAACAGCTGCACAGGGGAGGGAGCTGGATGTCATTGTCCACCTAGGGACAAATGACCTGGCTAAGAAAGGGATTAGAGAAGTGCAGGAAGAGTTTGTGGAATTGGGAGGGCCTTAGTCAGCAGCGCACGCACGTAACCTTCTCGGAGGTGCTGCCCATCTATGGCATAGGAGAGGCTAGGTGTTCCGCATCATGGGATTCACAATCAGTGGTTGAAAACTGTGTGGAGCCCAGGGATTTGGCTTCATTGGGGACTGGGGGTCCACCTGGAGTGATGCAAGCCTATACTGGCATGATAGGCTGCATCTGTCCAGGAGGGGAACCAGGATCCTAGGTGATAGGTTTAAATGCTTCATTGGCAAGCTTTTAAACTAGTCAAGGGGGGAGGCACTGGAAAGGAGCAGGGAAATCCTAGCCCCCCCCAAATAATCACGGTAGTAAGTGCGGCAAACACCAACATAGAGGTGTCGATAGGGAAAGTGACAAAGGCAAGAAGGACAGGGATGGGGCAAAAGGGAGTAAGGCCATCAGGAAATGGAGGGTGATGAGTACCAATGCCCGTAGTCTGGGCAACAAGCTTCCTGAGCTGGTGGCCTTGATGGAAGAGGGATGCCTAGATATCGTAGCAGTCACAGAAACATGGTACACAGAGAACCATGACTGGGATGTTAACATACCAGGGTACATAACCTACAGGAGAGACAGGCAGGGGAGAAGAGGGGGAGGAGTAGCTCTCTATGTAAAGGAACAGATAAAAGCAACTGAGCAAAAGAGTAAACAGGGAGGAGAGGGGGCACTGTGGGTCACCTTGGAGACTGGAAAGGGCACCACAATCCGCACAGGGGTTGTGTACAGACCCCCATGTCAGGGGGAGGGAATGGACAAGGATATGATAGAAGGCATTCTTAGGATGGCAGAGAAAGGGGAGATACTGTTGATGGGAGACCTGAATATGCCAGATGTTAACTGGAGCACATTTGCTGCAGCCACATCCAAGAGCAGGGCCATTCTTGATGCCCTACAGGTGGCAGGCATTAGACAGCTAGTTTCAGAACCCACTCGTGAGGGAGCAATCTTAGACCTTGTACTCTCAAACGGGGGCAGTGAGAGGATCTCGGATCTAGAAGTAGGTTGCCATCTGGGGACAAGTGACCATCAAACAGTGTGGTTCATGTTAAACTCGGATACAGAGTCAAGCCATACAAAAGTGAGGGTACTGGACTTTAGGAGAGCTGACTTTGGCAAGATGGGAGAGTGTCTCAGAAAAGCACTAGCAAACAGGCTAGAAGGAGGTGTGGAGCAACAATGGGGAATCGTCAAAACTGCCATCACAGAGGCAACAAGCCTTTGTGTGAAGCAAATAAACAAATCAAACCGAAAGAAAAAGCCACTATGGTTCTCAAAAGAGGTAGCTGTGAAAGTCAGGAAGAAAAGATAGCATTCCGAAGTATAAGGAAACACAGAAGGAGCAGGACAGAGAGCTGTACCAGTTAAGGCAGAAGGAAGCAGGGAGGAAGTCAGAATAGCAAAGGCCCAAACTTGAGGAAAAGATAGCCAACTCAGTTAAGAAGGATAAAACCTTTTATAGGTACATCAGCGTAGAAAGACAAAGGAGGGATAGTGAGGCTGAATAGAATGAAGTGGGTGGGCAAAGGGGACAGTGAAAAGCGGGATACTGAACGAATATTTCTGCTCAGTATTCACAAAGAGGAGGAAGTGCCTAATCCAATTAACAGAAGCACTCTTGATAGGGAGTCGATCCCAGTCCTTTCACAGAAGAAGGGTTCTGCAGAACTCCTAAAACTGAAGGTGGACAAAGCAATGGGTCCTGATGGAATTCACCCAAATTCTAAAAAGATCAAGGGAGGAACTAGTGAAACCACTGGCTACTCTTTTAATAAATCATGGGAGGATGGTGTGGTACCCGAGGACTGGAGGAAGGCGGATGTGATTCCTTCACAAAGTGGTGTACCAAGACAGAGGCAGGAAACTACAGACCTGTCAGTCTGACCTCTGTGGTAGGGAAAGTGATGGAGTCACTTCTGAAGGAAAGAATAGTTGAGTACCTAGAGGCTAGTGGAGCACAGGACCCAAGGCAGCATGGATTCACAGCGGGAAGGTCATGTCAGACGAATCTAATAGATTTCTTTGACTGGGTGACCAAAGTAGTAGACCAGGGAAGGGCTGTGGACATGGCCTTCCTAGACTTTAGCAAGGCATTTGACACAGTCCACACAAAGATTAATGGTCAAATTAACCAGCCTGGGAGTGGGTCCCAGGGTGGTAGCCTGGGTAAAACATTGGCTGCACAACAGGACACAGAACGTAATTGTAAATGGAGTCCACTCTGAAGAAAGAGGTTACTAGTGGGGTACCGCAGGGTTCAGTATTGGGTCCAGTCCTTTTTAATGTCTTCATCAGTGACATTGCAGAGGGACTGGAAGGAAAAGTATGCCTTTTGCAGATGACACAAAGATCTGCAACAGGGTTGATACACAAGGAGGCATGGAAAGGATGAAAAGGACTGGCAAGGTTGGAGGAATGGTCAGAAGTATGGCAGCTAGGATTCAATGCAAAGAAGTGCAAAATAATGCACCTGGGAAACAAGAACCCAGGGGAAGAATACACAATGGGGGAGGTAGTAACAACAAAAAAAAAGGAAAGGGACCTGGGGGTAATCATATCAGATGACCTTAAGGTTAGCAAGCAATGTGAGAAGGCAGTAGGGAGGGCTGGGGGTATACTGGGATGTATAGGGAGAGGCATCAGCAGCAGAAAACAGGAAGTTGTTATCCCTCTGTACAGACAGTTGGTGAGACCCCATCTGGAGTACTGTGTCCAGTTCTGGAGACCCCATCTCCGCAAGGACATAGACAGGATAGAGGTAGAGGTCTGCAAGAGAAGCCGTATGAGGAGAGACTAAAGGAGTTTAATATGTATACCCTTGAGGAAAGAAGGGAGAGGGGGGACATAATAGAAACTTTTAAGTACCTCAGTGGAATCAACAAAGTCCAAGAGGGTAGCATCTTTCAGAAAAAGAGACTTGCAAGAACAAGGGGACACAATTTAAAGATAGAAGGAGGGCGGTTCTAGGGGCAATGTGAGGAAGTATTATTTCAAGAGAGGGTAGTGGATGCATGGAACAGCGTTCCTGAGGAGGTTGTGGGGTCTAAAACTGTGGGAGAATTCAAGAATGCATGGGACAGACATAAGGCAATTCTTGTGGGGGGGTAGGAAGAAATAGGCTGTTGGTTAACTAGGATCTACGGCCTATCCTGTAGGTAGGGAAATGGGCAGACTAGATGGGCCAAGCGGTCCTTGTCTGCCATCAAAGTCTATGTTTCTATGTCCATACAACCAAGCCGGAGACTCTGCTCTGTCGGAGGCATCCCTCATACACCTGACGATGAAAGTCTCATTTGTTGTAGCCACCTCTTCGATCAGTTGCATCAGTGATCTAGCGGATGTCTTTCATAATAATCCTTGTATTGTAGCTCATCAGGACTCTGTGGTCCTCTGACTAGATCCAGATTTCGTCTACTGAAGGTAATGTCTACTTCTGTCTCCGCAACCAGGAGTTGAACCTTCTTTCCTGCTGTCCTTCTCCCTAAAAGGACAAGGAGCAAGAATTTCATGCTCTGGATCCTATAGGTCTGGAGAAGCACTGCATTAAAGAGCTGAGTCAGTATGCAAAACTCCTAGCTTATTCGTCCTCTCCAAGGACTAAAACCTTAGAGTGTCTTCTAAGGAGCTATCGCAAGATGGATTTGTTCACCTATGACCACTACTTACCAGCAAGTGGGGATGCCTTTACTAGGCCCAGTTCCGGCCCTCTCAACCAAAGCCATGGGGATGTACTGCTTTAGTAGATCCCAGTAGTAATAAAGCCCAAAGACCAGCATAAGGAGAGGCAGAGAGAAAACTAAATTTAAATACAAATTTTCTTTCTTTGACTGCTGGTCTCTGGGCTTCTTCCCTCCCAGAATGTAACAAGCTTACGGTCAGCTGGCGGAATGATCAAGATAATGTTTCTTTTTGTTTCCAAGTTTATATAGTACTACCAGGTTGGAACTGCTTTAGGAAGAACTGGTGGTCACAGGAGCAGGAGGGGAGGATATCCAGGCTGCAGAGCTTTGTGTTCCTGCCTGTCTCGTGGCAAGAGGAGGTGCCTCCCAGTAGTAATGAAGCCCGGAGACCAGCAGTCTGAGAAAGAAAATTTACGGTATTTAAATTGCGTTATCTGGTTGATTTTGCCGCTCATACCCTTTGAGTGCATCTTGCACGTTGCAGCTATGCAGACGTACTGTGACTTTCCAGAATGTCTTCGCCACTGTAATGTAAGAAAAAATAACGAAAGGAAAAAGAACAAAAGGGAGAGAGTGTGTGTGTGTGTGTGTGTGTGTGTGTGTGTGTGTGTGTGTGTGTGTGTGTGACAGAAGTGCTCTACTAACTTCCTGAGGAGGCTGTGGAGTTGAAAACAGTGGGGGAATTCAAGGATGCATGGGACAGAAGGCAATTCTAGGGGCTGGGGGTTGGAGGAAGTAGGCTGTTGGTTAATGGATCTGCAGCTTGTCCAATAGGTAGGGAAATGGGCAGACTGGGTGGGTCAAGTGGTCCTTATCTGCCATCAAATTCTGTGTTGCCTAAACTGTGCTGAAAGGGGAAATATCACCATTACTTAACAGGTTGGTAGGTGTGTGTGTGTGTGTGTATACCAGAATTTTACACACACACACACACACACACACACACACACACACACACACACAGTGGGATTCTTTTATAAACGACTCTGACTTTGCCCTCTGGGTTTATGCAGCATCCCACACATTGGGTAGGTGTATATAAAATTCTGGTTACACCCACCCATATATTAGTGTATAGTTTTAATAATGCATTTCAGGTTATGCATGTTTCAACAGTGTTGTCCAACTATATTTTTTGCAATTAATAAACTAGTAATTGTTGTTTTTTTTTTTTTTTTCTTCTTTTCCAAGTCTGATCTAGAAAGAAAAGGTCATTTTCAGAATCTTTTTTATACTTTATTTTCAGTTTGTATACACGTCATAACATGTAACAATACCCCTCTTACTATGCAAAATGCAGTGTTCATAAATTATACGTACACAAACGAGGAGTTTTTCCTGAATGTTTATAGTTTATTCAAAACAAACATACTTGCACTAAGTAAAAAAAAAAAAATGGGCTTATAAAACTATTCTCTTGGTTTTATTCTGGGATAACATTAGTTGGGGAGCACAGACATAATATTTATGATAAGCCAACTTGTTATAAAACCTGGTTAACCTCTCATCTCCTTTTTAAACTAAATCTCAATGGTCTGACAAAGATATATTTATAAGAAAAACTAGATACATAATGGTATTTTCTCATGAGCCATGTATAACGCTCCATCTGATCCATTTGTCAACAAACTTCTCCTGCCTATTCTGCACCTGGTACGTTAAAACATCCATGTCTTGTATGTTTGCAATGATCTGTTTCTAGTCTATCGTAGGTGGGAGTGGGTTCAACCAACCCAGAGTGATGGCTTTATTATATGCAGTGACACAAATATATACCAGAAATATAATGAAGATCTCCCTCTAATCTCTCTAGGTGGCAGTCCCAGGACTATGTTATATAAAGAAAGGGGGCCCATAATCTGAAATGGCTTAGTTATGTTCTGTGTACCGTCTTGTTGGAAGGATTTTCAGAATCTTAGCACATGCTCAAAACCCATTCTGCTGGATGAACTAAGCTTGTTCTTAGCTCATTGCTTTAACTTCTAGGTTGTACTGCCGGCTGATAATCAAAAGATGCACCTTTCAAGGCTGGCCCCATGATGCCAGGCCAGTAGTTATGTAGCCACATTTGCATCTTAACCTGAGTTCATACCTGAATTTGTGAGAGAAAAGGCTGCAAGAGAGGGAACAGAAAAAGACAGAAATTGGTGCTGGGGCAGCCCCAGAGTTCTGTATTGACATGAACACAGCCAGCGTTAGAAATCCTGATATGTGGCCCCAATACCTGTTGGCACCACCAGCCTTGAGATGTGTAGTTTTTGATGATCAGCTGGCACTATAGCCTAGAGATTAAAGCAATCTTGAAGATGGACTATTTTTACTAACAGTTTGAAATGTAAAGGTGATAATGCACCAGTTTTAATGCACATACAAAACAGTAACACTTTAAAACAGACAATCTCCTATTTAATCTGTTGGATTAAATATAATCTGAGGACCAAGACCCTTGGTGACATCCCCTTCTGTCCGGAGCCCAAAACATATGGCCGCCACCAGACCTTAATTACAGGCTGATTTACATATGCATAACTCTGAACTGCAAAGACTTGCAGATATACACAGTGGCTCATTTAAATCGGCTTTTTATGGGCTTTCAGACATTAAGAAATCCTGTAGATGATCTTTCCCTTTTAAGAAATGCAGAGGTAATTGGGGGGTCAACAAGTAGGCTAGGGCTAGTTGCTGGGGAGAGAAAAAAGGGGGGCAGACAAGTGTAGATAAGGAGGAGTGGGGGGGTAGAAAGTATGATGGGTGGAGCAGGGACAGGTATCTGGTGCAATTGCAAGAGTAAGAAGTGAAATTGTGAGAAGTGCAGAGAGCAAGTGCTGGGAAGAGGCAGAACGGATGGTTAGGGGGAAGATGATTCCATATTTTGGGGAAGTGGTAGGAGAAAGCAGCCTAGCCAGCTAAGGATTTCCTTGAAGCGAGGGCAAGGGAGCGATAGCCAGGGTTGCAAAGGGAGTAAAGGAAGGGGGGAAGGAGAGTAAGGGAAGGGGAGAGAGCCTAACCAGCATTTAGAGAAAAGGAGGTACAATGAGCGAGGTGTCTGGTTTCAGGGAGGGAATGGAGAGGGAGGAATAAAGGAGTAATGATGGTTGTGGCAGGCAGTCCAAAGCAAAACGACAGAAGGGAGCGGAGGGAGAGAGACGGGGAGGGGAGAGAGGCGTGTGGGAAGAGAATCAGTCTGGCTAGGGTGGACTTAGGAACAGCACTGTAGACGGTGTCACCATAGTTTCATTTTTAGGACCATGACTCTGTGAGCAGGGAGAGGAATGCCATCTGTAGCACTGTATAAAGCATGGAGTTTAGGGTGAAGTGTTTTGTGGATGGCATCCACGTGCCTTGAAAAGTAGAGGTGCCAGTCAAGCCAGACTCTGAGGTACTTAAGAGGGAACATCATCAAAAGTGGTTTGCTCTTGGATCTGTAAATGCAGAAAATAACTTGAAACACGTATGAAATTCATATGTATTAAATGCCGTAAAACCTGTAAAAGTGCCAGAGAAAATGTAATCTGTATGTATGCTTGTAACTTCAATAAACTTCAATTAAAAAAAAAAAAAAAAAAAGTGGTATACTCTAAGGCGTGGAAGGAGGAGACTGCGGTAAGCCTAATGAGCCTCTGCCTAGTGCCAAAGGCCATAGAAAGTGTTTTCCTGGTATTGAAGGATAGCTGATTTGACCAGAAGCAGTGCTGAACATTCTGTTGAAGTCCAGTTGGAGCCTGGCTATCAAATCAGTGGGGGAGGAACCAGAAGCAAATGGTACAGTATCTTCTGCATACGTATGGATGGACGCAGAAGAACAGGCAGTGGGGAGGTAGTTGAGGAAGACCAAAAAGAGTATTGGGCCAAGGACTGACCTGGGGGGCCACCAGTGCTGATGGGAAGTGAGGATAGGAATCTCCAATTCAGACAGTTTGAGTTCAGCCAGTCTGGTGGCACCGAGGGTTGAGGCGCTGGATGCCATGTGTTGTGCTACGCTGGCGACCTGGGTTCTGGAGTGGACTGAGATCGGCAGGGGAGAGAGAGGATGGAGTGTCCTATGACAGCTGTCCTCTGTGGGATGGGTAAAAGGGTTTGTGTCGCTCTGCAGCGGCATCTGACAGAAGTTGGAGGCACTGCAGGTGGCACATTAACTGTCTAAGTGCACTAACATCACTGCCATGTCTGGCTCCAGCAGGAGTGTAGCACAGGCAGAAAACTACGGGTTGGTCATGGCGGCTGATGACGCTGCCTCGCCCCCAGGACCTAGAGAGGTGCGCCCCCTCTCCCGGTATTGGATACGGGTCCTCCGTTTGGGGGGGGCACTGCGTGCCAGCCTGTGTGGAGGAGAGCGTGTCGCTGAACAGACCTGAGTGTAGGTGCCGGCAGCCAGATGACCTGCCAGCCTGCTCTGCAGAGGAGGAGAAAAGTCTGTTGATAGATAGAGATGTATCTCTAAGTCTCGTCCTGCCCTCAGGGTAGGAGCAGAACCAATTAGTAGCAGAATTGGAGAGTCCCACTGCTGTGAGTTTGTCAAGAAGGGGTGGGATACAATGCCAAAGGCTTTGGCCAAGTCGACAGATGGCGAAGGTCATAAGGTCCTGATCATACCTGAGAGAATGGAGTCAGTAAGCTGGAGGAAGAGGTGGAGTGAGATTTATTGAAGCCAGACTGGAAAAGGGTGGGGGAGAAAAAGGGGGAAGAATCGAGGATGGGGGAGAACTGAGACAGCACAATGTGGTGGTGTAGTTTAGCTAAGGTAGAGAGTAGGGAGACAAGGCAGTAGTTGCCAGGACAGGAAGAGTCGCCTCCTTTGGGATAGGGTATGACAGTGGCCTGTTTCCACGAGTCTGGGACAGAGACAAGGGAAAAAGAACGGTCAAGAAGGGAGGAGATTGGTAGAGCAAATGCAGGGGTGGAGAGGTGGAGGAGTGTGGGGTCGAACCAGTCAGAGCTGTGGCCCATGAGAGGGTTGAGGGCCAAGAGAGCCTTGAGGGTGTCTGCAGTAGCGATGGGAGAAGAGGAGAGATGGGGTGGAAGGATAATGGGGAGGGGAGAGAAGGGAGGAGGCACAGGAGGTGAAGAATGAGTTGAACTCTGAGGCAGTGGAGGAGTGCAGAAATGGTGATTATCGCCCTCCTGGAGAACTGGGTTGGGGGGGGGGAGATAGGGAGTGGATGATCTTCTAGAATGTGGAGGGGTGGCTAATGTTGTTCTGGAAGGTGGAAGCACAGTACTCGGCCTTGGCAAGCCTAGTGGCTGCAGTACAGGCATTGTGAAGGGCTTGGTACTTGAGTAAGTCAGCAGAGTAGCCAGAGGACTTATGAGCCTCCCATGTAAGATCATGTGCACATAGGCTGGCCAGTAATTCAGCTGAGATCCAAGGGAGGTGGGAACCACGGACCCTGGGTTTTCTGATAAGGGCATGCAGATCCCAGATTGATAGGAATTGGGTATTAAAATAGTTGAGGGCAGAAGTGATGGTACTGGCAAAAAAAAAAAAAATTGGGTGACCAGTTGGTAGCTACCAAGTCAGTATGGAGGGAGAACAAGTCCAGCGACCTGAAGGACTGGATTGGGAGGAGTCTGGGAGGGGCTTTGGAACAGTGTATTTTGCGCACACAAGACAATATGCATGGTGGTCACTAACGGTGTTTGGGAGGGTGCTGGCATCTGTGATATGGTGGGGGTGAGAGGTAAGAACCCAGCTGAGTAAGGAGTGATTGAGGGATTTATGATTGGGACGGGTTGGGTCGTCGATCGGTTGAGTTAGATTAAGGGACTTAATGTTTTGGCAGAAATTAGTTTGAGAGGAGCAAAGCCAATTTATATTATTCCCCAAGGACGAGTAATTCACCAGACGAGGCATGTGTGGAGATGGTGATAAGGAACTCTGTGACTGAGGGGGACAGACCAGGATAGTAATAGCTATCAGCCACACGGACTGGGACAGAACGGGAGAGTGAGGAGTAGCTCATATGTGGAGGAGGGAGGTGACAGAGTACGGGATTGAACTGGATGGTGGAGGAGAAGCAGATGTGGGGGGGGGGTGGTGGTGGTGGTGGTGGTGGTGGTGGTGGTGGTGGTGGTTTGGTGGGTTGTATGCTGTAGTATAATTATAGTAAAAGGGTGACTAGAGCAAACATGTTGTGATGACCCAGGTAAATTGCACACATTTACCAACACCAGTGTCTCTCCCAGCAGGTGGACACTTCAGGTTCTATGAAAGTGGATAGTACCACCTGACACAGGTGGGAGTCATGAATCAGGTTCAGATGCTTCACCGTATTTATTAATAACCAGGGGAAAGGAAGATATGGTCACAGGGGAAAAGGGGAAACTTGGCACTCAGATTCCTAAAAGAGGAAGACTCTCTAAAATTGTAAAGGTACTGTAATTACTGTACAGGTTAACTCTGCCCCAACCCTGATGTGCACCTCTACCCAAGTGACTACCCTGGGAGTACTCCAGACACTGTGTTGGTGGCTCTTCACTCTGAGCCCTTTCCCTACCTAGGATCTCCTCCAATAGCAACAGCTCGCACAAAGTTAGGCTTCTCTTATTTGATTTTCTTCAGGCAGGTCACCCCTCCTTCACTACTTTACCCTTGATCTCCTCTCCCAAAATCCCACACACAACAGTTAGGCTCTCTTATTTTGTTTTGGGCAGGTCAACCCACCTTCACTCCTTTGCCCACGATCTCCTCTCCAAGCAGCTTACAACAGTCAGGCTTCTCTTATTCTATTTTCTTAGGGAAGAAAGCCAGTAGGCCACCCCTCCTTGCTCCTTCCCTTCTTCCATGATTTCCTCTCCTAGACTCCCAAAAGCCACCCCCACACACAATCAGGCTTATTTAATTTTCTTTGGGCAGTTCCCAGTCCTCCTTCAGTCCTCTCATGTATACAGTACTTACACACACACACACACACACACACACACACACACACACACACACACACACACATGTACAGCAGCTAGGCTATTTTGTTGTATAAAGTCTTATGCTATCTCTTAAAAGCAACAAAACTTTCACAAAAAGGCCCACACTTCTCAGTTTCTTACCCCTCCCTTTAGTCTGGTTTTGTTTATTCCCACTTTTCTCAGTCACAATTCTGTTCAGGTGGTAAGTTTCACCTCAGCTCATTCTTTCTCCCGTTTTACTTTCACTGCTGCAGCTTAGTTGGGCTTTTATACATGCTCAGCCTCAGTTGTGTTCTTGTTCCCTTAGTGCAGCCGCAATCGTGATTCGTCACATTACTCATTTTCTGCACCACACATATACGGTCCCACTCCCTTACGATCCAACAGTTACTTTTTTTTTTTTTTTCCTTTTAATAAAATTCTTGCAGTCGGTATGAATTCAAAATGACTCATGGCCATGGGTACTGGCTGCTTCCCGCCCCTCTCATCCTCTGCTCACCAACACCACTCACCCTCCCTAATTGTGTCCCTCCTTCGATCTCTGCTTTTTGCAGCAGCAGCTCCAAAATTTTTTTTATATTTTATTAATGGCATGTAGCCCAGGCACAAGCAATAATAAGTGTGGCAGGCAGTGATTTCCGCAGTCCCTGACTCCAAACTAGCTCCAAAAAAAAATAAAAAACCTAGCCCCTTGCACGAACTAAAAGGCATGCAAGACCTTTCTCATCTAAATGAAATTAAAGTGAGAGGAGCGCACCTCCGATTAACCCTGCCAACCAGTTTGTGCCACTGCTGCCATTGCTAGCGAATGCATCCCTTACCAGAACAGCCAGATCTTCTTTGACTGGATGAGACGGACATCTGCTGCCAGTCCGATGGCTGAATCCTCCTTGGATCCCCCATGGCTGCAGCTCGCTCCCGGAAGAACTCTCTCGGCACTGCTCACTCTCCCTCCTGCCCTGCTAAATACCATGTGTGTAGCTATGTGGGTCACATGACGGCCAGACTCTGACATCGCCAGTGAGCGCAGTAGTGGAGGAACCTGGTAATGCAGTGGAAATTTTTAATTTTTTTTTTTTTTTTTTTTTTTTTTTTTTTTAACAGTACTTGTCCATGGGCGTACCCTATCTCAACTGCTTGTCCTTGCCTGAAATCTAGTAGCCCGGGATGTTGGGCTATTGGATTTGTCTAACTCTGGTTCCACATGTGGCACTTGGGTTAATATCCCAATACTGACACTGTAGTGCAGCATGGGGAGGAGGGTGCTGTACTTCTGAGGTGCCGTCTTTCGGATGAGACGTTAAACCGAGGTCCCATCTGCCTGGATTGGTGGTAGTTCAGGTGGATGTTAAAGATCCCATGGCACTTATTGAAAGAGTAGGGGAATTTCCCCAGTGTCCTGGCCACATTTCCCTCATTTGCTAAAAATACAATCAGCTGCTTAATCTGGTTTAATCTCAGTTGCTTGCCATCTGTATCTCTTCTCTCCCCGGATTGCTCCTGAAAAAGGGACTTCTAGGCCCAGTGGGCTTACAAGGTCAACAAATCTAAACAAACTATTACAGTATGCTATAGCAAGACTCTCTAAAAATTATAATTTGCAATTCGTGCACAGCTATCAAAGTCTCTGTCCATGTGATGGTCAATTAGTGCAGAAAGAAAGGGGGGAAACGAGAAGGATCCTGAAAAGGGGAACAAGCAGGCTTGCTGGCTGGCCTGGCTGCTGAAATTTCCGTGGGACTATAGGGATGTGGAAAGGTTTTTTTTGAACAGGCCATGGGTCCATTGGCTACACCCCCTCTCCTGGGTTGTTGCCAGAAACAAAAGAACAATCACAAGAACTTCTCTGCACAAAACCTGGTGGTGGGCTGCTGGAATGTAGCAATGAGCAACACACAGAATCCGACCACATTACTCCTGTGGATAGCCAGGATAAGACAACAGATGCAGAAGCAATCTGGCCAGAGTCCTGTGGCGGACAGCCAGGATGAAACGGATGCAGAAGCCACCCAGCCACAGCCCTCTGCTGGACTGCCGGGATAAGATACCAGATGCAGGAAGCCACTCTGCCACAGCCCTCTGTGTACTGCTGGGACAAGATACCAGATGCAAGAAGGGTGGGGAGGACCCCATGGAAACTGAGAACCAGGATGAAGATATGACAGATGGTGGATTTCTAGGTACCAAGGCTGGATGAGCCAAGGATAAGCGTAAAACAACAAATGGATGTGGATTTGGGGATGAGAACAGAGGATCATGAAGAAGCTAAGATGAAGAAGAAAGAAAAAATGGACGACCAGATCTGCACAGGGCCTGAACGTAGACTACTACCAGCGGAAAACAAATGTGACTTTTTTTGGGGGGTGCAGGACATGGATGAGGATTTCAGATGATCCTCATCGTAGGGCCACAATACTCTGGCTGAAATATGGAAGGTGTGGATGCACCAGCTGAACCCCTTGCTGAAACCACTACAGAATGATTCAGGAATTCACTTGCTGAATGCCCTTCTGGGGCTACTGAAGACTGATTCTGGAGTTACTGGGTACAAGGTGCTGGCACACTACAGCGCAACTGCAGCTTGAGGCAATTGTAGGCAAACAGTCTCTGGGCAACTGACCAGTTCCTTGTGGCAATAACACACAATTCAGGTACAGTTCAAATAGTCTTCAACAGCAAAATGGTTCGGGTAGGTTCAAATTTATTGCCACGCTAAGTGCCCTAAATGCTCTGTTGCTCCACGCTAGCCCAATTACAGTGTTGCTAGCCAACTCCTTCCTTGGCCGCCTCTATGGGTGGTCTGAAGGTGGGAAAAATATTTTTAAAACCCCTCTTCACCACCAGTGTGACAGCAGTCGCTGTCCCAATGCACAAACAACCCGGGGCTCCCAGAGCCAATCACTCTGAATCTGGGCTGCTAAACCTCCCTCTGGGAGGGGGGTAAGTGACTGGGGTGTGATAGGGCAACACCGGGCACCTGGGCTTGCTAGCAGTCCTGGTTTGCCTTGCTGGGCCTCTTTAGATCACAGGGCTTGTTATGCTGTTTTAACTTGCCCAAGAAGTTGCCTTTTTAAATATACATTTACTTCAGATGGGGCCTTTCTAAATTGCAGGGCTTGCCTTGCCATTTTAATTCTTGCCCAAAGCATTTGTCCCTTTAAATAATTCTTCAATGGAGTCTGGGCCATTCTGCCTTAGCCCCACTTTAGCTCCGCCTCTGGGAGCTCTCCTTATGAATTAACTTTTTCTCAGGGCTCCTATACCCTAGCCCCTCCCCTGGGCGTCACTGTACCCAATAAATAACAAAAATATTTAGATTTAGGCCCACTGGCCTACCTGCCTCCATGACGCTTGACTGTTGCTCACTGTGCCCTACTGTTGCTTTTAAACTTTTATTTCAAGTTTCAGATGGACAGCACATTGTCCTGTGTGCTGCTGCTGACTCACGCCCCGGTCCGGGGTGAAGATGCTGCTTTTGGGAGGCTGGGAGGTAATTCTGGCAGAGGGAGGGCATGCAGGCAGAAACCGGATGGCAGCGGGCCTTGCGGGAACTGTGGCGGGCGACAGGGGCTTGAGGCCGCCTCCCTCAACAATATAGCTCCTCACCCGCTGCCGCCGTGGGACTGCTTAAACTTTTTAAAATAAAATGGAAAAAAAAAAAATAATGGGGCAGAACAGAGCCCTCACCGCAAATGTCTGCTGGCCTCCCCCTCTGGGGTGATCCGACAACACTGGAGCACTTCAGCAGGTGACCAGCATTGACCTCAAGACCGCCAAACACAACTGGTTGAAGGGACATGGAGTTAGCGGACTGGGTTCAACCACAGCAGGTAAGCCCTTTCAGTCACCGCTGCACTCAGACCTGTCCTCTCTCAGCCCAGTTCTAAACTGCTGCCCAAAAATGCATTTTTTTTTTTTTTCTTTTCAAAAAGTTATGCTTGGTGTTCTGGAACCCTGAGCTCCTGCCATAGCCACCGTTTTAAATTTTATTTATTTTTTTTTTAACGCACCACGTGCTGGACAAGGACAGCAGTCCCCAGTGTGTGGGTGCCTGCTCTGGACTCACACTTCCTGCTCGGGGGGAGGGGGCTGTCTGCAGAGCAGGCACAGGAAAACATTATTGTTCTTTCTTTGCACTAGCTGCTCTGCGATTGAGGGGACCCCACACTGAAGGAGGGAACCCCACATACTACTCCCCTATGCCACCCCTGCACTGTCCATCTGAACGGGGTCAATGGGACACTTTAATCTAATTTTTCGTCTCTGTGGTGCCCCCAACTTTGGGGCACTACAGATGGCAACACCACCCCTCTTAGTATGATCCTGCCAGGTGAGTGAGTACCCGGGGATGGCAACTGCGGTATCTGGTATCCTGGGGGATAGTCAAAACTCCAAGAATATCAGTACATCCGCTTGAAAATGAGTCATGAGGGGTTGCAGCAGATATGTCTTTGGGAGTAGGCTTCAGATATTGATGTGAGCCACTCGACCCTTTGGGGAGACCAGTGGGAGGGAAGTGACCAGGGCTGGGATTGGGTTCAGTATCACCTGCTACTAACTGTAGCAGTGAGATAAGGAGCTTAACAGACAAAGATGTGTTTTGTGTGGCGGTTGAGGGGGTGGGGGGAGGAGAGAGGTGGGAGTGAAGAAAAGATCTGAGATTCGAGGCGGAGGCAAAATGAAGGGAGGAGGGAGCAATCTGGGAGCATGGGAGACAGAGACGCCAGTAGGGGGAGGGAAGCTTGGGAAAACATGAGGGGAAGGAGAGACTGGATAATAAGGAAATTGAGAAAGATGGTAGGCCGTGGGATCAGAGCTTGTAAAAGGATACGGGGGAGGAAGAGAACTGCAAGGAGGAGTAGTGGCAGGGCTAAGCAGGGAGTACAGGCTTACCTGGAAGGAATAAAAAAAAAAAATGTTTGTGAAATACACACACACACACACACACACACCCAGTGGGAAGGGTCAAAATAAAATTAGGTGGGGAGGAGGGAGTGATGGGTAGGCTACAAGCAGGTGTTGCGGCAGGTAGAACAGAAGCTGAGAGAGCAGTACGGTGGAAAAAGATAGGGGGACCCTATATATATGGAGTTAGTGCAATTAACAGTAGTAAGTGGAAGAAGAAAGGGTGGAGGCAGCCAGGGGGAGGGCAGGAGTGGAATTCTGGGAAGGGTTGGAGCAGAACAGCGAGAAGATAGGGCGGCCCAATATAGGGAGTTAATGCAATAGCCAATAAATAAGGGGAGGAAGAGTGTAAGCGGCATGAGAGGGAGGAGGATAACTGTAGACAGAATGGGGAACCCACTGTAGGAAGTTGATGCAATTGAAACTAAAACTCAGAATTTAAATGCAGTACTTTTTTCAGACTTGCTTGAACCTCCCCTGGAAGAAGTTGGCCTCATCATTTGAGCAAACTGGATTCAGATGCACCACTAAGGAACCCTGACCCAGCATGGGATCTTAATTTGTTGATGTACCATCCATTTTGGCTAATGGCTACTCCAGAGTCCTGTGAGGTGCTTCATGGACTGCTTCTACTGGGCAGCACCAAGAAGCTGCACATTGTATGTACCTGTATTCCTCCCACAGCCTGCAAATGAGGACTTCCTGGTATTTCTACCTCAACCCACAAAAAACCAAGTGCTTTGCATAGGTGACTTCAAATCAGGACTGGTTGGGTCCAAGTTCCCCTATTCTGAACTCTACCAATCAGCAAAACCAACCTAACTCCATTTGTAACCTAACCGCTCCCCAGACCCAACTATCCCTGTAGTCCCTTGGTACGCCACCCTCATCCCACCTGTGAAAAGAAATTACCCCGGTAGTCCAGTGATACCTCCCTTCCTGCCTGATTCTTGCTGTAAAATAATGTATCCCCAGGCTTGGTCCGCCCACTTGGCAGCTACCACCTTCCACTCCTTGCCTGGTACCGGGACCAAGCAAGCCTTGTATTTATACTGATGGCTGTTTTCCTGTGTCTGTTGTGCTGTGTACTGTAAATTTTTCTCCTTTCTGTAAAATCATCCTTGTATAACTGCATTGTATAGATGTGTTTTTCTATGTGGGATCGTGTACATTTTGACTGCCTTATATTGTGAAATGGTGTCTTTATTTTTTCCCATGCATCCCCTCCGGTCACAACTGGAAATGACACCTTCCTGGACTACTGATTGCTCACCTGGGGAAATGACTGTCAAAGAAAAAGCCCATGGACATGGTGGTGGATGGTGACCACTGCAACAACCTCATCTCGCCACCTTTTCCAGCAGCTGTCTGAATCACAGGGACAGCATGCACATACTGTTTCTGCAGTACACTTGCACTCGAATGCAGGCATTTAGATGATGGACAGCTAAGGTGGTGAGAGGAGAGTCTCTACTGGCTGCCATCCACTGCTCTGCCCTCCGTACCCACTTTGTGAGGGTGTGGGGGGTTTTGTGAGGTGTGGGGGTTTTGTGAGGGTGGGGTTTTGTGAGGGTGTGGGGGTTTTGTGAGGGTGTGGGGTTTTGTGAGGGGTGTGGGGTTTTTGTGGGGTGTGGGGGTTTTGTGGGGTGTGAGGGGTTTGTGGGGGTACCACAAAATTACCATGGTCATTTTTTTTTTTTTTTTTTTCCACAGTAGGTTTAGGGAGGCAGGAGGTAACTGGGATTTAGTTCCACAGTTGGGATAGAGGAGTATGAAATGCTTTATGTTGGCAATAAGCCACAAAGGGGCATGGGTGTATGCTGATTGAAGAGACCATCCATGCCCCACACACCTCAATGGGCAGTCCTGATTTTAGTATGTCAGCAGAGTGTGTGTTTTTTTTTTTTTTTTTTTTTTTTTTCTTTTTCTCATAGTGGCTTTTGTGAGGTTTAAATTTTATCTCATTGATCCTGCCATCCCTTCCCGGACAGCATTTTGAGTACATCACCATTAGCGGTACATCCCACAATCTCCCACAGCTGACACCGTAGCTGGAGAGCAGCTGTTTGAGAGAGAGTGTGTGTATAGTATATTCCCATAGATAGAGCTATTGGTAGTTCTGATTTGACAATTTTATAGGGTGCTATACCAAGACCAAGTCTAAACTAACAGTCAATCTTTGGTTTGTATCAAGGCAGAGCAGTAAACTGCCCCAGTTCTGCTGCAGTGCCCCATCTTGGGGCACTTTGCCAGAGAATGCTCTAAATATTCACTGTGGAAAACCAGTTCTTGTACGATTTCCACCATTTCTTCTGCTGCAGACACCATGGGAAGCAATGCCACCGCTATTCCTCGTCTTGGTCCTTGGATGAGGAGAGGCTTCGGCACAAGCTGTGTTGACACTACGAAGATCTCCTGTGGCAATGGTTGGTGCTGGCCGGTCCGAAGCTGACCCAATTTCCCACACTGGCCATCACTTGGCTGTCGCCAGAGTGTCCGACACAGACTCCCCCTGTGCGGTCGGTTGAGACCATCCCTCCCCCAGTGGGGCCGGTCAAAACAGTCATGGTTTGGCTGAAGCCAGCCTCTCCACCGATCGTGGTGGAGATGCTGCCCATGCAGCCATCTACTGGCGCTCCGACTAAGGAGCCTCGCTCAGCCAAGGGGCTTCCCCATAGGCTGTCGGTCACTATCACACCTGACTGCCCAGAGAGTTGAAGGTGACTTGGGTGGTTGGCTGCTTTTTATGTGGACTCAGAGTATGAGGATTCCTCACTGTACTCCCTTGTGGTCGAGGAGTCTGTGGGAGACCTCTCTATGGAGGAAGGGCCCAGTTCTTTCCTGGGCATCCTCCGCCTCATCTGAGTTCACGTTGATGAAATGAGCTCATCCAGAAGTACGCTCGCTGTCTCCTTACGGAGATTCTATACAAAGGGGACTCTCCAAAGGCTTTCTCAGTTGTCGACCCAGCCCTGGAGCTTTGGCGGTGTCCTGCCCTGCGCCGTCTGCCCAGATGGTCTTTAAGTATGCCGTGCCCATCTGTACCATCTCTGGTTTCATGCAGTACCCCTCAGTCGAGGGGTTGGTGGCAGACTCCGTTTTCAGCACTTGGGTGATATTGGAGACGTTGACAAGCTGCCAGACAAGTAGTCCAAGAAATTGGACCATGTGGATAAGTCTATGCTGCCTCCTCACTTGGCCTACCGTCAGGTGAGCTCGGCCATCATGATGGCACACTTCTCCCATGCCCTGTTGGGCTCTTTGAATGAGGTGATACCTCACCTGTGTGTGGACCTCCAGACCATGGTCAAACAGGTCCACGATCCAGGCCAGGCTGTGGTCAAGTAGCAGCTGCAAACTGCTGTGGACCTGGAAGATTCCTGTGCCCACTCTGTGGTGGCCACAGTAGCCATGCGCTATAGGGCTTGGCTGCAGATCTCACCTTCACTGCAGACACTCTGCACAAGCTGACGGATGTTCCTTTCTTGGGCACCGAGCTGTTTTGGGTCTGTTGTGGAGGTTCACCTCCAACGCATCGAAGTCCAATGCCACCTTGGACTCTGTAACCTCTGCACAGAAAGATCCTAAGGGCTCCAGGCAGTAGAAGTGAAAGCTCTTTCAGTCCTCCACTCCTGCAGCGAAACCAGCCCAGCTGCAGGATCAGTCCTAGTGACCCAGGCACAATTCAGTGGCCTCAGTGGTCCGCAAGCCTGGAGGGAAGGGACCCGGTGGCTCCTCAACCAGGTCCTCCTCCAAGCCTGCTCAGTGACTGGATTGGGGGGGTGCCACCCTCCTGCCTGTTGCACCTTCCATGGGTCCTCCTGTGGGGGACTGTCTCCACCACTTCTTTTGCACCTGGTCCACTATCACCACAGATGGGTAGGTTCTGGAAGTAGTCCATTAGGGTCTGCCTCTGGAATTCGAGCAGTACCCTCCAAGCCATGCCCCATGGGAGGACTTGGTATACACAGACACTTGGTCGGCTCGTCAAGATGACCTAGCAGCTCCTCCGCAAGGAGGTCTTGGTCAGAGTAGCGGATTCTCCAGGTAATTCCTAGTGCCAAAACAGACTGATTCTAGATCTGCACGACCTGAACAAGTTCCTCAGGGTGTGCACCTTTAGGATGGTCTCTCCTCTCCACCCCCCCCCAAATATATCATACTGTCTTTAGAGCACATGTGGTTTTCCTCCTTGGATCTTCAGGTCACGTTCTTTCACTCCCGATCCATCTGTGCCACTGAAGGTTCTTCCACTTTCGAGCCATGGGAACACTCTAAGATTTCCGGGCCATGCCATTTGGTCTCTCCTCTGCACCCAGGGTCTTCAAATGCATAGCAGTGGTGGCAGCTTACCTGAAGTACTGAGGAGTCTGGGTGTACCTCTACCTGGACAACTGGAGGATTGCAGGTTTCTCCCGGCAGGAGGTTGAGCTGTTCATGGACCTGGCCCTCCAGACCTGCACCTCCCTTGGCCTCCTGGTCAACCAGGCCAAGTCTAAACTCGTGCCCTTGCAGGTGATCGGCTTCATCTGGGCAGAGCTAGAATGTTGCCGAGCCAGAGCCTGGCTCCCAGCGGAATGGGTGGAGGTTCTCTCCTCCTTTGCCCGATCATTTCGGGTTGGTCAGTTGTATCCTGACCAGGACTTCCTGTGCCTTCTGGGTTACATGGCAACCTGTACCAGCGTGGTCTGTTGGGCCCTTTGGAATATGCACTCCCTGCAATGGGAGCTGGCCAGCCAGTGGTCTTGGTGCAAAGATCACTTTGACCAGCTGGTCACTGTGACCCAGAAGATGCGAGACGTCCTCCAGTGGTTACTAGTCCCAGAGCAACTGCAGGAAGAGATCCCGTTTGTCCGTCCCGAGCAGACTGTCGTCCTGATGACCACCTCTCTCATGGGCTGGGGAACACAGAGTCCATGGGCTCTGGACTGTCAGAGTCCCAATGGCACTTGAACCTGCTGGAGCTCCGGGCAGTTCGACTGGCACTGACTGCATTTGCTCCATGTGTTTGGGGTCAGGTGGTCCAAGTCCAGACAGACAATACCACGACCATTTACTACCTCAACAGCAGGGCTGGATGCACTCCCTGCCTTTGTGCAAGGAAGCTGTACACGTATGGACCCTTGTGTGCAGCCTGAAGGTGGATCTCTTAGCCATCCACGTGGCAGGAGCCTCCATTCAGCTGGCAGACGTCCTGAGCAAGGTGTCTCACGAGTGGTCTCTTCATTTGGAGGAAGTTCAGTCTGTTTTCCCAGTGGGGCACCCCTCAGGTGGACCTGTCTGCCTCCAGGGAGAACGCAAAGGTGAGGCTGTTCTGTGCTGACTCCCTCAGCAGGGCTCGCTGCAGGGGGATGCCTTTTCGAGGACTTGGCCTTCCCTTGATCTACAAGGTGTTGCTTCAGATTGGGAGGGACAAGGCGCAGGTGATCCTGGTGGCTCCAGACCGGCCATGCCAGTTTTGGTACCCCAACCTCAGCCTCAGCAACAGGCTCCCGAGACGTCTTCTACTCCGCCTGGGCCTGCTCTTCATCAGTCAGGGGAAGGCACTCCACCCAGACCTTCAATCCCTGCGCCGGACAGCCTGGTTCCAGAATGGCTAGAGTGCCAGGCTTTGGGTCTCTCCAAAGATGTCCTCACCATGGTGGAGGCATCTAGAAAGGAATAGACCAGAAAATGCTATTCCTTCAAATGGAAGAGTCTCCATTTGGTGTCGGGGCAAGGGGCCGGACCCTTTGTCCTGTGCAGTGGCCAGCATTTTGGACTACCTGTGGTCCCTCTCCAAAGGGGTACTTCGGTCAACAGCCCTTAAGGTGCACCTGGCAGTCATCTGTGCTTACCGGGCACGGACTGCTCAGCAGTCTGTGGTGCAGGAGAAGGTGGCCTGGCACTTTTTCAAAGGCATGGGTCACATTTCCCCTCCAGTGAGTGAACCACCACCACCATGGGACTTGTTGCTGGTTTTGGCAAAGCTCATGGGCAAGCCATGCGAACCAGTGCACAGGTGTAACATGTCTCACCTGTCATGTAAAACTGCTTTCTTGATGGCTATCACGTCAGCCAGAAGGACCAGTGAGCTCCAGGTGTTTTTTCCTTACCTGATCTTCCACAGGGGCAAAGTGGCAGGCTCTGCACTCTGGACCTGAGGCGAGCGCTCGCTTATTACAAAGAGTGCATGGCTGGAGTTTGGTGAGGGGTTTGCCAGCTGCTTGTCACCTACGCTGAAGCTGCACCTGGCAGACCTGCAGCCAAGCAGACAATTTGGCAGGTGGATCACTTCCTGCATTGATCTCATCTATAGGTTGCTGGATAGGGAGCCTCCGGGAGGGCTAAGAGTTCATTCCACTTGTCATAATGCTGCGTTGTTGGCCACTTCTAGGGATGTCCCTATCCAGGAAATCTGCAGGACTGCTAACTGGAAGTCTGCACACACCTTGATTTCCCATCACCACATTGACCTAGAGTCACACCAGGATGCTGGTTTTGGGGCTTCAGTTCTCCAATCCTTTTCCTAAATATGGGGTTTTGTGCCTTGCCTCCCTCCTCCCAGAGAACTGCTAGGAGACTGCCAGATAGTGTGGCTAGAGCAACATATCCACGTCCCTAGAAACACAGGTTATTCACCTGTAACAATAGATATTCCACAGGGATAATCTCTTGCAGCAGGTAACAGTTGGGTCGTTGCCAGAGGGTGCTGTGGTGCACGGCAGCTCTCTTCTAGCATTCTGTTTTTAGGGGCTGCCCACAAATTACATCATTCTGCTCCTATATGAGTGGCTGGTCCCTGGTATCCTCAGTTAATTTTACTGCCGTCTTCATCTTGCACGCAGCAGCTAGTGCACAGAGGAGCAGTCATCGACGTGTGACCTACTCAGGCTGGAACACTGGTCCAACTTGTGGCAGTTAAAATTTGGTGTGAAAAAGTGCAAAGTTATGCATCTGGGCAGAAGGAACCCAGAGACGGACTACTGCCTGGGAGGGGGGAAAAAACTAGCCTCCACCCATCAGGAGAGGGATCTAGGGGTTATCATATCGGACAATTTTGAAGTTAGGTGGACGATGTGAAAAGGCAGCAAAGAGGGCCAGCTGGATGCTGGGATGCATAGGAAGGGGCATCACAAGAAGAAGAAAGGAGGTGATCCTGCCACTGTACAGGTCCCTGGTGAGACCCCCACCTTGAGTACTGTGTCCAGTTCCTGAGACCTTATCTCAGGAAGGACATGGATCGGAGATGGTACAGAGGAGGGCAAGGAAAGTGATTACACAGTCTCCATAAGTTGCCACATGAAAGCAAGTTACAGGAACTCAAAATGTACTCCCTGGAACAGCGCTGGGATAGAGGGGACATTATTGAGACATTCAAGTTTTTTTGTTTTGTTTCTTTATCCCTGCCGACTGGCTCCCTTCCACCCCCCCTCCCCAGTCACCACTACCGGGTGACATGCTGGCTATCGCCTCTTGCCAGTTGAAGCGCCAGCTGGCTTGGTGCGTTGGGGAGACTGGCTTCATCCCGCTGGTCGGCTTCTTTTCTCCTCTGGTTTTTGTCTCTGCCCCCAAGCGCGGCGCCAAGGTGTGCAATAACTCCTGTGGCCAAGCTATGCACGCTTCTGTATGCAGCACGCCAGGCATCTTGCTCTGCTCTGCCCCGGGCCCCCCCCCTTGTGTGGATCTGTTGCGCTGGACCCCAGCCACCGCTAGAGGCCATTTGAGCAGCGGACTCCATCCCCATCCCTCTCTGGGAGAGAACTGTCCTCTGGACACTCGATCCTCTCCCTCCTCGGCGACCTGGGTCACCGGCATGGCAAGAGGCAAGGCATCGCTGCCTCAACCTTCCACTCCACTGGGCCAGCCAGACATTCAAGTTTCTGAAGTGTATAAACAGTCTCCACTCAGGAGCTCTTTACGGTCAGTAACACCAGTTGGGCATGAGATGAAATTGAGGGGAGGAAGATTCAGGGGCAGCATGTGAAGGTTTTTCTTCACAGAGGGTAGTTGACCCATGGAATGGTCTACTGGTTGGCGTCATTGACTCCAAAACAGTAGGGGAATTCAAAGCAGCTTGGGACAGACGCAAGGAGATTGTCTCTCAGAAAGCCTAAAGTGGCGGGTAGGGCTCAGGGCAGACTAGATGGATCTTTCCCCATCTGCCTTCAGTTTCTATGTAACTTAAGCTGGGAGAGGAATTTCTCAGTTTCCTTTCTTTCATTAATGAATGTCCAAAGAATCTACAAGCAGGACAGCACTTTTTTCGATTATATGGTTTTTTGGTAGGAAGCTCTACTGTTACGACAACCATACCGTTTGTATTGGGTCCGAGTCCCACACGCAACACCATCTCCTGCGTTCATTGCCAGGACTTCAACCAGGCAACCCGTTGATGACTGTTGCAGGAGATCGAAGCACAGCTCATGGAGCAGAAAGCGTCTCTTAGAGAAGTGGGCCAGTTCCAAAGAGACCCCCTACTACTGCTTCACATAAGCATAAATATAAGGATAAATCATCCTCATCTTCATTGGGCAAATGCTCTTCAAGGGCTACCATCACAGGTGCTCTACCATCAATGCCTTCCAGGACCGCTTCCTTGTTGACTTGGGGGGTTACACTTTCATAGACTGCACTTTCTAGCGCCATTTCAGCATTCTCTGTGGAACCCTATGTTGGTTCCCTTGACGTTCCTTCGACCACTCGTTTACCATTGACCTCTCCCTTTAAGCATGCCAATGCCTCTTCCCTTGCTGCCCCGTCAACGATGGGCCATTCCTCTATGGGCAGAACTATTGGGTTTGCAGTCGCCACTGCTCCTCTGCCTTCACAACCATTCTCCCATAGGGGCAGGCGGACAGGTATCGGGACCCAGGACTTTACCACCCAGGGGCTAGACCTGTTAATACCTCATGTCCTATTCCCTCAACAATCCCCCTGGTTTCTCAACCCCTCTTACCCTGCCACTACCTCTCCCTCATTGGATATAGCCACAGTGGTACAACAGGTTCTAAAAGT
This sequence comes from Neoceratodus forsteri, assembly GCA_016271365.2. Taxonomy (NCBI): domain Eukaryota; kingdom Metazoa; phylum Chordata; order Ceratodontiformes; family Ceratodontidae; genus Neoceratodus; species Neoceratodus forsteri. The sequence goes on from CM028137.1 coordinate 513,178,089, forward strand.
AACTTGACACTCTCAATCTCCCACTCTGGGGGAGGCGAGGCACCCTTTCTGCTCTTTTACCCCTCTGCCAAAACTCTTCCAGGGAGTCTGGGAACGCCTACCACCCTGGTCCCCTTCCTCATATATGAGAGTACTTTTCAGATGAGTCAGAATTTCTGAAAGGCTTTCCTGAACTTCTGGAGGAAGTTGACCTACAGGACTTGGACTCTCATCCCCATCCTCTCTTTCTACTATCTCCTTCTTGCATGAGGATGCCTCCTGTCACGTGGCTCTGTCTCCTCCTGATGACTCATCTTTTCACGAGGCCATGGTCCAAATTCAGAAAATCAGGGGTTTTTCAACCACCGAACATGATGGAGAGGATATGGCAGACTATCTCTAACTGCCTGAAGAGCCTGTAATAGTGGTACCACCGCTTATACAAACTTGCCAAAATGCCCGTACTGGCGGCTTGGAACCAACCCTCAGTGGTCCCAGCCATTCCTAGGAAGGCTGATCACCTTTACCAGGCTCCTCTTGACCATCCCTTTTTTCCACTAGCCCCGAGGCTGACTCGGTAGTGATTACTGCAGCTCATGATCGTACCAAATGACCAAAACACATGAGCTCATTACCCCCTGATATGGAGTCCCGCCGACTTGACTACCTTGGGAAGAAGGGGTTTCAGGCAGGTACCATGAATCTTAGAATTATAAATTATATGGGTTACATGGTTACATATCAGTGTACCCTCTGGTCCTCTGCTATAGAACTAATCAAACTCCCTCCATCTCAGGAGAAGGACCAATTATTGGCTAAAATTTCCACTGGCAATTCCATATCTCGACACCTGCTCCACTCTGGTTATGATGCAGTGGATACTTCAGCCCACATAACAGCCACGGTGGTTACCCTGAGACACCATACTTGGCTACTTGTATCAGGATTCACACCATAAATGCAACATAAGTGCTAAATGCCCCCTTATAATGGATTTTAATTGCTTGGTCCAGGTACCCAAATGCTTCTGGATGATCTATAGGCTTCAGGGTGCACCATGAATGCATCCTACCTCATGGCCATCTTACCAGTACCGCTCTGTCCTCCTTTCAGTCGAAGAGGGGCAGTAAACACAGAGGTACCTACAGAGGCGGATTCCATGGTCATTCCCAGCCTTCAACCAGGACTGCCACTCCTACCTCCAAGGGCTTCCGCTCCCACTCACCCACCCCCCCTGGTGGAACCGGTCAGCCCACTTCCCAGTGACCAACTGGAGCATTGCCCAGGCTTCCTCCACCAGGCCTATGAAGCCGTGGGTGGTGGCCTTGCCCTCCATTTAGAGGCCTGGCAGGCGATAACATCGGACGTGTGGGTACTCAAGATCATAAGGACGGGGCACACGCTAGAACTCACGTCAGTGCCTCCCCCGCTCTGTCCATTACCCACCCGACCATATTCTTATTCTCCAGGAGAAACATTGGGCACTTCACAAGAATGCAGTCTATCTAGTCCCTCTGTTGGAGTACACCAGGGATTTTACTCCCATTTCTTTCTGGTACCTAAATGCACTGGAGAGCACAGACCTATACTAGACCTCAGACAACTGAATCTACACATTCAGTACAAAAGGTTCTGGATGGTCACCTTAGCCTCTGTAATATTGGTGTTACAACAAGGGAATTGGCTATGTGCATTAGACATGAAAGATGCCTACCTACATATCCCCATCCACCCTCCCACCACCAGTTCCTTCGCTTTTACCTGCTAGGACATTACCAATTTTGGGCTCTCCCATTCGGTCTCTTCATCCACCCCGAGAGTCTTTACCAAGTGCCTAGTGGTTGTGGCGGCGGCCCTGAGACGGGACGGTCATTTTCAAACAACATGAAGTCTTGCTATATTATGACAATTGCAGTTTGTCCCACCATTAGAACTGCCCCGGAGGTGAAATAGTTAACTTCCATGCCAGGCATGGAACTTGGAGCGCGAGCTCGGTTAGAGAAGCTCTGTCTGTGTAGTTTCAAACTGAAACTGTCAGATTCTTTACTCCGCCTCACTGAACAGTCGCTTTGGAGATTTCTCCTGCTGCTCGGTTCATTTCTCAGTTTAAACAGTGTTTTCTCGGTTAAATTCAACCATGAGTATTTTTTCTAACCGCAAACCGATCGGTTCAAGCTCTGTCTGTGGTATTGTAAGTAATAGACAGGTTTATTTCTGTGTGGAACTTGTAAATGTTTATCGGTTCGGTTTGAACTGATCAGGTTGTTTTAAAACTTTAATAATCAAGCATTTAAAGGCTTTTAGAGTGCGGTTCCCGGTTCTTATCGGTTCTAAAAAAAAAGGATTTCATTACGTTTTTCCACGACCCGTGACACGGTTGGGAACCGATAAGGGTGTCTTGCCTGGCACTGCCGTTAAAAGGGCAAGTTTTTGGTTAGGCTGGCATTATGTCTGAGAAACCCAAAAGAAAAACCGGGCCCACTGGGTTTCAACACTGTGGTGTCTGTGGGGAAGCCTTTGCCAAGGCTGACCCACACACCACATGTGTATATTGTCTGGGGTTTGGCCACCTCAATTCAGACTGCCAGATTTGTAAGAATTTCCCTGCAGCCACCCTGGATAAGAGAGTTGGCAGGCTCAGGGAACGAGAGGCCAAAAAGTCCGCTGACCCAGATGGCCAGCCCGGTTCGGTGCCAACCGAACCGGAGGGAGTGCCTTCTGACCAGGGCGAGACTTCCTCGGGAACGTAAAGCTGACTCTAAGGAGCCAGTTCCAGCAAAGAAAACTAGAAAATCAGCAGGTGTGGAGTCTAAAATTACTTCTCCAACTGCTGCAGAGATAGCAAAAGCTAGACAAATTGTCCAGTCACTTTCTCCGGTTCCGTCCGAACCGCCACTGTCTGGTAAAAGGTCGGTTCGGCCGGTTCCACCGGTTCAAGAATATGATTTGGAAGAGTTTTATGAACCAGAGGAGGGGGAGGATGATTATGAACAGTATGAATGTGACTTTGAGGGTCTGGGTGTGCCCATTGAACCGGACATCTCCCCAGACAGACCTTTAGAATCTCCCCCTACGCTTTCTGAGTCCCCTTCTCACTTTGTTTTATAAAAAGGTTGCTGAAACCCTCCAGCTCCCATTGGAGGAAGCTGTGGATGAGCAAGAGGAACCTGATTTTGTAGAAATGATGGATATCCCAGAGTCTAGGAGATTGTCTATTCCCTTACATAAGTCATTTAGGAAACAAACAATAAAAATTTAAAAGCTCCTAATTCTGTGCCTCCTGTGGACAAAAGATGGACAGGAGGTACACTTTGTCAGTCCTGATACAGAATTCCTTTCACAGCAATGCAGTCATGTTGGAGTAGTTCAGGCTGCAGCCTGTGGTAAGGCTAATATTCCTTGGCTTCACATCCTCTTGACAAGGACTCCAGGAAGATTGATGCCATGGCTAAAAACAATACATGCGGCGTCCTTGGGACTCAGGCAAGCAAATTACATGGCTTATGTGGCAAGATACCAAAATCTAGATGGGACACTGTCATGGCTTTGGCCAAACAGGCCCCTGGCCAGCTTACTAAGGAGCTGGAACAGGTGGCTGCTGATAGTATTGAGGCATCCAAGGTGCAGTTCCATGCTGCTGTGGATTTTAATGATGTATCCTCTAGAGTTATGGCTACATCTGTGCTTTTCAGAGTTGGCTTGGCTAGGTGTGCTAGCTTGTCACAGGATACCCAGACTAAGGCTATGGATTTTCCTGTGGTAGGAAATTCTCTGTTTGGGGAGCAGACAGAGAATTATATGAAGAAAATGGATGAATATAGGACAACCTATAAGAGTGCTCAGGCCAAGGATCGGCAAGCCACTCCTCAGAGGCAGGCCCCCAGGGGTAGAGGTAGGCCTTTTCACAGGCCTTTTTACCAAACCCAGGCCTCCTCTGCTTATACTCAGAGGGGGTTCTTCAGAGGGAGAGGCAGACGGGGTGCAAGCAGGCCTGCTTCCACCCCTCAGCCTAAAGCCCCTGCCAAACAGGCACCCTGACGGGGTGCCCAGGGCCGATTCTCCATTACCTGTAGGGGGCAGGTTGGCTTACTTCGTTCAGAACTGGGAGTCTCTAACATCAGACAAGTGGGTTCTGGAAGTAGTAAGCCGGGGTCTGAGTTCTCAACTTCAAAAAATTTCAAAGATGAGAATCCGATCTTTTCACCTGCAAACTCTCTAGAGACCTTTGCCTTAGAAACAGAAGTCTCAACCCTCCTGGCTCTCAGAGCTGTAGAAAGGGTTTCTCCCCTACACCAGGGCAAGGGCCTGTACTCCAGGTACTTCCTTACCCCAAAAAAGACAGGAGAATGGCGGCCCATCGTGGACTTAAGATATCTAAACAAGCACCTTTTGAAACCAAAATTCAAAATGGTGATTCTGGCAATGATTTTACCTTCTCTAAGGCCAGGGGACTGGCTAGCTTCCCTGGACCTCAGGATGCCTATTTCCATGTTCTCATCAAAGCTCCACCAAAAGTACCTCAGATTGAACTGCCCTCAGGCCATTACCAGTTCAGAGCTATGCCCTTGGCCTTACCTCTGCCCCAAGGGTGTTCACAAAATGTCTAGCAGTAGCAGTTGCTCACTTAAGAAGGCAAAGACTGCCATCTTTCCCTACCTAGACGACTGGCTCATTGTAGGTCAGTCTCAGAACAAGTCAAATCACACCTGCAAGTTACCCAGCAGCTGCTCCTCTCTGGGTTTTCTTCTCAACCTTCCAAAGTCAGTTCTGGAACCTGTCCAGGTACTCACCTTTATAGGTGCAGAATTGGACACAAAGCAGGCCAGAGCCTTCCTGCCCCTAGAAAGGGTAAGGAACCTAGTGGCCCTGGCCTCCTCCTTCACTCTGCAGGTCTCTCGACCAGCAAGGCACTTCTTACAGCTTCTAGGACACATGGCTGCTTCCACAGCTGTGGTGCAAGGGGCAAGGTTTCAGATGAGGGACATTCAGTTTCATTTGAGAGCCTTCTGGTCCCAAAGAAAAGATCCCTTTCCAAGTTGATCCCAGTGACTCGAACCCTGATCCAGGCCCTTCAGTGGTGGCAGGATCAGAGCAATTTGAGACTAGGGTCCCCTTCATCCCTCTATCTCACTCCTTGACCCTTACTACAGATTCGTCCCTTCTGGGTTGGGGAGCTCACATGACCTCTCCACCCAGGGGTGTGGTCCCCTCAGGAATCTCTGCTCCACATCAATTTGCTGGAACTCAGAGCTGTTTTCTAGCACTTCAGGTGTTTTCTGCATCTGTTCAGAACAAAGTGGTACAAGTCAGAACAGACAACACCACTACAATGTGGTACATCAACAAACAAGGGGGCACTCGGTCTTCGGCCTTGTGCACCGAGGCAATGAAGTTGTGGTCTCTTGCCTATTCCCTGAACACTTCCCTCATAGCAGTTCACCTCCCAGGAAAGGACAATGTCCTGGCAGATGCTCTCAGCAGGATTTCCCAGGGCCATCACGAATGGTCTCTGGATCCCCAAGTACTGGGGATAGTTTTTGCCAGATGGGGCACCCCTCGGATCTTTTTGCAGCCCCAGACAATCACCAACTTCCACTGTTTTGTTGCAGGCCCCCAGTGATGGGCTCAGTCCCCCTGGATGCCTTTCTCCTAGATTGGGAAGGGAAGTTTCTTTACGCCTTTCCCCCTTCCTCTCCTATTCAAGGTGTTAGTCAAAATCAGGTCTCAGCCTTGCAGGATGATTCTGATTGCTCCAGATTGGGTCAGGCAGTCCTGGTACCCACTCCTTCTGTCCTTAGCGGTCCATCTTCCCCTGTGTCTCCCCAGGAATCACAACCTGTTAACCTGTGCCCAGGGGAGAGTTTGGTATCCGAATCTCAAATCCCTCAATCTCAAGGCCTGGCTCTTGAGAGTTAGAATTGCTGACCTACCTTTCTCAAGGTGTTCTTGAAATCTAAGAGGCTTCTAGGAAGCCTTCCACTAAGGCTATTATAACTCTAAATGGAAAGGTTTTCCATCTGGTGTTCTAGGAAACATATTTCCCGGAATCTGCTGACTTGCCCATTGTTTTGGACTATATGGTCCATCTTAATTCTTGGGTCTGAGACCAGCTACCCTGAAAGTACATTTGGCAGCTGTCTCTGCCTTTTTTTCAGCAGGAAAGCCCTCCTCTTCCGCTCACCCTGTATTTTCAAGTTTTTTAAAGGATTACTTCATACTAATCCACCTTTCAGGGACCCGCCCTGCCTGGGACTCAATGTTTGCATTGCTCAGTTGATGCAACCTCCCTTTGAACCTCTGTCTTCTGCAGAGTTTAAGTACTTGACTTGGAAAACTGTTTTCCTAGTAGCTATCACTTCTGCCAGGCGCATAAGTGAGTTACAAGCTTTGTCAGTAGAGACTGACTTTATTTCCTTCCACAGGGATAAGGTAGTCCTTAGGACTAACTGGAAATTTTTGCCTAAGGTGGTTTCAGATTTCCATCTTAATCAATCTATCTCCCTTCCAGTGTTCTTCACTGACCATTCCTCCTCTGGTGAGAGGAGGTTGCACAATTTAGATGTTAAGAGGGCCCTAAGCTACTATATAACGTACCAAGGGTCAGAGGTTGAATCCCTCAACTTTTTCTCACTTATGGTGAGGTTGGGAAAGGAAACCTGCCACTAAGAGATCCATTGCCAGGTGGATTGTCTCTTGTATCAATTTTGTTATCAAAACTGGGGAAAGTTCCCCTTCAGGCCTGAGGGCTCACTCTATCAGAGGTACAGCTGCGTCTCTAGCTGCTGCCAGAGACATCCCTATCTTAGAGATATGTCAAGCAGCTACTTGGAAAACGGTACACACTTTCACCAAGCATTACTCCCTGGACGTCCAGGCCAGGAGGGATGCTCGGTTTGGCACAGCTGTGCTTCAGAGCCTATTCCCTAAGTAGGTTCTGTCCCTCCTCCATGGAGGTACTGCTGTGTAGTCTGCAATTGTCATAATATAGCAAGACTTCATGTTGTTTGAAGAAAAAATTACTCACCTTAGTAATGTTGTTTCTTCTAATGGAGTCTTGCTATATTATGACCTCCCCCCCCAGCCTGCCCCTCTCAGAACTTCTACTTGGGTATGGGGTGGGCAGTCCAGTGTGGGCACTTGTTTATGCCTATTTTATGTTTTTTCCACCCCCTTTTCTTGGGGTGTTGTGTTTTGTTTTATCTTTTCTTATTTTCTGGTCCCTGACTTGAGTCTTTGTGTTGGGACCAGGAATATGTGTTAATATTTAGGTAGCCAGTTGGCTAGTGTAGGTTACAGCTTCCACACAGAACCTTAGTGAGTTTTTGCTCATAAAGATCTGACAGTTTCAGTTTGAAACTACACAGACAGAGCTTCTCTAACTGAGCTCGCGCTCCAAGTTCCATGCCTGGCATGGAAGTTAACTATTTCACCTCCGGGGCAGTTCTGATGGTGGGACAAACTGCAATTGTCATAATATAGCAAGACTCCATTAGAAGAAACAACATTAGTAAGGTGAGTAATTTTTTCTTGTCTTCCCATACCTGGACGATTGGCTTATAAAAGCAGACTCTGAAACCTCTCTGCTTTCATCCATCCAGGCAACCCTCACTCTTTTCCAGTCCCTGGGAATTACAATCAACTTACCCAAGTCCAATCCAACCCCTACCCAGTCGCTCCAGTATAAAGGAAGTATTCTGGATACTGCCTCTGCCAGGGCTTACCTCCCTGCCGACAGACAGAACAGAATTATGTCTCTGGCTTCCCAGATACAAAATCAACAATTTATCACAGCTAGACATCTCTTATGCCTTCTGGGGCACACGGCCGCAGTCATCCTGACAGTGGCCTTTGCCCATTTACATACAAGACCAGTCCAATGGACTCTTCAGAATCGGTGGCGGCAAAAGCCAGGGGATTTCGAAGACAAAATCGGTGCGACTCCTGTTCTACCCTTGGCCCTGAATTGGTGGATCCAGCATGCTGACCTATCTCAAGGCATGCTCTTCTACTCCCCTTCTCCTCAGCAGACTGCGACCACGAATGCTTCCCTTGACAGCTGGGGTACACACCTGGGTCCCTACAAGACACGGCAGGTGGCCCCGATTCTCCATTTCTCCCCATATAAATCTATTGGAAATTAGAGCAGTCTGCCTCGCCATTCGGGCCTTTTGCCCCCACCTCTCCCTGGGGCCTCTACTGATCCAGACAGACAGACATCTCAGTGGTGTACTACCTGAACAATCAAGGAGGTACCAAGTCTTGCACTCCCTGCACAGAGACTATGGTAGTTTGGTAGGAGGCCATACTTCAACACCTGTCGTTGATAGCGGTCAATCTACCGGGATGCCACAATACCCTATCTGACATTCTCAGTTGCCAGACCTCCACGCATGAGTGGCACTTCATCACAAAGTTCTTCAGATGATCGTTTGATTGTGGGGGGCACTGCACCTCGATCTCTTTGCCTCCCCCCGGTGAATCACTGACTCCCCAGATACTATTCCATTATCCCAAACAGAAAGAGACAGTCTACGGATGCCCTGTCCCAACTGTGGACAGGACTCTTCTTATATGTGTGCGCCCCCCATCCCTCTCCTGCAGCGGACTCTACTGAAACTACAACTCGAACCTGCCACCATGATCCTCATAGCCCCTTTGTGGCCTTGGCAGGTGTGGTTTCTCCTACTTCAACAGTTATCAGTAGCAGACCCCATTCTGTTGCCGATCAGGTCAGATCTGACTCAAGATCAAGGGACCCTTCTTCATCCCAAACTGAAGTCACTACACCATCACGCTTGGCTCCTGAGGACACTTTCATAGCCCAGCGTCAAGTCTCCTCGCATGTGGCCAATATTCTGTTGGCTTCATGCAAACCATCTACCAGGGAAACATATTATGCTAAATGGAAACATTTCTCCATATGGGCCGCTTCCAGGTCGTTGGGACCCTTATTAATGTCCACTGACTAAAGTATTGGACTACCTTGCCTCGCTTGCTGAGACAGGTTTGAGCTGCTTCTCTATTAAAGTTAATTCGGCCTCTATCTCTGCCTTCCATAAGCCCTTGGAAGGGAGACTACTGTATGACATCACCTTGCCAAAATGTTCTTAAGAGGAATGTTGCACATCAAACCTCCATTAGACGCCTCACCTCTACATGGGATTTGAATTTCCTTTTGGTAAAACTGACCCTTTCTAACTGGCAGCCACTTGTGACCTCCGCTTCCTTTCTTAGAAGATGGTATTTTTAGTGGCTGTCTCTTCCACTCGGCATATGTCCGAGCTTCATACCCTCATGTGCGAAGAGCCGTAAATCTAATTTTCACAAAGACAGAGTGGTTCTCCGAACCAGTCTTTCCTTTTTACCCAAGGTGGTTTCAGAACACGCCTTAAATCAGTCCATTGAATTGCCGGTTTACTACCCTGAGCATTCTAATTGGGGAGAATATCTCTTACACACCCTAGGTGTCTATCGTATATTGAGATACTACACCAATCATACCAAATCTGTTAGAAAAGCTCCTCAGCTTTTTGCTACCTTCGCCTCAACCAGGGAAGGTTTCCAGGTCACTAAACAGACTCTCTCCAATTGGCTGGCACATTGTATAACCTTTTGTTTGTTTATAAAAAATATAATGAGACATTACCAGGACCTGTCCAAGCCCATTCTACCAGAGCCATGGCCACTACAGCGGCCTGCTTCAAAAGGGCTTTTATCACAGATATCTGCAATGCAACCACATGGTCCACAATACATACTTTCATGAAGCATTACAACTTAGACGTTGCTTTGCACCGTAGGACGGCCTTTGGCCGAGCTGTCCTAAAAGGCCTTTTGTCATAACATCCGCCCTTCCTGGGTTTACTGCATGGGAGTCATCCCAAGTGTATTACCTGCTGCAGAAGATTATCCCCGTGGAAGATTGTACAGTTGCATACTTACCGTAACAGTAGATCTTCCGAGGGGTATTTCTTGCAGGAGGTACAATCCCTCTCTCCATCGCCCTCCTTCTCTAAGAGAACAACTTCTGCTCCAAATATATATGGGAAGGGATACCTATGGTACCGCTGATCTCCCTCATTCCTCACTTAGCAAGCTGAATCCGACATGGAACTGAGGATACCAGGCACCGCCCACTCATATAGGAGCTGAATGATGTCATGTGTGGGTGGCCCCTGGCAAAAGACTGCTAGAAGAGAGCTGCCGTGTACCACAGTGCCCTCTGGCGATCACCCAGGTGCATTTCCTGCTGCAAGAGATACCCCTCGAAGATCTACTGTTGCGGTAAGTACACAACTGTACTTTCTGTGAGTGGTATATGTTCATCCACCTGATCTCCCCTGGCTCGGGCACACAACCTCTGCTTCCAGCTGGCAAGATCTGGTGTCATGGGGTGGAGCCGAGTGATACCCCCCCCCCCCGGGTGGGTGGGAGGAGCTAGCTTGAAGACTTTCCGGCACATCTTAAAGGGGAAAGGACACTGCCAGGAAGTGTGGATGAACAACATGTACTACTCCTAGAACTACTGTTTTTTTTTTTCTCTTCCATGCCCTTGTGGTACGGAGGAGTAAGTGTGTATTGATGTAAATGGCAGTGCTGTGCACTCCTCCACATGCAGCATGCTGGATGTCTGTCCTGCCTCCACCGCCTGTGTTGGGGTCCCTGAGGTCCGTCCTTTAGGTGTCACTGGGCATTAAGCTGACCCTGGACACCACTCTCACCTCACCTCCTGAAAATGCATGGTTTCTACCCCCCCCGGTCGATCGTCCAGTGACCCAGGCTCTGGGCAAAACCCAGGTCGTCAGCATAGCAAGTGGTAGCTGTACCACTGTGCTTGTGTGGTGGCTAATATTTGCTCTTTTGAGTGATGCAGCACTAAATCCTGTCTGGCTTCCATGTATCCTGCAGCACATATTCTGTCTGACTTGCATGGCTTGTCCCCAGTTAGCCAGCAAATCCTTTAAATTGGTTAGGCTAGCCACTGTTGCCGCAGCAGGGCTATCGGGAGTTAGAAACTGACAGGGGTCGGGGCCCTCACAGTAAACAAACTCGCAGGTTCCTGTACCAGAATCCTGGAGATCTGTGTTTTGCACTTTTGACAGTTCCTGCATCCTACAGGTCTGGCATCAGTGACTCACAATTCTCTATCCACACAGCATTACCAACTATGCCAAAGTCTGCATTCACATTATTGTTAGAGGCTCAGCACTGAGTGCACCAGTGTTCTTATCTCTGATCCTCATACAGAGGGTCATATCTTGTTTCAGGAACAAGCAGATTGGCTATGATTAACTGCTGTTATCTGAGCAACCAGATGGTACTCGAATGACCTTACTTGTTAGCGTGATGGCTGTGAAGCAGTGAGCTTTGTTGCTTACTGCCTATGGGATTTTATGCTTCATGTCATGTGCTTCATCCAGAATGGCAGCCTTCGTTGTTCGTTACCTAGCTGGGGACGTCATTTACTCGTTTTAAGAAAGCAAGGAACCACGCTTACTGGAATGTGACTGCTTTCACTTGATAAGAGGGAAGCAAGTGATCTGCTTCACAACATAGTCTTGACTGCTAACAGTTTATTTACTGCCTGCACTCTTCATACCACTGCTATGCTTCTGACTTTGCAGCAATATGGAATTGGGTACTGGAAATCTGATCCTGACCATCTGACTGCACAGTTGCTCCTTATTTATTTATTGATTTATTGAAATGTTTCACCAGGAGGGCACGGTGAGCAACTAGTTTCTCGTCTCCCAGTGTGCCCGGGGGGGGGGGGGTAGGGAACATAAGGATAGTATACAGAGATTTTACACAATATAGCTATACAATTTGATTATATTCAATAAAGTGAGTAGACGATACAGAAGTACTGAAAAGGAGGAATGCTAACAGTCTTGAACTAGATGGATACAATAGCACAAATATCTTGGCAAACACTTGGTGGGACATAGCTCTATAGTTGGAAAATGGCTGGATAGAATACAAGGAGGTTGGACTAGGGCAAGACTGCAAGGAGAGATACAGACAGAACAAAATTTGTAAGCTGTGACAAAAGTGCAGGGTTGACTAAGTGCATTGGAGATTAGGGGTTATCCAATAGCTATGGCTAGGAAGGAGGGAGGTAGGTGGGGGCATGTAGGCAGAGAGCAGGGGGGTGAAAGGGTGGGATCTGGAGGAAAGGAAGGCAAGGGATGGAGGAGAAAGGTATGCCAGGGCCTGATCTCTCCAGAATGCTGGGGACCCTGCTTCTTCCAGGTGGAGGTCAAGCATGAACAGGAGGCAAGGAGGTTGTAGGCAGTAGGAGTCCGAGCACGTCAGGAAGGAAGAGAGGGGGAAGAAACATAGAAACATAGAAGTTGACGGCAGATAAGGACCGCAAGGCCCATCCAGTCTGCCCATTTCTTTTTCTACCTTATAAATGTGCCATCGGCCTTTGCTCTGTCAGTGGCCTATCTATTCACAGTCATTTGTATTGCTCCCTTATGCCTATCCCATGCCTGTTTGAAGCCCTGCACTGTATTCATAGCCACCACTTCTTGTGGTAAGCCATTCCCTGCATCCACCACCCTTTCTGTGAAAAAGAATTTCCTCACATTCCCCCTTAATCGGCCTCCCTCTAATCTCATGCTGTGTCCTCTTGTCCTGCTATTTTTCTTATATTTAAACGTTAGACTCTTTCACCTTGTTTATGCCCTTAAGGTGTTTGAATGCCTCGATCATATCACCTCTCTCCCTCCTTTGCTCAAGGGTATACATATTGAGCTCCGTTAATCTGTCCTCATATGTCTTCTGATGCAGTCCCTGCACCATTTTGTTGCCCTTCTCTGGACTGCCTCAATTTGGTTAATGTCCTTGTGAAGGTGTGGCCTCCAATACTGCAGGTACTCCAGATGGGGCCTAACCAGCGTCTTGTACAGAGGGGATTATTACCTCCTCACGACTTGTGATGCCTTACTAATACACCCTAACACCCCCCTAGCCTTACCTACTGCTTTAGAGGTCTGCTTGGATGATTTTAGGTCATCAGTGATGATGATGCCCAAGTCTCTTTCTTCCTTTGTGACTGCTAGCAACTCCCCTCCCAGCCTATAGGTGGCTTCAGGGTTTCTCTTCCCTATGTGCATGATTTTGCACTAAATCCCAGTGCCACTCTTCTGACCATTCTGCTAGTTTATCCAGATCTCTTCTCATTCTGCCCACCCCATCTGGATCATCTACTCTGTTGCAGATCTTGGTGTCCTCTGCAAACAGACAAGCCTTACCCTCTAGTCCATCTGCAAGGTCACTAATGAAGATGTTGAAGAGGACTGGCTCGGACTGATCCTGAGGTACCCACTTGTGACTTGCATCTCTTCTGACTGTATACCATTTACCACGACTCTGTTTTCTGCCCGTTAACCAGTTTGCCACCCAGTTGACCAACTTCTGACCCACCGAGCCTACCCAGCTTATTTATCAATCTTCTATGTGGAACAGTGTCAAAGCTTTGCTGAAGTCAAGGTAGGCGACATCAACTGCTCCCTTGGTCCACCACTCTGGTTACCCAGTCAAAGAAATCTATGAGATTAGTTTGACAGGACCTTCCTTTTGTAAACCCATGCTGTCTTGGATCCTGTGCCCTATGGATTCCAGGTGTTGCACTATCCTTTCCTAAGGAGTGCCTCCATAATCTTGCCCACTACTGAGTTAAGACTGACCGGTCTGTAGTTCCCCGCCTCCTCCCTGCTACCACTCTTGTGGAGCGGGATCACATGAGCCCTTCTCCAGTCTTCTGGGACCTCTCCTGTGCTCAGAGACTCACTAAACAATTCTAATGGCTCTGCTAGTTCCTCCTTTAGCTCCTTAAGTACCCTGGGATGTATGCCATCAGGTCCCATTGCCTTATCCACCCTGAGCTTAGCAAGCTCTTGTAGGACCCTTTCTTTTGTGAAGGGAGTAGTGCTCACCTCCCTGCATGGCCCCTCCAGTATGCTGTGGACCCTGCCTGCACAAGACAGAAGTAAAGCATGACAGGAGAGAAGCAGGTTGTAGGCAGCAGAGGTAGAGCACAACAGGAGGGAAGTAGGTAGCGATGGGGAGTAGGCTTCAGAAGGATCAAGAGAGAGAGGGATGGAGGTGAGAGAGAAGTGTCCGAGACCCAGCTCTTTCAGGAAAGAACGGAGTGGGAGTAGGAGGCGAGGAAGGTGCTTGCCTAGGTTCTGGACCCCTTCAGGATGCAGGGAACTCTGCCAGGGGCCTAGGCCAAGCAACGGCAAGTGGGTAGTGAGGGTAAGCTGGTGTACAGAGGAGGAAGCAGGTGGGTGAGAGTAAGATGGAAAAGAAGGGGTGCTGGGGGGGGATGTACGGGGAAGGTTTTGCAGGAAAGAGATGGGCGTGAAGCTGAAGCAGACTCATAGGGGAACAAGTTATAGCAGGAGCAGCTAGAGAGGAAAGTTATGTAGGCAGAGGCAAGGGAGTTGGAGTGAAGAGGAAGATGTACGTAATGCCATGTAAACTCATGACTTACCCCCCTTATGATTTTTATTTCTTTTGACAGTGAGAGCCCAGAAACTTTGACTTCTGAGCTCTAGTCAACATTGTTCTGCATTTCTGGAAGTACTTCTGTTTGTTTCAAATGCACAGTGTCTGCTCCTCCCCAAGTTTTAGGCCACTTCAAGATGGTGTGCTTAGCGATCTTGGTAGTTCTAATAGGGTTGTCACATGATGCCCCCTCTCTTCATAGGATCTCTATGGGAACAACTTGTGCTTGACTCAGTGTAGTTAGGCGCAGCTTGTTCTGCTGACATCAGATGTTCTGAAAATGACTGCAGTGTAGTATTGGTGTTGAATAGGTCTAGTCATCTATATCTCTGGAGTACTTCCAGTAACAGGTGAGCCCAGTACCTCATTTGAAAGAACTTTTCATGGGCTTTTAAACTATGATGGCCATGAGGCATGAATGTGTCCCTTTAAATGATCAGCAGATACTGTTGTTCTCAGGGAGGGGCCCTGTTCACCTGCCTGCTAGTGGGCATCTTTTTATCTGTGGATTTTTATCATTTAACTTGTGGATTTAATAAAATGGACTGTCCTGTGGAACTGGTTTGGTATCCATGTTTCATCTAGCCTACTCATCCAGATGTCTGAATGCACGGAACCTTGCTGTGGAATCTATTGCTCGTAAACACATTTGACTTGTGAACTGGCACAGGTTCACTGTGTGGAAGTCACCTGGTTCTTTCTCATCCCTTCAAATGATGAGCTGTAAAATTGTAATACAAATACAGTGTACTGAGTAAGCATAAATGCCAGACTGGTGGAGCAGGGTAAGAGTCTGCACGATAGACCAAGTGAATAAATTGATTTACAATTGGCAGACGTGCTATAGGCAAATATAAATACAGAATAGGAACTTATTTTTTCCCATGACTGGATAAATGCAGTCACAGAAGCTGCAGAAGTCTGAGATTATACAGTGGATAAGTAGTGATCGTAGGGGGCTTGGGCCGCAGAACTGCACAAAACTGGGTCAGTAACCACTGCAGAAGTGTTGTGAAGTCACTGAGGAAGGATTTGAGGGAATAGAGGGATAAGGCAGAGGGAAGAGCAAACCAGTTGCAGTTGATTTGGGTCATTCTCAGTTAATGTGAAGACGGTTGTGTGACATTCAGTTTGTGTGAGTTTGTGTGAGTTTGTGTGAGTTTGTGTGAGTTTGTGGAGGTTTGTGTGAGTTTGTGTGAGTTTGTGTGAGTTTGTGTGAGTTTGTGTATATATTCCAAATTGGTAGCAGTGGCGACACACAGGATCCCGTCCTTGCCCCAGGTAAGGAGGCTGTCCCTAGGATGCTCAGTCCTCCCCTCACCTGGCTGGTCCCTGAGTGAATCGGGTCTGCTCCCGATCCCAGGTCACTGGTGTGGCAGGCAGTAAGGCAACGAGCATCTGTCTGCCACGCTGCTAGGCCGATGCAAGTTGGAATACTATTATTTTAAAAAAAAAAAAAAAAAAAAAATTGAAATTGGTAATTTGACTCTTGATATGTTTACAGTACTACCTTGAACCTGCGAGCCAGTGTTTTCTATAGAAGTTGTGTTACAAATACTGGTTCAAATCCTGTTCCATCTTTACTAGCCTTTTACTAAATTCAGTGGGTGTTTTCTAAATTGCATTCTTGTAGTCTGTACCATTTTAGAACTGCATGATGTAGGTTCTGTCCTTGTTAAAATGTAACATTGTTTTCACAGTGCATCCATATTCCACTATAGCGCTCTGGTTCAACTTGACGTACTGTACATTATTTGGTTATAAGATGGTACTTACCATTCGTGTGAACGTCAGAAGCACCCATCAAGATCACTTAAAGGTCAAATAATGTATGAAGAGTTTCTACAGAACAAATGACTTTGTTGGAGCCGTGAAGTTCTCCTTTAACCCAGAACACTTCAATATAATATACATAAATGCATACGATTGCTTTAAATGGTAGTATAGAGTAAAGAGGCAGTATAGCACAGGGGTTTAAGGCTCTGAGCTGCAAAATCTGGTGACATCCAGCAGACCAGACCAGGGTTTGAATCCCACAGCTTCCATTTGCATTAAGTGCCCCTGAGCAAGTCACTTAACTTCCCTGTGCTCCCAGGTCGCACCTGTAAAAAGCTCTCAGTTTAGTGTGCTACTCCTGGTTAAACTACAAAAAAAAAGGGGGGGTTCTATATACTAAGATGAATTTTGGAATGTTTTATAATATTAGTCAAACAAGTGGCAAAATTCTCATGCTGACCTAATTATAGCAATTTTATCACGATTACTGTATTGTGGAATTTTATCGTGGCACTCCTAGTGGGTAATATCACCATAGCCCACTGTTATACTAAAGCAGGGACAGTACCCACAGAAGAAATAAGGGCACGTTCCACAAGCTCCGCTCTAATTTGGAGCTAGTTTTCTGCACTGTACAAGGTCAAAGGTAATTTACTGCCAGTGCTCCACTGTGGTACAGCTCCCTCTGCCCTGATATTTCCAATACTCCCACCCTTGGCCTGTTTAAGCATAAAGTGCAGCAGTTCCTCGTTGCTTGTGCCTCCTGTGACTGCTTCCCATAATGGGGACACCTGACATGTCCACTGTAATACACCCCACTATCTATACCCCTCTCTTTTTCGCCATCATCACTCTCCACCCCCCCCCAACCTCTCACAATATCATTCTCCTTATCATATCCTCACCCCTCAAACCTTTCCTTTCTCCCCTCCCACCCTTCTCCCACACCACTCTCCTGTCCTCACAGTTCCTTCAGGCTGCTTTTAACCTTCCCAGGTAATACGGAAACTGGCACTGGTCTACTTTCATCGTACTTCACCTGGACAACTTGGTTATAATGTTAGAGTAATTTATTATCTTATAGTCAGGCACACATTGTACAATGCCAGAGACAGTTTTATTATCGATGTTAACCATGTTCTTATCTGACAAGGCCACCTGGCTGCTCTTCCCTTTTTTGTTTTTTGCTATGCTCTGTTGTTTGCTAAATTTCCGTATGCTATACATTGTTTAATTTGCCTTTTTCTTTTCTCTGTCTGTACCTTTGACGTGGAACATATGTAAAAGAGCTTTTGCTCACAGGTGTAAATCCGAAATACTAAATAAATAATAAAATAAAGGGGAATAACAGCTGATCTATAGTGCACTTATTCACATACTATTACTGCTTGGATATTCAGGCAAGAAGGGATGCCAGGTCTGGGATTTCTGTCTTTCAGAATCTGAAGTCATCTTAAAACCCTCCAAAACAGGGTACTGCTTGGAGTCTGCAAAGAGTTGGATTGGCTGTTCGAATTATTGTCCTTAGAAAAAGTTACTCCCCGCCCATAGTAATAGCCTTTCTTCTAGATGGTTAGAACAGGAAAACTGGGGAATAAAGAAAAGGATGTATGCCTTCTGACTGCTGAAATGCAGAAAAGGTTCTTACTCTGCCATATATCGTTCAAATATTTTTATTAAAGATTGCATCATCTCAACTCTTTTAGTGCAGACTCTGCAGTGGCAAATGCAGGTTACATTTCACCCTCACTACGGGGAGCTTCCTCAGATAAAGTGTCTTTGTTCTCAGTGCCCTATTATATAAAAAAAAAAAAACACCTTATGACTATGCCATCATATCACATCACATCCTGTTCAATATAGGAGGTAAAAGCTTAATTTCTAAATCTTCAGTACTGGCTAAAACTTCATAAGTGCATGTAAACACAATTCCAGCTCAAATACTTTCTAGACTTTATACATGTAAAACTTTCTATATTTTATTCATGATAAACATACATTAAGCCAGATTCTGTCTGTGAGAATGTGTTCTATGGAGTGAATGTGTAACGTTACAGCCTGCAATGCGTCCTTAGTTGTCTTTGACGTGTGTGTGGTATGTGTGTGTGTGTGTGTGTGTCTGTATATTCTGTGTTCTTGTAGTACTCATTTAAGACTTTTGGTTTGATATATAGATTATTCCTTAACTGCAAATATTGAGGGAGTTATGGCTTGTTAAAGGTTGAAATGTGGAGGGGGAAAAAAAGTCAAAAATATATTTTCATATGAACGGAAAAAAAGCATGCATAAAATGATTAGGGATGGGCTACCCATCGGTTAGGTTATGTTTCCGATTTTTTTTTTTGGCCAGGTAGGGTAGTTCGGGTAATTTTGCTACCCTACCTGACATAGCAGTGTACTTCACGAGTCAGGTAGTTTGAGATGGGTAACTGGCTACCTTACCCAATTACACCATTACCCATGGACCTCCTCCCTATCCACGATCGTATAAATGGGGGGGGGGGATCACTTTCCCTGGTAGTCTAGCGGACCATCCTCCCTATCTCCAATCTGCCAGAAAATATCACTTTCCTGTTGGTGTAGCAGGACCCCCAGTGTGTGACCGGTACAGCCCTCTGTTCTCTACCGTGGCTGACCTGGAAATGAATGACCGCATACCCGACAAGCATGCGCTCATTTGTCGCCAGCTCACGCTCCTTCATTGAGCTCTGTTGGTGGCGTAAATAAGAGTGGAGGGCTGTTCCGGTTGCAGGCAAGGGTCAGGGGGGTGGGGGTGGGGGCAGGATGGGGGCGGAGGCAGGAGGGGAGCGTTGTGGTGGACCCCCATCCCACTCACCCCTGCTGGTGACCGAAAATGCCTTACGCTGTTGTCTATGCCACCAACAGAGCTGTCAATGAATGAGTACATGCTTGTACAAGCATGTTCTCATTCAGTGACTGCTCAGTGTAGCAACCGGTTTTGGAAAGTGGAGGGCTGTGCCGATTTGCTGGCTGGGGGTCGGGATGGGGGAAGTGGCGTAGGGGGTAACTTTCTGCTGGGGTGGGAGGTCTGTTAGACCACCAGGGAAAGTGATTTGATTTATGAATAAGGGCAGATTGGGGATTTGGGGGGGGGGGTCTGCTAAACCACCAGGGAAAGTGATATTTTCAGGCAGATTGGGGATTTATGTATTTAGCTTTTGTTAACCAGGTAGGCACACTAGACAAAACAGATGCCCATTTTCAGGTGCGACCTGGGAGGTTATAAGGAAATATGGAGACAAAACTGGGTAAGGTTTTCTAAGGAGGGGATCCGCTAGACCACCAGGGGAAAGTGATATTTTGGAGCAGAGTGGGGATGGGGTGGTCCACTAGACCACCAGGGAAATGGGCAGATCGGGGATAGGGAAGGGGTCTACTAGACCCCAAGGGAAAGTGATATTTTCGGGCAGATCATGGATGGGGAAGGGGACCGCTAGACCACCGGGGAGATGATACAGGCATATAGGGAGAGGGGTCTGCTAGACCACCAGAGAAAGTGATATAATATTTTTGCTATGGTTGTGGTTGGGTAATCTGGTAGTAGAATGGGTTGGATAGTGACTACCAGACCCGACTACTGTTTTTCATCCAGGTATTTTTCGGGTACTTTAGAGGTACCCATGGGTAGTCTTGAGGGTCGGGTATTTTAGTATCTGTCAATCCTTAAAAAGAATCCCTTCATGTACAAAAATAATTTGTACTTGGTCTCTTCCCCCATTCTTTTTTTGAATGAAGAGATTTTTACTCGTATGTGTGTTTTGTGTTTTTTTTTTTTTAATTCCTGTGAAAAAGGATGCCTTCATACGAAAAAATAATTTTTGGGGGCTGGAAAAACTAGTCCAAATTCTGTTTCTTTTTCATATGAAGGTATCTTTTTCATTGTGGCTATGACGAGAAAAGGTAATGCCAACAAGGATTTAAAAACAAAAATTTCAGGGTAATTTTTCTAGGAAGTGCAGAATCCACCTAATTGGGTTCTGATTAGCAAGATTTGTGTGTGTGTGTATGTACGCGCACAGGATGTAATTTTTGGGGTTTTGAAAAATTTGTGTGGGGGGGTGGCAGCCATATGAGAGATTTCTTTTTTTTTTTCTTCACGAAAAAGTATTTCCCCATACAAAAAAGGATCGTTTTTCATATGGATCAAATTCTTTTTTGTTCCAAGCAGCTATCCAAAAGACCATAGTAAGCATGCTTAGAAACAAAATTGTAATAACTTTGGAGTGGATTTCTTTGTTTAAAATCTGGAAAGGGGGCGGAGGGTTCCAGAGAGTCATCTTCCACGTCGGACTCACTCCTGCACTCTCTCCCATTTGAAGAGGCAATTTTATTAAAAATATAACTTTACTGGTACTCTAAGTTAAAAAGAATAGCAGCTCTGCATGCAGTATACTTTTTGGATTACGACGATACCAAACTTGATACGGTCAGAGGAATAGAAGAACTGTACCGTCGGAAGACCTTATGGCGCATTTCACTGGGAATGCGGGTCTCACTTAAAACAACAGGCCCGAGAAGCTAACTGCCCAGTTGGAGGCACCATGGCAGGATATCCTGGAGTCTATGCGGGCCATGGACTCCAATCTTCAGAATATGCTGGAGAGCCAAGAAGCCGCGGGTCACATCATTGACTCTAGCAACTCACCGGGAAGTCACTTGGAGGCCATTGCAAGTGTCAACGGTCGGACGGTCCCACAAGTGTTCACCTACCAGGAGTACCCTGCGGCTGCAGGGACCGAGGACTTGGGGGCTCACGAGGGAGTTGTGACGGTCACCGGTACATCGTATTTTCTGGAGTTCTGTGGAGTGAATGCTGTCCAAAGTTCCGACTGCTTTTGTGTGCTCCTTGTTGCTAGGATGGATTCCACAGAGGTCCAGCAGTGACTTAAGAACCTTGCAACATCCTACTACACACCGCAACTATTCAGGCTCCCAGCGGCTGATGGCAATTCTGATTCTTGGTGTGCCTTCTCTATGCAGCTGTGGTTCGATGCAACGGGCACGTGAACTGTGAGTTGTGTAAACCGGAGGACTGGATGGGGACACTGAAACTTAAAAATTAATAGTTTATCTTGTTCATAGACTTCTGCTGTTTAGAGTGTTCTGGTTTTGGGATTTTTTTGGGGAGGTGCTAAGATTGCCTTCCAATATGTCTGTTAATTACTTTGGGCAGCACGATGAAGGGGAATGAGCACTATACGTATGTTTTTGAGTAGATGCCATTATTGCTACAAGGTAGTTTTTCCACCATCACTTGGAATCCCCTTATCAAGCGCTACATGCCAGAATGTTTTGGGCTAACACAGTAATGTAAGTTGAGGATTTAGAGCCATTTTAGTTCCAGTTCCAGTGTTCATATATTAGTACCATTGTAGAGTTTTATTCATGTGGAGGGATGACTGCATATGAAGTCTTTACTACTCTAGTCCCTAGTCATGCAATAGGTTTAAATAGCAATCTTAGGATTGTGTCAGTTTCCCTACTTTAATTCTCCCTGTTGGACCTACCTTTACCGTTGAAGAGGCTGGCAATTACTGAGAGACTTTTTGGAACTTTATATTACAGAACTTTTGTCCAGGATTCCTATTCCTATTGTACCAGATTACATGGGTAACGTTATGTGTATCTCAACTGTCTGTGAATGTGAATGTCTCCTATGCCCTGTATGAGATTATATGGATGTTAATTGTCTGCTTACGTAGAAAATTAATAAACATAAATTTAAAAAAAAAGAAAAATTTGGAAAAGTCCATGGACCAAAGATCCGTTTACATGGGTGACCAGAGTAAATAAAAGTGTCCATTAACAAATTACATAAAACATAGAACAGTTGACAAGACAGTGTACAAAAGCCGGCCTGATGGTGCTGAGGGTTGAGGCCCTGGAAGACTCGTCTTGTGTCTCACTGGTGACCCGGGTTCGGGAACTGACTCTGGTCATTGGGGGTAGATG
The DNA here is from genome assembly GCA_016271365.2 of Neoceratodus forsteri. Classification (NCBI taxonomy): domain Eukaryota; kingdom Metazoa; phylum Chordata; order Ceratodontiformes; family Ceratodontidae; genus Neoceratodus; species Neoceratodus forsteri. The sequence goes on from CM028137.1 coordinate 513,200,334, forward strand.
GGGGAGGGGGAGGATAGAGCATGCTGCGACAGCTGTCCTCCCTCTTGGGTGGGCAAGAGGATTGAGTCGCTCTGCAGCGGCGCACAGCATGGAGTTGGAGCGCAGTGGACGTCAGCAGGTTGTGCACTGACATCATTGCACATCGGGCTCCAGGGAAGAAAATCCAGGCGGAAAATCGCGTTGTGGTTGTGGTGGCTGATAGCCGTGCTCTGCGCCCCTGGGACCTAGAGAGGTGTGCCCCCCCCTCCCCCAGGTATTGGATCCTGGTCCCCATGGGGAGGGGAGACGCTGTGTGTGCCACCCTGTGTGGAGGAGAGCGAGTTGTTGACTAGACCCAGGTCTGGAGGTGTGGGTGCTGGTGGCTGGACGACCTGCCAGCCTGCTCCGCTGAGAGGACGTAAAATAGGAAATTAAAAAAGTGTACAAAGACAAAATTAGATAACTGAACAGTAAAACATTTACATTTATTACTGGAGAGAAAATGCTCTTTTAAGGCTATTCCGAAAGTCTGTAAGGTATTGCAAACACTGGTTATACATGATAAAGCATTGTAAACCACAGGCAATGTGTAGAACAATAATCTCTTACCAGTAGAAGTTTTCATCATAGGAACTGTAAACCAAGTACATACAGAGAAAGATACTAGAGTGGGGGAGATGATGCCCAGGACAGAGTGGCGGGGAGGAGAGAGAGAGAGATGATGCCAGGAAGGGGGGTAGTGACAATATTGAGGGGCTACCTTGACACCCAGATTGTGGAAGCTAAGAGCCGGTTTGGGGAGAGACCGGAGAATGGGGAAACTAGAGGGAGAGCATGGAGGCAAGGGAGGTTAGAATACTGCTGTTGGGGGACTCCATGATAAGAGGCATCCAGGGGAAGGGTAAAACCTGTATGATAAAAACCAAATGCCACTCAGGCCTGACTGTGCACAAGGCCAAGCATGAGGTATATTCAATGGCGAAGGAATGTGGGGGTACCCTGGACATACTAGTGCACCTGGGTACAGATGACATAAATGGAAATGGTGAATTAGAGATAGAGGCGAGGTTTCAGGACTTGGCCAGGGTATGCTTTTCCATAGGTTGTTTGATCTCCTTCTCGGAAATCCTGCCAGTGCCAAGGGCTAGTGGGGAGAACAAGTAGAAGATTAGGGAGATAAATCAGTGGCTCAGGGAGTGGTGTGAGGCAAGGGGATATGGCTTTGTGGGGGACCTGGGGGCAACCTGGGAGGATAAAGGGCTGTACGCTAGGGACAGGCTCCACCTTAATTTGGAGTGGAGGGAAATCCCAAAGCTGAAACTTGCTGGGTTCATTAGTGAAAGGTGGGGTTTAAACTTGTGAGGGGGAGGACCGAATAAGGGGCTGTTCTGGGGGTACGATGGAGGGACATTGTCTCAAATCCCCTAAGGGGTTGGGGAATACGGAAATAGGCCAACAGGTAGGGTAAAGGAGCTGCTGAGTGGGATTTCGAGGGGGAGGAAGGGGTGGAGAGTGGTCCTGATAAATGCCAGGAGCTTAGGAAATAAGATGCCTAAGCTCCAGGCAATGCTAGTGGAGGGGGCAGTAAATGTGGCAGCAATTACTGAGACCTGTGCCACACAAGGGCATGAATGGGACCTAAACCTGGAGGGCTACACTATGTTCAGAAAGGACAGGGGGAGGGAAGGGTGGTGGTGGTGTGGCACTGTTAATCAAAAATGGCATAGGTATTGGAGGGGTGGATGAGGTGGGGGGGGACATGGAGGCAATTTGGGTCACCCTGCTGATCACGGGGGTAGTGAGTAAAGGCCAGGGTGGTATATAGACCCCCCATGCTGGCGGAGACTCTAGAAGAGGGTTTGGTGGCAAATGTTGAGGGCCATTGTAGATTGGGGAAGGGAAAGGTAATGGTATTGGGGGACCTAAACATGCCAGGAACAGACTGGGGGACTATGACGTCCCCAGTGGCAAAGGAGCAGAGGTTGCTGGATGTCTTCCAGGACACGTTCCTGACCCAGCAGGTGGGTGAGCCAACTAGGGAGGCCAGGACACTGGACATAGTCCTGGCAGACAGTGACCAGATTAAGGGCCTGGAGGTGAGGGACCCCTTGGTGGGGAGTGATCATGCCACAGTCTGATCCTTCCTGGACCTACGGGGGGAGGAAAGTTGCACAAAGACTGTAGTAACTGACTTCAGGGGTGCAGATTTCAGGGAGAAGGAGAGCAGTCCGACGGACGCTCAATCCTTCTCCCCTGCTGACCCATGCTCGTTCCCGAACATGGGTCGCCAGCGTGGTGCGAGGTAAAGCGACCAGTGCCTCAGCCCTCAGCACCACCGGGCCGACTAAAACATTTTGGTTTTTTAATTTAATTTTAAAATATTTAATTGGTATACACGTCTTGCCTCCAGTGTACTTTTCAGCTAGAAGATCTGAGGGAAGGCTGTGTGGACAAGACCACCACAGAGTTTTTCATAAAAAATTCGGGTTGTGGGGCATCAGCATCATTCCTCATGGGGAGATGATGCAGAGGTATACTGCCTATTCTAATCCTCTAGGAAAAAAGCTGTTATGAGTAACGTTTTTTTACTTTTGCAAGTTGTAGTTGCAAGATCTGTATTCATGTGAGGCAAGGTGAAGAACTTAACAGCATATCAAAGATGCACTGCTTCTGTGTCCAGTATACTGCTATTCTAGATCTTCAGGCATTAACTTTTTTTTGGGGAGGATAAGGCTCAGGTGAGGCTCACAGCTGCGGGACTGCTGTGTCCACCGTCACTTTCCAGTTTCATATCTACCAGTAGTTAATCATTATTCCAGATAGTCTGATTGTGGCAAAGTTAAGACTGGATATTTTGGCTACAGACTACTCAGTGCAACAGTACAGACCACAAGGCAATGCTAAAGAATCGCACTAGAGTCCATATAAGATGTTTGGTTCACTTTGTGATTGTCAAAGGCAGTGCCAAAACACACTACAATGAATTTTTTTTTTGTTTTGTTTTGTTGAATTCCCACTTTCCAGTATGAGCACCAGGCTTGATGTGGTGACTTCTTTCCATTGCAGCTACTCCTCTGTAGGCTTAGTGTGGCGATTGCTTGCTGTTGCCACCACAGCACAGGATCCCCCTTGGGGCTATGTAATGTCAGAACTTCCTTGACTAAGTCTCCACTCCTTCACACTAATGGGACTATGCCGAAGGTGCTAGGACCCCGCAGGAGCCAAAATTCTTCAGGAGTGCCGGGATAGGACCGCACATGTGTGGCGCTGTGAGACTAGCTTGAGCCATATAGGTTGTCACTGGGTCAACCCTCCAATTGCCCAGTTCCTTTTTCCCCACTGTCGAGTGCGCTTCGGTAATGACATCGCTCGTCTGCTGGGAGTAGAGTCTTCATCTATACAACAGCAGTTATAGCTGTTCAGTGTCCGATTTAAACTTACTACTTTTAGTGTTCTCTTCTTTTCAAGGGGGGGGAAAAAGGAAGAAATTCTCAACCTGCCATCAACTGAATCGACCTTGGATGGTAGCGGTGATCGTAGGAAGACTTTGTTGGAAAGCTGTTATGACAGTGGGGCTGTGTCCGGTCCACCGTGATTTACCGGGGGGGGGGGGGTCTGACCATAGGCAGTCTGGTGCTTGGCGGGGAGGACAGTCTGCTAGAAGCACACAAGTAGCAGGCCTGTTCCTGACTTCGATCGGGGACCTGGCTTCGCTTGACATTGAGCTGTTCTTCCTCCTGTTGGTAGAAGAAGAAATGCTACTGCTCGAGGTCACCCTCTGGTACATCTGCACGGGGATAATCAATGGTGGAGAGCAATGGTGGAGAGCAGTAGGCCTGACCCGACTCCGGTGGGGTCCTCTGTGGCTCCGTTCTTGATGGACGCAATCTTAGACGCTGGATCCTGTCTCTGTCCTCTGGGGCTTCGGTGAGCAGTTTCATCACTGGGCTGCTCTTTTAGAGCAGTGGGTATGGCATTTGCTGGTTGACCTGGCCAGTGGTTCTGGGGCCTCGGTGCAGCGGCCGGGTTGGTCAGGCCAGGATGTGTGCACATTGCCCTCTCCATTGCCAGCGCCATCGTTGCATACTCCATGTGTCTACCCCCTTACCTTTTTCCCCTGCAATGTCTGGCACAGGTATCGCTTTAGTCTTTCTCTCCCCCCCCCCTTTCAGGTCTAGGGCCAGCAGCAGTGCCGGTGCCATGGCTGGAGCCTGTGCCGCGGATGGTGCTGAATTCCTTGATGCCGATCTGGATTTGTGGCGTCTCCCGTGATTCCTGGTGTAGACCTGCCTTGTGGAGGTTCTTCTGGGGTAGAAATGGATCTTGATGAGTCTCTCCCTGTTCTGCTTTTGTCGAAGACGCAGTGGATGACTCATTTTATGGGCTGGAACACAAGCCTTCCTCTATAAGTGAAGCCTGTGATGCAAGATCGTGATGTTCTGGGCCAGGAAAGTCTCCTACAAATGCTAGCGGCAGCTATCCTAGATGCAGTGTCATAGGCGTCCATATAAGTTTTCAGCTGATATTGGACTACGTGTCCCTGGTAATGGAGTGTTAGATGCTGGGAGGCTCTCGACCATTGATTTGTGTGTTCCGCAGGGTGTACTTGTACTGAGGAATGTCGGAACTTAAAGATGTAGAAGTCTGCTTTGGTCCACAGAAAGTCTGAAATGCTATGGTGGACCCCACATCCCTGAGGAAAGACTGGAAAGAAAGTTTCTCACCCGATGCTTAGCAGGTGATTAACATCCCCTTGACTGTGCTTATCTGTTCGGCCCTAATTTTGAGCTCTGGAGGCCGCTCGGAACATCAGGGCTGCTATTTAACCAGCCAGGCTGTCTCCTGCTGCCCGTCAAGGGACAAAAACAGTCAACATTTTTGTAACAGGCAGCCCTTTCAAGTTAGAGGCCGAGAAGCCTTTATCAGGAACCAACTCCTCAACCATGAAGAAAATGCAGCAGAGGGCACAGGGCCCAAAACCCGGTACCAATCTCTGATGATCCGGCCCAGGTCCCAATGTCCCACCTCACCTGTCTGAGGTGGATGCCTCTCGGCGGTGGGTGGGGTCTGACTTGGGTTTTGCAACCAGTTGAAGTCTGTTATAGTGGATGTATGGTTCATCAGGACTGTCAGAGAGGGATACTCTTCCAATTTTGCAGAGATTTTCCTAGACTTTCCACCCAGACAGCTCATTCTGTCTGTCTCTCAGATTTTCTTACTTCTGAGATACGGGGCCTCTGCAGGAACAGGGCAGTAGATTATTCCACGGCAGAACGGATCCCAGGTTCCTATTTCCTTTGCTTCTGGTTCCAAGATAACAGGTGGCATGCGCCCAATTCTCTACCTTGGAAGGTTAAACAAGTACCTGTTGAGGGAGAAGTTTAACTAAAACCTCGGCGTGCCAAGTCTTCACTACCTGAACAATTGGCTCCTAGCCAGCTCATCCAGGCAGGAGACGCAGGATGCAGTCACCACAGCTTCTCAGTTGCTCCCTTCCGCGGGGTGGGGGTGGGGGGTTCTGATAGATTCATCTTCCCAGTGGCTCCTCTTCATAACCCTGCTGGATACCTCCAGGGCGAGGGTTTTCCTTCCGGAGGACGGGAGAAATGACATCTTCAGATGGCTCATTACATCACAGAAAACTACTCTGTTCGGGCCCCTTTCGATGCAATGGGTGCTGGGACTCTTGGCATTGTCTGCAGCAAGCAGTGGTCACCAACCATGCACCCGTGATCATCCACATGAAGTAACAGAACCTCAGACACAATCACTGACATGGAAGAGATTCAGCTGGGCAAGTGTCTGCAAGGTCTACTCCTTACCCCACTGAAATCTTGGATCACCATCACCATGGTTGCTCTCCTGATCAGTTGGGGAGCTCGATTGGGGAGCTCACTGTCAAGACTCCACACTCTGGTGTGGAGCCAAGAGGAGCTTCATCTTCTCATAAATATCCTAGAGATGAGAGCTGTCTTCTGTGCTATCTGAGTTCTGAAGGATGCTGTCTGCCACAAAGTGATCCTCCTTCAGATGGACGACAAAGCTGTGATGTATTACCTCAGCAAGCAGGGTGGAGTGCTCCCATACCTTTTGTGCAGGAAGGTCATGAGGATGTGAGAGTGGTACCTCGAGCATGAGTCAGTTCAGACATCGTGAGGCAGTCTGGACCTGGTCCTTTTTCCATTCCGTCTCGATGCAAAACTGCCTCCATTCTGCTTCAGAAATCCAGAGCCAGGTGTTTTTCTGTCGGGATGGATTCAGACTGCAGTGGACAAGATGCTTCCTGTACTCATTCCTCCTCCTTCCCTTAGTTCAGAGGGTGCTGCTCAAGTCGGACTCACGGGGTGGGGGGCAGGATTTATTTATTTTTATTTATTTATTTAGCTTTTGTTGACCGGGTAAGTGCACTAGACAAATCCTGCCTATTTTCAGGCACGACCCGGGGGAGGGGGATACAGATGAATGCCAACTGACTTTGAAACCAGATTAAGCTGTTGGTAGGATGATTCTCATTGCACCATACTTTCCTTGATAGCTATGATTTCCATTGATCAACAGAGTGTCAGAAGTTCCCCCGAGGCAACTTCCTTTATGAGCAGACCTTCTGACACAGGCACCTTTTGTCCATCCTAATTTGTGCTCCCTTCATCTCCATGCCAGGCTCCTGAGTTGATAGACGTGGGCAGGTTTTAGGTTTCCCAGACCATCTCAAATCTTCTTAGCTGCGCATAGGCCTTCCACCAGGAAGGCTTACATGGCTAAGTGGAAACACTTCTCCATCTGGTGTGCAAGTCCTGTCTGGACCCTTTCGGTTGAGCACCAAGTAAGGTGTGGAGTGCCTCTTGGACCTGTCAAACGCAGGTCTGCAGTACTCTGCAATGAACGTACACCTCTGCGCGTTTTCTGCCTGTCTTGAGCCAGTACAGAACATATCAGTGGCTCAGTTACTGTTAGTAAAGAGATTCCTAAAGGGTATCCTACACACTAAACCCCGGTCAGTAGACCGGTGGCTGCATGAGATATTTAACCTGGTGCTAGATTGCTCACCCGTAAACCCTTTGAGCCACTAGCTACTTGTAAATTTAAATTGCTGTCCTGGAAGACTGCCTTTTTAGTGGCTGTCATTTTCACTTGTGGGTTCCCCGAATCCATGCTTCAGTCTCTGATCCCCTTACACCATCTTTAACGAGGACAGAGTAGTACTCTGTACTCGCTCTAAATTCCTACCCAGAGTGGTTCGGATTTTCACCTCAACTGGACTTTGCTTCTCCCTGCTAACTTCCAGAATGAAGGACAGCGCTCCCTTCGTTCTCTGGATGTTAAGAGGGTTCTGTGATTCTACATTGACAGAACTCTTGTATCTTTCAGCATGCCTCTGCTGTGTCAGCCTGTTGCCATTAGCTGTATTTCTGCATGGTTAGTAGCATGTCTTTGACACTGCTAACCCATGGCCCAGGTCAAGTTGGAAGTTCAGGTTCACACCCACACTACCAGAGTGGTCGTGACTTCCCTGGGGGAGATTCATAATGTACTCGTTGCAGACGTCTGCAAGGCGGCGACTTGGAGCTCAGTGCATACCTTTGTGAAGCACTATGTTCTGGATGTCCATGCCAGACAACTTACTTTCTTTGGCAGGACAATCCTTTTGGACTTCTGTCCTGAGTGAATCTCCTGCCACCCTACTGGGGTTGGGGGGTTGATTTTGTAGCTTGGTACTCTCCCACTAGTGTGAATGAGTGGTGAAAACTTTTAGTCCAGGAAGATGAGGAAATTGCGTATCTACTGTAATTCTTGATCTTCTTGAACGAAGTCTCCACCACTCATTCACACGCCCACCCACCATCCCCCGAGCTCACTCTTTCTGTTTTGGTCTTCACTTCTTGTTCTTCAGGCTGTGAAAATATTGTTGAATCACCACTTCTTCTTACATGGGTCATCTTGGCCATCTTATGCCCGGAAGTTAGGGTTAGGTTCTCTTAGTTTATGCTGCACCTCCTTGGTCAAAAAGGTACCGTGACGGTTGGAGGGGTGACACCGAGACAGCCTATACGGCGCAAGCTAGTCTTGTGGCGCCACGCATGCGTGATCCTATCCTGTCACCTGCTGTCCTGAAGATTTTTGGCTCTGGCGTAGTCCCATTAGTGTGAATGAGTGGTGGAGACTTCGGCCAAGAAGATCAAGAATTACGGTAGGTATGTAATTTCCATGTTTGCTGCTGCCCTTCCACGGCTAGTGACTGTAGATATAGCAAGCTTGTAGAACCTTCATTTTCAAACGACATTAACATTAAGATTTCAATATCGTCAAAAAGATTTCTCTCCTCCATATTTTATTTTGCCTCGATCCACCCAGGGAGAGGGCAGACATGCCACAGCCACAATAAAATCTCCATTTCACTGTGAGAAGGGAAATCTGGGAATTTGAAGCTGATTGGGGAATAACTGTGACACTTATACCATTGCAGTAATAAAGAGGGCTAGGGCAGTATCGCAGAAGGAAAATGGAGCAGGACAGGGAAGGACATACTAGAGGGGGGTATGGCAATTTGTGGAGTGTCTGGGGACAACAGAATGGTAGGTGGGCCAGGGGGCAGCAGGACACCTGGAGGGCCAACATGGGTAGAATAGTTGTGTGCAGGGGGCAGGGCGACACAGGAGAGAGAAGAGAATGGATAGGGGAAAATGACTGGGGAAGTCGGTGGAAACTACCAGAAATGGTGATGCACCTGGGGGAGTGACAGTGGCAGCATAAGGGGAGGAGGGATTGGTGGCAGGAGGAGAGTAGTGAATACAGAAGAGAGGATCGTGGGGTGTAATAACTGTGGAGCTGCCATATTCATGGGCACCCTGTGTAGGCTGGGGGAGTGCCCAGTTTGTCAAAGGCTGGGGAGGCTGGAGGATGAGATTTTAAGGTTAAAGAGGGAAATGTCTTGGACAGAAAGTGAAGAGGAAATGGGAAGCACAGACTGTAACCGGGTAAACGGAAGACTGGGATAGGGACTGGAGATGGAGAGAACAGTCCACACTGAGGACAAAGGGAAGGGGGGGAGATACAATTACAGGAGATAGGGGGCCAAAAGGAACAGGGGCCAGAGTTACTACACATAGGCAAACAATAGGCTCAGAGGTACTGGCCATTGATGGGAAGGACGGATGGGGGAGAAGGTGCTGTGGAAGAACAGTCCAGTGTAATAGAGAGAAATGGGACGGGGGGGTGTGAAAAGGGAAAAGAACCCAATGTGTGTCAAGATAGAATGAGCACAGGAGGGAGTACTTATGAGGGTAGTATAAGAGGGGCAAAAGGGGGGAATAGTGTGTAGGAGGAAGAAGGAGTTAGGATAGGGAAGACGGGAGGGCTGTCAGGAGAGAAAGGGGTGGGATCTTAGTGTCGGGGGACTCAGTACTGAGAGGGGTCAGATCAAGAGGCATAGTCTGATCTGGGTGGAAGCCATGCCAGGAATGAAGGTGGAAGGAGTGGGGCAGTCCGTACTTAAAATAAGCCAGAAAGGGCAGGAAAAAAGCACATCTAATTCTGCACCTGGGGATGAATGACCTGGCTGGGACGGTAGATGAGGTGAAAAGGAGGTTTAAGGATTTAGGTTCAGTTTGTGAGGGGGCAGGAAGGTCCGGTACCTTCTTGGAGGTACTTCCAGTCCCAAGGGCAAGTATGGCAAGAACACTGAGGATTCAGGAGTTTAATGAATGGCTCGTAACCTGGTGTCAGGAAAAAGGGTATGGACTGGTAGGAGGGTGGGGGTGGACCTTGGAGGACAGCAGTCTATTTGCTAAAGATAGACTGCACTTAAACGAAGAGGAAGAAAGTACTGAAGCAAATGTTTGGGGAGTATATTGAGGAGAATTTAAACTAGGAGAGGAGGGTGACAGAAGGGATTGAGGTGATCAGAGGCATCAAGATGGGGAAACCATATTGGCTTACCCACCATAACAATGACATAAGGCGAAGAGCAAACAATACAGGGAGGGCCATAAAGGGAGTGGAGGGAGGTGGAGGGGAGAAAGGAAGGGGATGGAGGATGGTATCTTTAAATCCTAGAAGCCTGGGGAATAAAAATGCAGAACTACAGGCTCTCATTGTGGAAGGATGGGTGGACATGGCAGCCATCACTGAGACATGGGCCACCGAAAACCATGACTGGGACCTGGCGGTTGCAGGTTACGGACTATTCCGCAAGGATAGCGTTAAGATGAAAGATTTTGGAGGGGGGGGTAGTGCTCTACATGAGGGAGGGGCTAAAGTGTGTTTGCGAAGAGGGGGAGGAGGGAGCTACAGAGGCTCTATGGATGCAAATCCAAGATCCAAAAAATAGGACACTATGGTTGGAAGTGGGGTACAGGCTGCCCTCCTAATCGGAAAAGACAGATAGGGTTATTGGTGGAAAGATCCGGAGGAACTGAGAAGGGTGGGATGGTGATAGTAGGTGACTTCAACATGCTGGGAGTGGAGTGGGGGACACCTGCCACCAAGTGTAGAAGGGAACAGATGATGCTAGACATCTTCCAGGATAACTTTCTGATGCAGTTGGTCAGCGAACCAACTAGGGAAGGGAATACCTTTGACCTCGTACTGTCTAACGGGGAGTGGGTGAGGGATCTGAGGGTGGAGGAATCACTGGCGGGGAGTGACCACTGGACAGTATGGTTACAGTTGCAACTGGGCAGGAAGGGGGGGCATCTGGCACAAATGTGCTAGATTTTAGAAAGGCTGACTCCAGAAAGACGGGTGAAGTTGTGCAAGGGGTTTCTGGGCAGAATTTGGCCTAATATGGACACACATTAGAGGTGGGAACTCGTTAAGCTAGGGATAGTGGAGGCTACAAATTCTTCAGCTAGGCCCAAAGTAAAAAGGCTAGGGTGAAGAAACCTAACTGGTTGAGCAAGGGTGTCATAGACAGGGTGAGGAGGAAAAGAGTTGCCTATAGGAGATATAGGAGAACAGGCAGATCCTGCCAGAACAAACTAGTGGACTACTATGACTGGGTGACTAGGGAAATGGACAAAGAGCATGTGGATGTCCTGTATCTGGATTTCAGTAAGGTATTTGAGACTCTGTTCCACATGGGAGACTAGCATGTAAGCAGAGGCACAAGAGCGGGGGCAAAACTGAAGGGATGGGGACATTGTTTAACCAGGAAAGGCACACTTAGCTGAAGCTTGTTTCCAGGTACGACCTGGGAGCACAAGAAAGTTAAGTGACTTGCTCAGGGTCGCACATTATGCTGTGGGATTCAAACCCGGGTCTCCAGGTTTGCAGCGGAGAGCCCTAATCCTCTCTACTGTACTGCCGCTGTACTCTCGGTAGGTGTAAATAGCAAGATCAGTGTATTTGCGGACAACACAAAGATGGGAGCAGTGGTGGATGACCGGGGAAGGGGGGGGTGGCAGGGATTGCAGGAAGATCTAACAAGGCTGGAGACATGGTCTGACACCTGTCAACTTGGTTTCAACACCAAAAATGCGCGGTGCTGCATTTCGAGGCAAAGAATCCAAAGAGGAGTTACCATCTGGGGGGAGGTGCAGCTAGCTGTGACTGAGGAGGAGAAAGATCTCTGGGTGCTCATTACGGGAGCAATGAACAACTCGGCACAGTGTAGGAAAGCAGCAGCAGTGGCCAACAAGATGCTGGGTTGTATTGCAAGGGGTATAGCCTCTAGGAGGATGGAGGTGATTCTGACGTTATACAGATAGCTAGTCAGACTCCACCTGGAGTACTGCTTCACTTTTGGTGCCCTTACCTATAGAGGGACATTAGATTGCTGGAAGGGGTGCAACACAGAGCAATAAAGAGATCATGGGTCTGGGGAAGTTACCATATGAGGTTAGACTGAGGGAGTTGAACATGTACTGTCTAGAGGAGAGGAAGGACAGGGAGGCTATGACTGAGACCTTTAAGTACATGAGCGGAATAAACAGGACAGGCACAGAGGGACTGTTCAAGGGAGAGTGGGGAGAGAGACACTCGGGGGTGTCATGGCATGAGATTGGAAAGCGGAAGGTTTAGGAGGGAGATGAGGCATTTCTTTACCGAAGGGTGGTAGAGTAGAATACACTACCACCAGAGGTGGTGGTCTGTAAAACAGTGGGATGCTTCAAGAGGGGCTGGGATGGGGCAAAAGGGTTGGTCATGGGAGGGGCAGCTGCAGAGTAGGGGTGCTAGCTGTAAAATTGAGCAGACTCTATAGACCAAATGGCCTTTTCTGCTGGCAGTTTTGTATGTTCGTATGAACACCAGCTATTGATCACATGCCAACTTTTTTTTTTTTTTAAACTCTAGTCACTCCATGACCCCCCCCCCAAAAAAAAACTCAGTACTTTTTGTTTTTTGTAGATCTGTAATTATTTTAATGTGCTGATCTCCGAATCTTTGAAGTGACTGTAGTTGTTGGCCAAGACTGGAAATTCAAAACTTTCCTTACAGGGAAGGATTTAAAATGGATGGTCTGTTTTGTACACTTATGGAATTGTGTGTATTTTCAGCACCTGACCTGTATTGGTTAATTTCTTTTGTCACATCAGCGCTGTAGTGCTTGCTGACTGCTGTGGTCATCAACACCAGCAGTATTACTTTTTTTTGTCAATGAATACTTAAAATGCTTATGTGTGATAATTCTCTCTTAGCAGATACAGAAGATCCAGTCTGTTTGAACTTCACCATGGCTGAAAATTGCACACTGGCATCAGGGATAAGTCAGAGTCTGCTGGTGGAGTCTTCTGTCCTTGATTCCAAAATTGCAGACACCTCCAAGGAACATGTATTTAATGGCTCTGCCTCAGAAGATGTTGAAGGTAATAAGAGTAATATTTTTACTTTATAGCATTGGGTGCTGAAATAGTCACCTGTATGGCAGATCAGCATCAGGTGACTGTTGATAAATTCCTGATATACGCACACTTAGTTCTGAAGGGGGGTAGTAAAGACAGATCTCTGGGTAAATGTGCACTAGTTATCTACTTCAGGAAAGCGAAGTGCAAGACAGCCATTTGTACAGTGAGCAGAGCGAGAGATGGCGAATAAGAATTGTCAGTCCTGTAGTGTTGTCTCCCCTCCCATGCATCTCACAGCAGTTGTCGCCGCCATGCCCCATGGTGGCGCTGGGTTCCCTTCCCTTGTGCAGCATTTCAAAAGAAAAGATAAAAAAGTAGTAGTGTCCTGTGACTGGGGGGGGGGCGAGCAAGAGACACATTGACAGGGCGAGAAACAGAAGATAAGAATGTAGTACAGTGCCCTGTTTGTGTTTCTCTCACTGTTATGGACTTGTACCACATCTCCTCTCTCCTTGCTGGTGTGTCTGACTGTCAAAAATGCCCTGTTCTAGGGACATGGATATGTTGTTCATCCACACTGTCTGGCAGGTTCCTTGCCGCTTTAAATCTTGCCGGAAGGTCTTCAAGCTGGCTCCTCCCACCCACCCGGGTGGTAAAACTCTCGGCTCCGCCCCATGACGCCAGATCTTCTTACCGCTTGGAAGCTCAGGTTCCCTCCTTAACACTCTGCGTGTAGACTGGATCGTAATTCTTCGGTTCGCCCGAAACTTTTTAAAATTGCAAGACTTGGTCAAGTTTCTCCCTGCGGCTGCGATGGACAAATCGACTCCGGTTCGGCGGTGCCCTTGTGGGCAGAAAATGTCAGGCGGACCGCATTCCATGTGAGTCTACTGCCTCTGCCTAGAACATGACCCGCAGGCCTGCGAGTTATGCCGTTCGTTTTCGGCCAACGTCCTGGAAGACCGTGCTGCCCAGTTACAGCCTGGGCGCCCCGAGAAGCGCTACCTGCCGGTGAAGTCGAAGGAGGTCCGTGGGTGGTTACCGCGGCGGCTGGCTCGGCAGAGCAGATGATCGCCCTCGAGGAGGCAGCGGCACAGGCTGCATCATCCTTTTCCTCGGTCGTGGCATTTATCCCACTCTCTCTGGGTACCTCATATTCAGCTTCTTTCAAGGAGCTTTGCCAATCCCTTTCCACGAAGGGAGAGGGGCCATCGGGACATGCCTCTGGTCCAGAAAGGACTCAAAAGGTAAGTCCCATCGTCGGTGTTCGTGGGAGCGGGAGAGGTTCCCCTCTCCGGACAGCAGACACTTGCCTTTGGTCGAGGTTGCGGCTAAGGCCGCTGGCTTCATGGTGTCCCCATCAGGTCAGCCAGCCAAGACATCCGTCGACGCGGTTGAGATTTTTCTTGACCCGTCAGACGGGCTGTCGACTGGTGAAGCCGACAACTCTTCACCGGTTCCCCTGGTGGAGACAGAGGACCTGCCTGCACCTCCGGTGTCGCAGTCCCCGGTTAAGGCTTCCCAGCCGAGGGAAGAGTGGGTGTCCCCTGCCCCTTCCCAGACCCATCCTCGGAAACGCCGAGGGTCTCTGTCTCAGTCCAGCCGATCCTGCCGACATCGGCGGTCTCAGTCTTGGCACCGAAGTAAGCGGCGCCGCCGCTTGTCCTCGTCCTCCTCCTCAGAAGAGGAGAGGCTTTGACACAGGTTGCGTCAACGCTAAGAGGACCTGATGTGGCAGCAGTTACTTCTGTCCAGGAACAAGCCAACGTCGTCGCCTTCCCCTGCCATCAAGTGGTTGTCACCCGAGCAGCCGAAACAACCCCTCGCTGTAGCAGAGGTGCCCAAGCCAGGGCCGGTTGTTTGTCCGAAACCAGCTGCCCCACCGATTGTGGTGGAACCTCCGCCTCCACAACTGAAATCAGGAGTGCCGACCAGGGACTCTCGGTTGGGTCAGAGCCTGCCCCACAGGTTGTCGGTCACCCTCACTCCTGGCTGTCCTCGGCAGGTGGAGGGTAGCTCAGGCCCCAGGCAGCTCTTCGCGGACTCCTTGGAGTCCGACTCCTCCCTGTTCTCCAGGCCCATTGACCCGGGGGCCAGTCAGTGGGCTTTCGTCCAATCGTCCTTCATGGGTTTGCTTCGGCTCATCTTGGAGTCCACCGGGATGCAGCTCAAGCCTGTATCCAAGCGGGCCAAGTATCCCCTGACGGAGATACTGGACCGAGGGGATTCACCCACGGAGGCCTTTCCGGTGGCTGAAGCCATTGTTGGCCCAGCCTTGGAGCTCTGGCAGCAGCCTGCTTCCTGTCCTGCGCCTTCGGCCAGGATGGCCAGGAAGTATGCGGTCCCTACTGGCTCTTTGCCTGGTTTTTCGGAACACCCCTTCGCCGAGGGGTTGGTCACCGACATCGTTTTCTGGCGTTCCGGGAACGCTAGGGATGTGGACAAGCCCCCTGACAAGGAGTCCAAAAAGCTGGATTATGCAGGGCGCAAGGTGTACGCTGCGTCCTCCCTTGGCCTCCGCCAGGCCAGCTCGGCCATGCTGATGGCACACTTCTCCCACCTCCTCATGGGCTTCCTGGATGAGGTGATCGCTCATCTCCCTGCCGACCTGCAGACCACGGTCCGACAGGTATGGGACCAGGGTAGGGCAGTGGCTAAACAGCAGCTCCAAACGGCTCTGGACCTTGGAGACTCCTGTGCCAGATCGGTTGCGGCTGCAGTGGCCATGCGCTGCAGAGCATGGCTGAGGATATCCACCTTCACGGTGGATACCCAGCACAAGCTGGCGGATGTCCCCTTCCTGGGGACCGATCTCTTCGGCCCTGGAGTGGAAGGTCACCTCCAGCGGATCGAAAAATCCAATGCCACTCTGGACTCTGTCACCTCCGCCCAGAAGGACAAAGGCCGCCGACAGCAGCAGCACAAGTTCTTTCGTCCTTCTGTGCCTGCGGCACGTCCGGCCCACTAGCACCAGGGCCAGCAGGCTCGCGCTTGGCATCCCAAACCCAAGCCCACGGCTTTCTCCAACAGGAAGCAGGGAGGTAAAGACCCAGGAGGTCCCTCGGCCGGTCCCTCCTCTAAGCCTGCCCTTTGATGGGTTGAGGGGTGTTGCCCCCAGCCTCGTCACTGCCCCCTGGGTTCCCCCTGTGGGGGGACGGCTCCGCCACTTCCTTTCCACCTGGTCCATTATCACCACGGACTGTTGGGTGTTGGAGGTGGTAGGAAAGGGCCTGCCCTTGGAGTTCCGAGCAGGCCCGTCCTTCGGGCAAATGCGCCCACTTGGGGAAGTCTGAGGATCGCAACTTCTTTGTTGGCTCACCGAGCCGATTTACACTGCTCTCGAAAAAGAGGTGATCAGAAAGGTGGCGGACCCTCCTCCAGACCCGGGGTTTGTGTCCAGGTACTTCCTGGTCCCAAAACGGACAGGGCGCTGGCGCCCCATTCTCGATCTGCACGACCTGAACAGGTTCCTAAGATTTCGAACCTTCAGGATGGTCACTCTGGCTCAGATAATCCCATCCTTGGAACGAGGTGTGTGTTTTTTGTTCTCTGGACCTCCAGGATGCGTTCTTTCACGTCCCACCAGAGATTCCTCTGCTTCAGGGCAGAGGGATCACTCTAAGAGTTCCGGGCAATGCCCTTTGGCCTTTCCCTAGCTCCTAGGGTCTTCACCAAATGCATGGCAGTGGTGACAGCATTCCTGTGGCGCTGAAGGGTCCAGGTGTACCCCTACCTGGATGACTGGCTGATTTCAGCCCCCTCCAGAGCGGAGGTAGAGCGGTCCAGAGATCTGGCCCTCCGGATTTGCTCTCAGATTTGCCTCCTCATCAACGAGGCCAAGCTGGAACTCGTGCCAAAGCAGGTGATACAATTCATCGGGGCAGAGCTAGACTCTGTACGAGCCAGAGCACGGCTCCCAGTGGACAGGGCCGAGGTTCTTTCCTCCTTTGCCCAATCATTTCAGGTTGGGCAATCGCTCCCTGCCCGGGACTTCCTGCGCCTCATGGCGGCATGCACCAGCGTGGTCCGCTGGGCCCGCTGGTACATGCGTCCCCTTCAATAGGGGCTGGCTAGGCAATGGTCACAGCACTTTGATCCTCTGGATCAGCTAGTGACAGTGACCCAGGGGACGTGGAACGCTCTCCAGTGGTGGACCGTTCCAGCACATCTGCAGGAGGGCATCCCGTTTGTCCACCCCAAGCCGACTGTCTCTATTGACCGATGCCTCTCTGATGGGTTGGGATGCCCATCTGGGGGAGCACAGAGCACACGGCCTCTGGTTCCCTCGGGAGTCCCGATGCCACATCAACCTGCTGGGGCTTCGAGCGGGTCGTCTAGCCCTCACTGCCTTCGCTCTGTTTCTATGGGGTCAAGTGGTTCAGGTCCAGATGGACAAAACCACGACCATGTACTACCTAAACCGCCAGCACGGGACACGCTCCATGCCTCTGTGTAGGGAAGCATTTGGTCACTCGTGCGCAGCCTGGAGGCGGATCTCCTCGCCATTCATGTGGCAGGAGCCGCCGATGCCCTAAGCCGGATAGGGGCTGTGTCCCACGAGTGTTCTCCCACTGGGGCATGCCTCAGGCAAACCTGTTTGCCTCCATGGAGAATGCGAAGCTGAGACTGTTTCATGCCCGCCCCCCTCAGCAGGGCTCGCTGCAAGGGGATGCCTTCTCGAGGCCGCGGACCCCGGGCCTCTTCTACGCCTTTCCCCCATTTCCCTTGATCCACAAGGTGCTTCTCAAGGCGAGGAGGGACAAGGTGCAGGTGATTCTGGTAGCCCCAGACTGGCCCTGCCAGTTCTGGTATCCAGATCTCCTCAGTCTCAACTCCAGGCTTCTGAGGCGGCTTCCAGCCCGCCCAGACCTGATCTCAGTCAATCAGGGTAAGGTATTCCATCCGGACCGTCAATCCCTGCGCCTGACGGCCTGGTTCCTGAGCAGCTAGAGTTCCAGGCCTTGGGTCTTTTCGACGAGGTCCTCAGCGTTGTTGAGGTGTCCCGTAAGGAGTCGACCAGAAAATGCTACGCCTTCAAATGGAAGAGATTCTCGTTCAGTCGTCCGGGAATACATGAATTGGTGTTATGACTGGGCAATCAGTCTGGCTAACGTTTGTTGGGATTTCAAGAGTTGGGCTAACGTACCAGACCTGCCTCCCCAGCCCATGTCCCCCTTACCAAAACTAAGGTCTAATGTTCACCACAACAACCCCCCAACCATGTACCAGTTAAAGAGCAGCTGACACCTTTGGGGAAAACTTTGGAAAACATAATATTTAGACACAATTCAACTTTTATTTCACATATCTTCTATAATTTCTCCTCCATTATTTATTACTGAAGAAATTCCCACAAAAATAAGATCTTTATCCCTTAGTTCATCTGCCTCTATAGCTTATTCTCGAATTGAAATTATAATGCTCTGTTGTGACATCAATCTGTCATGGGAATAACTGATGTCACAAGCAGAGCATTATGACATCAGTTTGGGAAGAGGCATTAGGAACTGATGAACCCTCAAGGATCAGCTGTCCGGTTTTTAAGCATATGACTTCAGTAATAAATACTGGGAATGAAAAATACAGCGCTAATGAAAAATATAAGCGGCTTTGTATTCAAATATTATGTTTTTCGAAGTTTGTGAGGTGTAGGTGGCTCTTTAACCTTTAGGCACTGAAACGAGGGATATGGACAGTGACCATCATAAGGGACATACCAACATGCAGATACAAGAGGATAACACTAAAGAACTACTTTGCTGTCTGGTTCCAGCACTCCAGGAGGCATGTAGGAAAAAGAAAAGCATTAAAAAATGACAACATGGAGATCCCCGGAGTGGCCATTTAATACTAGTGTGTAGTCGCAAGATTTAACCGCAGACAAGGAAAGGACACACTAGGACTGCATCCACAAATCAAAATACTCTGCACAACATATCTTTTAGAAGCAGAACCAAAAAGCATCATTTTTGTTTTGTCAGTGTTAATAATTGGAAACTAGTAAGGGCATTTTCAAAACTAGCAGACTCTGCCTGAAATATTTGAACCCTGCCTGAGAATAGACATGTCAGACATGTAGAGCAGGCAGTATCATCTGCATCAGGCCGATACTGTAGCACCTCTTAGACTCCTCCCCAGCCCATTCAAATAAAACAAAAATATTATTACTAGTACAGATCTGTTTCTGTTTGCAATAAAAAAAAAAAAAAAAATCATTTTGTGCTTACTGCAGCTGCTGTTCTGTGTTTGATCGTTGCCCATGCAGTCAGAAGGATGCCCCGATGTCTGTCTCCTCCCAGGCGCGCGTGTGTGTGTGTGTGTGTGTGTGTGTGTGTGTGTGTGTGTGTGTGTCTTTCCTGGGAACTCTGGGTGAAAAATGTGACCAGCTTTCTGGGAGTCACTTGGGCCGTACAGAGGGATGGTGGGGGGGTATCCTTTTTCTTGTGTGACAGACCTGCATTCGTGGCAGCAGGAAACATGCTGAGTGTTTTTTTTTTTTTAAACTTGTCACATTAGTGCTGGTGGTGATGGGCACGTTTAAAACAAAGTATGTACCTATAGTAAATGGAGAGAATGCCAACATTCTTAGAATTCCGTAGAGTAGAGTGGAAAGACGCAGTGAGATTACCAAAGCAGGATTTTTCCCATGGGGAAGGGGGGGGATGGTAATCATAAATTTGGCCAGCCAATTCAAAATTTGCCTGCTAGATATGACTAGCGCGTTCAAACTATGACCCCGCCCCCGAAAATATTTCGCACTTTTTTGTGATCCAATCCTTATTTTGGTTAGCGTGACCAGCCGGTTTGCTTCACAAACTGCGATGCTGGCTATTTAAAACCCTGCAGAGGCCATTCTTGGTCCTGCTTTGGAGTTGTGGTAGCACCCGGCCTCTTGCCCTGTGCCGT
>CM028137.1:513227500-513447500 GCA_016271365.2 Neoceratodus forsteri
CCTCAAGTCTTTTAGAAACCCTCAACTAGAAGCGGGAGGTTTCTCTCTTTGGACTGCAAAGCAGTGGAAGGGTCCCCCTTGCCACCAGAGCAAGGGTCTTTACTCAAGGTACTTCCTGACCCCAAAAAAGACAGGAGACTGGCAGCCCATCTTGGATTTAAGATTTCTGAACAAGCATCTTGTAAAACCAAAGTTCAAAATGCTGACTTTAGCAATGATTTTGCCATCCTTGAGGCCAGGGGACTGGCTAGCTTCCCTGGACCTCAAGGACGCCTACTCCATATTCTAATCAGGGCCTCTCACCGAAAGTACCTCAGGTTCGAACTGCCCTCGGCCACTACCAGTTCAGGGCAATGCCCTTCGGACTCACTTCTGCTCCAAGAGTTTTTCACAAAATGTCTAGCTGTAGTAGTGGCCCACTTAAGAAGACAAGGATAGCTGTGTTTCCTACTTGGACGACTGGCTTATTGTGGGTCAGTCATCAGAGCAGGTAAAATCCCACTTGCAAATCTCCCAGGAACTCCTCACCTTTCTGGGGTTCCTGCTGAATGTTCCAAAGTCAGTTCTCGAACCAGTTCAGGTACTAACTTTTATAGGTGCAGAGCTGAACACAAAGTTAGCCAGGGCATTCCTCCCCTCCGAAAGAGTGGACAAACTCATTGCCCTGGCATCTTTTTCTCCATGCAGGTCTCGACCAGCAAGGCACTTTCTGCAACTCCTGGGGCACATGGCTGCCTCTACAGCTGTTGTGCCAGGGCAAGATTTCAGATGAGGGACATTCAGTTCCACTTGAGGTCCTATTGGTCTCAAAGGAGGGACCCCTTACCAAATTGGTCCCAGTGACCAAGACTCTGATCCTAGCTCTCCAGTGGTGGCTGGATCGGAGCAACCTGTCCTCAGGGTCCCATTCCTTCCTGTCCCTCACTCCCTCATCCTCCACCACGGATGCGTCCCTGTTGGGTTGGGGGCTCACCTGGCGACTCTTCAACTCAGGGAGTTTGTCCCTCAGGAATCTCTGCTTCACATCAATCTGCTGGAGCTCAGAGCTGTCTTCCTAGCTCTCCAGGTTTTTCAGAAACTGTCCAGAACAAAGTTGTTCAAGTCAGGACAGACAATACCACAACAATGTGGTACATCAACAAGTAAGGGCACTCGCTCTTCAGCCCTATGCACCAAGCAATGAAGTTGTGGTCTCTGGCCTGTTCCCTGAACACCTCTCTGATAGCGGTTCACCTCCCAGGGAAGGACAATGTCCTAGCGGACGCCCTTAGCAGGATTTCTCCGGGGCCATCACCCGAATGGGCTCTGAACCCTCAAGTGCTGGGGTCAATCTTGCTGCCAGCTGGGGCACTCCTCAGATAGATTCTTTTGCAGCCCCAGACAACCACAAACTTCCCCTGTTTTGCTGCAGGCCCCCAGTTCTGGGGTCAGTCCCCTGGATGCCTTTCAGCTGGATTGGGAGGAAAGTTCCTCTATGCTTTCCTCTGTTCCCTCTCCTCTTCAGGGTTTTAGTAAAAATCAGAACTCAGCCTTGCAGGGTGATTCTGATTACTCCAGACTGGGCCAGGCAGCCTTGGTACCCTCTTCTTCTGTCCCTATCATTCCACCCTCCCCTGACCTTGCCCAGGGCTCACGACCTGCTGACCTGTGCACAGGGGAGAGTGTGGTATCTGGATCTCAACTCCCTCCACCTCAAGGCTTGGTTCTTGAGGAGTTAGAGTTTGCTCATTTACACCTTTCTCAAGGTGTCTTGGATATTTTGAAGGCCTCCAGAAAGCCTTCCACTAGAGCCACTTATAATTCTAAATGGAAGAGATTCTCATTTTGGTGTTCTGAGAGGCAAATCACCCCAGAATCAGCTGACCTGCCTATTTTGTTGGACTACCTGGTCCACTTAAATTCCTTAGGCCTCAAACCAGCTACCTTAAAGGTTCATTTGGCAGCTGTTTCAGTTTTTATTTCTGCAGGAAAACCAGTTTCTCTTTCTTCTCACCCTGTGTTTGCCAAATTTTTCAAAGGGTTACTTCATACTAATCCTCCCTTTCGGGAACCAACCCCTGCATGGGACTTGAATATTTGCATTGCCCAGCTAATGTAACCTCCCTTTGAGCCTCTGGATTCGCAGATCTCAAGTTCTTAACTTGGAAAACTGTTTTTCTAGTGGCTATCACTTCTGCTAGGCGATAAGTGAATTGCAAGCCTTGTCAGTGGAAGAGGATTTCATTTCTTTCCACAGAGATAAAGTGATCCTCAGGACTAACAAAGTTTTACCTAAGGTGGTTTCAGATTTTCATCTTAACCAATCCATCTCTTTTCCAGTATTTTCTACTGAGCACTCCTCTTCTGGTGAGAGAAGCTTGCACAGTTTGGACGTAAAGAGCCCTTAGCTATTATTTGGATGTCACAAGGGTCACAGGTTCGAATCCTCCAGCTCTTCCTTACCTATGGAGATGTGGGTAAGGGAGGCCTGCTACTAGGAGGTCGATTGCTAGGTGGATTGTCTCTTGTATCCAGTTCTGTTATCAAAAACTGGGCAGGAGTGCCCTCAGGCCTGAGGGCTCATTCCACCAGGGTACAGCTGCATCTCTAGCGGCTGCTAGAGATATTCCCATTTTGGAAATCTGTCAAGCTGCTACCTGGAAGACAGTCCACACTTTCACTAAGCATTATTCCCTGGACGTCCAGTCCAGGAGAGATGCTCGCTTTGGCACAGCTGTCCTGCAGAGCCTATTTCCTAAGTAGGTTCTGACCCTCCTCCATGGGGGTACTGCTGTGTACTCTGCAAAGGTCCTAATATAAGCAAGACTTCATGGTGTTTGAAGAAAAAATTACTCACCTTAGTAATTGCTTTTCTTCTCATGGAGTCTTGCTATATTAGGACAACCCTCCCTCCTACCCCTCTCAGAATCCCTACTTGGGTATGGGGTTGGCAAATTGGTGCAATCACTGTGTCATGCCTGTTTAGCTTCTAGTCCCCCCTTCTTTTCTTTCTTGGGTTAGGAACTAGATAGTTTCTGTTTTTTGTTAATTGGTAGCTGGGCCCCTCTCTGGACTTGAGTCTTTGGGCAGAGGGGGCCTTAGTAGTGATTGTCAAGGGTTATCCTAACAATAATACGTGATACTGTTTTTCTTTATTGGTGTTGTGTTTTTGTGGTTCTACTGTTAGTAGGTAGCCAATGGCTAGTGTAAGGCTTTTCCACACAGACTTGCTATGTTAGTTTAGCCTCGTAAAGAACCTGACAGTTTGGGTTCAAACAACCCAGATAGAGCTTTCAATAAGCGCCCTCGCGCTGTGGAACTCCAGATTTCTCTTGAGTTAACTATTTCATCTCTGGGGCAGTCAAAAGCCAGGGGCATACTGCAAAGGTCCTAATATAGCAAGACTCCATGAGAAGAAAAGCAATTACTAAGGTGAGTAATTTTTT
Source organism: Neoceratodus forsteri (assembly GCA_016271365.2). Classification (NCBI taxonomy): domain Eukaryota; kingdom Metazoa; phylum Chordata; order Ceratodontiformes; family Ceratodontidae; genus Neoceratodus; species Neoceratodus forsteri. Next base: position 513,230,926 of record CM028137.1, read on the forward strand.
CTTATGAGCTATGCATTTGGTTATTTTATACAATAAAAAAATTCCCCTACTCTTTTCCAGAAGTGTCGTGGTATCTTGAATGACCACCAGAACAGACAGATGGGACCCCTGTTTCATGTCTCATTCAAAAGACAGCACTCAGCAGTGCAGCAGCCCCCACATACCACACTTCAGTGTCAGTATTGAGATTTAAAGCAGCAGTACTAGTTAACCAGGAAGTGTTAATCACTTCCCAGATTTGTGAACCACCTGGTAGTTTAAACTTTCGAATTTAACCTTTGCTGTTTGACTGCTTTCTGATAATTGGTTTCCTTGATTTTTAATACATTCATAATGTGTGGATCAATAAAAAATATGGCAGCCCCCATACCATTCCCTGTTTTTTACCCTTTGTTTATGTTGCTTGTCCTATAAACTCTCAGCAGGCAAAGGAAGGGGTGGTGTATTCCAGTTACATCAGACAAAATAACCAGTGAGAGAATGGCAGCACCCAATTTCCCTCAGAATCCAGTATGGCACTCCTGACAAGGGTCTGTGCTAAACTGTCAGGAAAAAAATAGACTACAAAGAAAGCAAAAAAAACAACAAAAAAACACAGAAAAGTAAATGATGCAAGTTTGTTAGGTGTGGTGCAGGTTTAACATAACTACTATAAGAAGAAAAACATTTTTAACTAGTACTGCTGATTTAACCTAGGTGCCTGGTGTGGGGATTGAGCCCACTGCCTTCTGATCTTCCGGTCTCAGAGGTGAGTGTGCAGCTTACTGAGCCACTGACACTGTTAACGTCTGACATATGACGTGGCACGAAACAGAGCTGCCCCTTGTTGGCTGCTTTTGCGTGCATTTAGTATGAGCCGCTGACTGAGATTAGGGGCAACCCGAACATTACAATCCTCACACTAGTCAGCTCACATCACAAGCTATCGCTGCACGTGGATGATGCCCTGATGCTCCTCAGTCAGCTACACAATTTAATGACTGATTTCAAAGTAATTAACTGGCTTCAAAATCAACACAAGTAATTCTGAAGTCCTTTACATTGAGTGTACTGTCCTTACCTGAACTAAAATTAATTCCTTTTTGTTATCAATGGCAAAGCGTGTGATATTTAGGAGTGCACATCTCCACAAACCTTTGTTACACCGCATCTACGATACACCACTTGTCCAGAACACAAACACAGACCTAAAGTGTTGGAACACCATCCCACTGATCATCTATGGAAGAATCTAAACACTGCCCCTATCAAATGTTGCCCAAAATTTTTTTTCTGTTCTAGACTGCACCCGTACCAGTACCATCGAGTTTCAGGAAACTAAGGATGAGATCCTTCTTAAACTTTGTATGGTGAAGTAAATGCCTAAGAACACTGTGGCCAGTAACATTGACTAAGAGCATTAGGAGGACTTGGGGTTCCGGACATCTGAGCATATGTTCATGTAGCACAAATGACGCATGCCATCTCCTGGCTTAACTAGTAGTAAACAGGGGAGGGGCTAGATGGCACAACATGGAAGTTGATGCACTTCTGACTACCTTGCTTCAAACTATGCTACTTGGAGGAATGGCAACACTTCATTCTGGCCAAATTTAATAAACCTTGAGTTCATCTGACATATCTGATCTGCAGATGCTCTCAGCAGGATTTCTCAGGGTCATCACAAATGGACCCTGAACCCTCTAGTTCTTCGTCATTTTCAAGAGATGGGGCACTCCAGAGATTGATCTCTTTGCAGCCCTGGACAGTCATCAACTTCTTTATTGTTGCAGACCACCCCTTCTGGGTCCTGTCCCTCAGGATGCTCTTCTGCTGAATTGGACTAGCAGGTTTCTGTATGCATTTCCTCCTTTTCCTCTGATATTCAGGGTCCTGATAAAAATTGGGTCTCAACCTTGCAAGGTGATTCTGGTGGCTCCAGACTGGGCCAGACAGCCTTGGTATCCTCTGCTGTTGCCACTGTCAGCAACACTGCCCTTGTGTCTTCCAAGGCAACACAATCTCCTCACCTCCTCTCAGGGGAGGATTCTGTACTCCAGCCTTCAGACTATCAGGCTCAAGGCCTGGCTCTTGAAGAGTTAGAATATGCAAGTTTGCATCTCTCCCAGTCAGTCCTGAATATTTTGAAAGTTAGCAGGAAACCTGCTACTAGGAAGACTTACAACTCCAAATGGAAAAGGTTTGGGTTTTGGTGTTCCAGGAGGCATACTAAGCCAGAACTGGCTGATATTGCCACTGTGTTGGGCTATTTGGTGCATCTTAAGTTTTTTTTTCCTCCAGCCTACTACTCTCAATGTACATTTAGCAGCTGTGTCTGCCTTCCTTTCTGCTGGTAAGGGCTCCTTCCTAGATTCCCATCCAGTTTTCAAGAAAGTCTTCAAAGGTTTGGTTCATGTCAATCCTCACTTTAGGGAGCCTACCCCTTCTTGGGATCTGAACATCTGTATTGCTCAGCTTATGCAGCCCCCTTTTTGAACCTTTATCCTCAGCTGAACTGAAATACTTGACTTGGAAAACTGTGCTCCTGGTGGCCATTACCTCTGCCAGGAGTATCCGTGAATTACAGGCCTTATCCGTGGAAACTAATTTCATTTCCTTCCATAGGGATAAGGTGGTCCTCCGCACCAATAGAAACTTTCTTCCCAAGGTGGTGTCAAACTTTCATCTGAACCAGTCTGTCATTGCCTGTGTTTTTTTCACTGATCATTCCTCCTCTGGGGAGAGGAGGTTACACAGCCTTGATGTAAAAAGGGCTCTGTTACTATATTGAGCACACTAAGGCCCATAGGAAGGACTGCTCTCAGTTGTTTCTTATGGCAAAGTGGGAAAGGGCAAACCTGCTACCAAGAGGTCTATTGCCAGGTGGATTGTCTCTTGTATTCAAGTCTGCTATTCTAAACTTGGGAAGGAACCTCCCTCAGGCCTGAGGGCTCATTCTACCAGAGGTACAGCTGCTTCGGTTGCAGCACCTAAAGATGTACCTTTAGTGGACATATGCAAAGCAGCTACCTGGAAATCCATTCACACTTTTACCAAGCATTACTCTTTGGACATCCAGTCACAAAGTGATGCTAGGTTTGGCACGGCTGTGCTGCAGAGCCTGTTCCCAAAATAGGTTCTGTAACTCCCTCCTTCAAGGGGGTACTGCTTGGTAGTCTGCACATAGTCACAATACAGCAAGACTTCATGTTTGAAGAAAAATTACTCATCATAGTAATGTTGTTTGTTCTAATGGAGTCTTACTGTATTCTGACCTCCTTCCCTGCCTCCCCTCCTGGAACCTAGTAGTTTTGGGATGTTGTGGGGCAGGCACAGTGCTGCACCCCAGAGGTGTACTGGACATGCCTCCATCTCTTAGGGGGTTTCTTTTTAGTTTGTTTGTTTTTATTAAGCATTTTTGGTAAATCACTACCTGTTGGGTTATTTTGGGGTTTTCTCGACTTGAGTCTTTTGACCCTAAAACTTTGTTTTGCCATTTGGCACAACATTTTCGAAACAATTTCTTCTTTGAGTTAGTTTAGTGCTTGTAAGAATCTGACTGTTACACTTCAGAGTATCTCAGATAGAGGTTTGAAAACCGTGCTCGAGCTCAACGTTCTAAGCCTTTGCATAGAGATAACCTTTTATTCTCTGGAACAGTTCAAGTGCTGGGGCTAACTGCATATAGTCAGAATACAGCAAGACTCCATTAGAAGAAACATTACTATGGTAAGTAATTTTTTCTTAGTGCGCCGGGAAGGTCTCTGCGGAGGTGGAGCTCAGACATCACGTTCATTGCGTGTCCACAGGCCCCAGTGGAAAAACATGGAGGCTGGGCTTAACGAAGTCCTTCCCCAGAGCTTGCATGGCCTGCCTGGTCCTAGGAAGTGGAAAGGGAATCGGTACGGTTGGTGATCACAGGATGGGCTGATACAGCCACCCAGCCTGCCAGGGCGCAGTAAAAAGCTCTACAGAAAGATACCTCTACAACATCCTTACTATTATTTCAACCAAATGGTTGATGGAATGCCCACCCTCACAAACAGAATGGTGGAACATCTGTGTTGAACTCTAACACATGGAAAAAAATCACAGCATAGCTTAGATTGCAAAAAGATGGACACAAAACCAGATGGCTACCTTTCCTCCATCACCAATTGTGTGTTGGAAAACAAAAATGTCCTGGACCTGATTAAATTAATCCAATCACTGCTACTCCTACGAAGACTTTGAAAGTGCCAAGAGATCCCCTCTGTTGAAAACGCACTTCCCCCTCTTTTCCCTATTCTGGTTTCCAGGTGAAAAACTGCGTCCATTAAGTGTTCTGTTCAAGCAAAATAGAGTTGAATCTCAAGTTTATAATATTCTAAACAAATGTCTGGGTGGATACCTGTCCACATAACAGTATGCTTGGTGTGCCTGTACACTGTAAAGCTAAGTAATGCAATGTAATCAAGTATGTGTGCTGTATTTTGGTGTATTGCTTGTGATAACTTTTATCAGATCTAATGAAAGATGAGTTAAAAACAAGAGGACCTTTGGTGGTATCTCAGTCATTGGTCTGACAGATGGAACTTCACTGTCAGCGAAGCAGGATCTACATGGAAGAATTTCTGCAGCACAACTGTGGCCGCCCACGCCGATGTAGTCTGCTGATTGTCACCAACCCTATAAAGGTGTGAGCGGCCCCGCTCCCCCCCCTCAGTTCTTTCCTGCCGTTGCCTCAATTGTATGGGTATCTGGAAGCTCAGATGCAATGTTGTGCCATTTTTTGATTATGGCTTTTCTAACTTTATCCTCTTGGAATATTTTTCTAAAGAGATTCATTTATCTTGTTTAGGTCGAGAGTTGATCCTTCCACTTCTCTCTTCTATCTGCCGCTGTGGAAAGGAGATTGCTTCTTCAGACGAACGATCACTCTGTCTGCTGTCTTGGGCCTGACCAGGACACCTTGTACTGTGAGCTCTCCCAGAAGTTTAATCAAACCACCCTCAGGTGACGCAAAAAAGCTCTCAAGAAATTCTTTATGGAGCAACAGGTAGCCAGTTCTGGGCATGAGTCTTAAGAGTTCCCTTCCTCCCAGTTGCCGACAGGGTCATTGAGCACTCAGGCTGTTAAACCCCGAGACAAGTCCTCAGGGTAAAGTCATAAAAAGGACCGAGCTTGGAACTGTGCTCCCTGGCGGCAATCCCACTCCCCGATGGTCTCTTCCTTGTCGTCCGGAGGTACTCCATCGGCTGCACCAATGCCTAAGCCTGCTGTCCAGGTTTCTGTTCCTTAAGACCCTTATCGACAGCATCTCCTCCTGATGCTCAAGGCTGCTGGCTGTAGACTTATGGGTCATCGGCCCCCTCTCCGATGACAGGCCAGTCTTTGATGGCCCTCCCATCGAGGCCTGATGCTTCCCCAGACCCTCGGACTGTGGGCTCTTTGTTCTAGACCAGTGTGGTGGGTTGTCACAGCCTGTGCCATCGGCTCCTCCCTCCATCAATGCAGCAATCTACTGTCGTCAACCTTAATAGCATTCTGACCAAGTTCACTACAGTTTTGGTCCACTAGTTAAGCGCTTATAGGTTTGCATTGCCTGTGCCGTTAAAGGCTCCAACGTCTACGCCACTTTGGCCACCATGATCTGCACCTCACGGGCCATCATTGGTACCTCGGTCGTTTAACTTGGAGTTGGAACAGGCTGACATTGAGTAGTATCATCCAGATCTCATCCTTCCCGATGAGGAGGAAGAGCGCTTCTCCTCTGACAGATCCGCGGCTTCCTCAGTCAGTGAGGACTTTGTCAATCATACTCCTAGGTCTCCTCCAGAGGACCCTACTTTTTTCACTGTTATGAAGCACTTATCCTCTGCCGTGGACTTCCATACAGAGAAGGAGGATGCCACCAGATGAGATCTGGTTGATTTCTTAAATTCTGAAGGCTCCTCCTAAAGTTATTCTTCCTGTCTTTCCTGCTTTGAGGAATGCCACAACTGCAGCTTGGCACAGGCCTGACATGGTGCTAGCCATGCCCCATAGGTATAAGTTATATCGTGCCCCTCAGGATCTCCCTCATTATGCTGCCCAACCAGACAAGATTCTTCGGTTATTAAAGCAGCCCATGATAGGTCTAAGGTGCCGAAGCACCTTAGCTCCCTTCCTCCTGACAGAGTCCTGTAGGATTGATCTCTAAGGTGAGAGGGTTTATGCCTCCTCCACCCTTGGGCTGAGGATTACAAACCACATTTGACATATGGTAAAGCACCAGAATGCCCTTTGGAAGTGCCGCGGCCCAGGCTCTTCCCAAGTCTACCCAAAAGCAAGAGGTTCTTTAGTGCTTGCAGAATGCTGAGGATATTAGCAAACACCTCTTGCGGGGGCCCTCTAGGATATCTCTTGACACTGGTGCCAGGGCTCTGCCACCGGCATTTGTCTTTGGAGGCTCTCCTGGCTGAGGGTCTTGCGTTTTTCTCCTGATGTTTAGCAGAAGGTGCTTAATACCCCTTTTAATGGCTCCACGCTGTTTGGTCCAGATGTGCAGGGCATCATAAATGAGTTGCAAGGCTATTAAGTCTGTCCATTCATTCTATCATACTCTGCCAAAGTGCAGACAGTGCTGTCACAAGATGCCTCAGAAATCCGGAGAAACCTCTCGGCCCCAAGGCAAATGCAGAGCCTCTGCCGCCTTGCCTGCCTGATCCTCTGCTGGAGCCGTGGCCAAGCGCCCCAAGGGTGACTGTCCAGCACCAGCGGCTGGTTATGCCTCCACTTGCCTCCTTGCCTGACCAAGAGGTGGTAGTCTGCTCTCCCTCCATCTCAATCAATGCAGAACCATCACATCAGATACCTGGATTCTTTAAATCATAGAAAGGGGTCACATTGTAGAGCTCCTCGAGCCGCCTTCAGTCCCTTCTGGTGTCCTCCAACTACCCAGGCGCCAAAGGGAAAAGTGGTTTTAATCTAGGTTTTTCCTGGTCCCCAAAAGGACCCGAGACCCATCTTAGACCTCAAGGACCTCAAGCTGTATGTCCAGTACAAAAAGTTTAGAATGGTAACTGTGCCAGGCTTGCTGCCCTTCCTCAAGCAGGGTGATTGGTTGTGTTCGCTGGACAAGCAGGGATGCATACCTGCACATTAGTATTTCCTCCTCCCAGGAGATTCCTCTGGTTTCTTTTTCAGGGGGAACATCACCAATTCAAAGTGTTGCCCTTTGATTTGTCCTCTGCATCGCAGATCTGTACCCAATGCTTGGCAGTAGTAGCTGCAGCTCTCAGGAGGGAGGGACTCTGTGTCTTCCCTTATCTGGACAATTGGCTCTTAAAGGCCCCATCCAGGGAGCAGCTCCTGTGGACTCTCGAACCCTTCAACTGTTTCTCTCCCTTGCTATCATGGTCAACTTGCCCAAGTTGGTACTAGTTCTGTCCCAAAGGCCGCAATACATAGGGGCAGTTCTAGACTCTGCGCAGGAAAAGGTCTTTCTACTTCAGAACAGGACAGAGTGCCTTACTACTCAGACTGGAGATAGCCCAGAGTTATGTCCTTGCAAAAGAGTGCTTGAGGCTGTTGGGATTGATGGCTGTGGCCATCCCCACTGTTCCGCTGGTGAGGCTCCACATGTGCATCTTCCAGTGGGCCCTCAGAGTGCAGTGGGACCAGCACACTGACGGAACTCTATCAACAGGTGCTGGTCTCCTCCCCAGTCTGCAAGGTGCTTTAGTGGTAGATGGATCCCCTGAACCTCTGTTACAAGGGGTTCCCTTTCAGATTTCCTCCCCCCCAGCAGATCCTCACCACAGATGCTTCTGGGTCGGGCTAGGGGCCCACCTGGGTCCTTTTCAAACCCAGGGCTCTTGGACCCAGACCAAAGCATTCCTGCACATCAACATCCTGGAGATGTGGGCAGTCCTGTATGCCATGCAGGCTTTTCAGAGCCACCTCCTTCTGGGTCAACTGTTTTATTCAGTCGGACAATCTCAATGACATGTTTTACATCAACATGCAGAGGGGACACATTCATATTCCCTGTGCAGTGAAGCCAAGAGAGTGAGGTACTGGGTGTTGGACCACGGTCTAACACTTTTTTGGCGGCTCACATTCCAGGAGTGCTAAACATCCTGACGGATAGCCTCAGCTGGATGCAGTGCAGCATGCAAAAGTGGGAATTTCTCTCATCCGCAGGAGATCTGTTCGACAGATGGGGTCATCCAGAGTTGGACCTTTTTGCATCCCCACTCAATGCAAAACTGCCCAGTTTCTGCTCACTTGATCCAGGGCCTAGAGTTTTCTGGCAAGACGTGTTTGTCCATCTCCTGGAGCAGGAGGTTCCTTTACGCCTTCCCTCCATTTCCCCTAATGCGGAGGGTGCTAATCAAGTTACAAATGGTGGAGAGGGCCAGCATGATCCTGGTGGCTCCATTCTGGCCCTGTCAGATTTGGTTCCCATTACTACAACAGCTGGCAGAGGAACCTCCGGTCCTTCTCTCCCCCCCCCAAAGGAATCTGATGGCACGGGCTCAAGGGACTCTGGTACATCCTGACCTCCAGTCCCTCCATCTGCATGCTTGGCTCCAGAAGAACGTAGCTGTCACCTGCTTTGTGGTTTCCCCTAGGGTGGTGGATGTCCTGGTGGCCGCTCGGAAACCCTCCACTCGAGCCACTTATGCCATGAAGTAGAAGAGGTTTGCCATCTAGGCTGCCAAACTCATCTGGACCCCTTCACTTCTCCAGTGAGTCAGATTCTGGACTACATATTACTGCTGGGCTCGCATCTCCAGTACTCTTCCCTCAAGGTACACCTTTCGGCCATTTTGGCCTTCAGCGAGCCTGTGGGTGAGTGTACTGTGGCTCAGCTGGATGTTTCCCATACCTTCTTGAGGGGCATTCTGCATCCTGTTTGTTTTCCTGTGCGTGCTGATCCAGGGGAATCACTGCTCCATATGTTAAATCTGTGCAGAACTTTGAAGTATTACCTGTTCCGGACTAAGAATGCAGAAAGTCAAAGCAGCTTTTTGTTTTTCACCCCAGGTAGAGAGGGCATTCAGGTTTCTAAACCATGTTTGTCTAAATGGTTGGCAAATTGCATTGTGTTTTGCTATAATAAGTATGGCAAAGAGTTGCCAGGAGCAGTGAAGGCTCATTCCACAAGAGGAATGGCTACCTCTCTGCAGCTTGTTTCCAAGGGGTCTCCGCTCCTGATGTTTGCGCGGCTGCCTCCTTGAGTACTGTCCATACCTTCACCAAGCATTGCAGTCTGGACATTGCCTCTAGAGCCTGTGCAGGTTTTGACAGGGCTGTACTGCAGGGCCTCCTGTCTTAAGCTTAGGGATAGCCTCCCTCCCAGATCATTTCTATGCATATGTAAGTGTTGGGACTTCTTCACTCTGTGGGACCTGACTGAGATACCCCCATAGAAAAGTTGTTGCGTAAGAACTTACCGTGACAGTAGATCTTGAGGGGATCTCAGTTATCGGGTCTGCCTTCCCTCCCACCATCCCTCTTTGGGGGGGGGGGGCTCTTTCTCAGAACTGGCTATCTGATGTGTCCAGCCTTGCATATGTGCCTGGGCACTTCTCGTTTGTTCCTCCCCCCCCTTGGTCCCCCATGGCTTGAGCTGTGCTCTCATTGTCTCTGGGGAAGAGAACTGAGGAGGGAGTGGGGCTAGGATTGGTGACATTGGCAAACGACGGCGTGGGCAGCCTCAGTTGTACTGCTGAAATTTTTCCGTGTGGATTCTACTTCAGACTGTGAAGTTCCACTTGTGAGATCTGATGACTGAGATCCCCTTTAAGAGCTACTATTACGGTAAGTTCTTATGTAACTGTTCTTTCTTTAGTTTGACAGTTTAATTTACAGGCGACATCCACAGGGGATTTTCTTTCTGAATAGTAAACTGTAACCAAATCTAAGATTTTTTTTTTTTTATTTGTCTTCGTTACAGATGAAATGCCTGCTGTGGACACTAGGATTGTTCTGGTTGGGGATGTGTGCAACAATCAGCAGCTTTTGACAGCCTTAGAGGTAATAATTTTGATAAATCTTGAGATATCTTGCATACCTTGGCTAAATCTACCACAAGGGTAGAATAGCAGTGAAAGAAAAGAAAAAAAGAATGGTAGGCGCAGCACAAATTTAAAAATGTTGTTTCATTTACTATACAGTAATGGGTCTGTGAAGAAGTCTATACTGGACCTTGCTCGTTGCACTATACTATATATCAGTAGAAATTTTAAAGGGACACTGAACTCTTTTTGCATAATTTCTGGTTGAAAACCCGCATTTTATGATTGCTTACCGTCTCTAAAATTCATTGATGTTGCTGGTTGTTTTATCTGCTTACTTTCTTAGTAGAACTGAAATGTGTGCTAGTGGTGTAATTATACCCAACCATGTTGGAGTGGATAGGCCTAAGGGTCCCTTTCTCTCACCAAAATCTGTTCCTTGTTTTGTTTCAAATCTGTGATCTACTCATGTTGCATACCTCCTGAACATTAAGAATACCCTAAACAGTACAGCAACTTGTGATGCAGTAGTTTCCTCTGCTCCCACTGCATCCTGAGTGGCTAGTGTTTGTTGGGGATGTTCCCAAGTCCAGAAAGATGCTGTCTAAGTTGATAGATGGCTGTAAATAAACATGTTTTGTGGGGTTAATGCCAATATGTTGGGTAGTCTGTTTTTTCACTTTTAAAAAGAAACAAAGGAATCCAAATCAAATTACCAGCTACATTAGCAGTCTCTCCAGAATTTGACCAATCATTCAGTGTGTTTTTTTAAGTGACACACTTTGAGGCACAAAGATAAGGGTGTTGACAGTGTAACCTAGATGTTAAACTAATGAGCTGTGAATGAGCTTGGTACATCCAGCAGACTTGATTCCTTCAACCTCCACTTGCATACTGTGTGAGACTGAGCAAGTCACTTAACCACCCCAGTGCTACCAGATCACTCATGAAACGGGCAGATCTGCCTACTGGGTCTTACATGGTTACCAAAGATGGGGTTGGGGAATTGCACTCCTCATGCTTTACCCATGCTGTAATCACCTTACCATCGCAGTATTAATTTGTTACTGTTAATTGTACTGCCTTCCTGCTACATAGTGATTATAGTAGTACAGTAGATTGTATTTTCTTTGTTCTAGGATCGTGGATATGTTCTATCCACAATGTTTATGTCCTTTCCCTTTAAGAATCTTGTTGGAAGGCCTTTAAGCTGGCCTCTCCCACCCACCCACCTGGGTGGTATATGCCTCAGCTCCACCCCTTGATGCCAAATCTTCCTCTTCGCTGGAAGATGCAGGTTCCCTCCTTAGTTTTGTAGGACCTGGCTCTAAAATCCTCGGATTTACTTAAGCTGAAGGGCGTAAGAGTTGCAGCTAATCGCTTCGCGATATCGACCGCTGTGGAGGATAAATCCTCACCCGGTTTCCCACACTGCCTGTGCGAGCAAAAGATGTCTCGCACTGATCTGCATGCCATATGCGTGTACTACAGTCTGTCGCAGCCGTTTCTGTTGATTTGGTTCAGTGCTCACCAAGACCAGCTGCTGGCTCACAAGAAATTATACTAGTAACCAAAACGTTGATGTCACTCGGTTCTCTTTTGAACAACTGAATAAATCCAGAAAATCCAATTTGTTTCCATAAACAATTTATTTGAACAGAGACCATGAGCAGATCTGGGCTTCCACTGACCACCCAGCGCTTCGATTCATTGCAAGTCTTCCTCAGGGGTGTGGTCAAAAGTGGGGAAACTAGTTATTTAAATACAAAACAGTTCATGCATATTCATATTGCATAACAACAGAGATACTAATTAAACACTTAGTGCATAGAAGGTGAGGAGAGGGGGAGGAGGGGGAGGGAAGGAAGAAGTAAAAGGTGTTTTTGGGGTGTGGAATTTTTACAAGGTGAAAAACATATATACCATTCCTTTGCATAATTTTTTGTCGCATAATGTTTAAATCCATTGCTAAATGCATGGTTTTATGTAAAGGATAAAGTACAAATTATTAAACCATCATTTGCTCAACCTTTATTTTTTTACTATTAACCTTACTTTAATTCCATTTTCAAAATTAAAAAAAAAAAAGGTGAAAAAAGAGATCCTGAACTTGGGTCTGATTTCTTAATCAATTGGTTAGTATTCGGAACAGAGAAGTGATCTGTAAGTCCATGGTTCCCAGTAAGATAGGACTTTCTAGAATGAGGAAGGGGGTGGGGGGGAGAGAGAGAGAGAGAGAGAAAACAAAAAGGAGTTTTGTTTGTTATTTCTAGATACAACAGGTCTACAACATAATTACTGTAACAATATCATATCATGTATTTCAGTTTCTTTTTAAGAAATAGTTTAGGTTCCATCAGTCATTTAGTCCAAATGGCCTTGCACAGTTTAGTTTGTAGATCCACATGCTCTCTTTTTTAGGAGCAAATTTGGCCTGTCACCCCCTTCTATCAGGGGGGTACCCACTCTAATCCCATAAATTGCAGTCCATCAGGGTTTGAAAGGTGATGTTTCATGAAGTGTGTACCTATTGGTGTATCTTGTCTTTGATTTAGGATAGACCCAACATGTTCTTGTAGCCTCTGTTTCAGAGGGCGAACTGTTTTTCCAACATACAGTAAATTACAGGTACACCACAGTACATAATGTAACTAGTATAGCAAGTAATGAGCTCCCTGATCTCTACTCTGATTCTGCTGTCTTTAGGGTGTTGAAAAACGGTGCCATGTGTACTAAATTTGCAAATGTTACATCTAGAACATTTGAAAGTCACATGTTCTAAGTAGTAACCAGGTGGTACTGATATTTCTAGATGGCATCCTAAGTCTGTGTACCAGTATGTCTGAGATCTTTTGCTCTATTAAGACACCTAGGGCCTACCCCTACAGCAGTTGCAAATTCATCTGTTAGTAAGATGTTCCAATTTTGATGAATAATGTTCCCTATTTTTCCCGCCTCTTGCCCAGAAGATGTGGGACACTCTCCAGTGGTGGACCATCCTAGAACACCTGCAGGAAGGGATCCTGTTTGTCTGTCCCGAGCTGACTGTCTTTCTTATGATCAGTTCCTCTCTCACGGGCTAGGGTGCCTACACTGGCTTCGGACCCCGAGGAATCCCAATACCATATTAACCTGCTGGAGCTCAGCTCAGTCAGACTGGCACTGTCAGCATTCACTCTGCTCCTTGGGGGTCAAGTGGTGCAAGTCCAGATAGACAATACCACGACCATGTACTATCTCAACAAACCGGGCGGCATGCACTCCCGGCTGCTGTGCAGGGAAGCACTCTGCATCTGGACCCTCATGAGCTGACCTGGAGGCAGATCTCCTAGCCATCCATGTGGTTGGAGCTTCAAACCAACTGGCAGATGCTCTCAGCCATGTGGGCGAGACGTCCCACGAGTAGTGTCTCCATCCAGAGGTAGTACACAGCCTGTTCTACCACTGGGGTAAACTTCAAATGGATCTGTTCGCCTCCAGGGAGATTGCCAAGCTGAGGCTGTCATGCCCATCCCCCTCAGCAGGGCTCGCTGCAGGGGGATGCCTTTTCGAGGCTGTGGACCCCAGGCCTCTTCTGTGCCTTCCCTCCACTTCCCTTGGTTCACAACATGATCCTCAAGGTCAGGAGGGACAAGGCACAGGTGATCCTGGTAGTCCCAGACTGGCCCCGCCAGTTCTGATATCCAGATCTCCTCGGCCTCAGTTCCAGGCTTCCGAGGCGTCTTCCTGTATGCGTGGACCTGTTATCAGTCAATCAAGGGCAGGTATTCCATTCGGACCTTCAGTCCCAGCAACTGACAGCTTGGTTCCTGAGTGGCTAGAGTTCCAGGCTTTGCGTCTCTCTGAAGATGTTCTCAAAATAGTGGAAGCATCCAGAAAGGAGTCGACCGGAGAGGTGCTATGCCTTCAGGTGGAAAAAGTTTTCCATTTGGAGTCAGGGCAAGGGTTTGGACCCTTTGTCCTGTCCAGTGGCTAGTATCCTTGGCTGCCTTTGGCCCTTGTCCAAAGGTGGTCTTCGGTCCACAACCCTTACCAGGCATGGGCTGGTCAGCAGATGGTGGCATAGGAGAAGGTGATCTGGTGTTTCTTTAAAGGCCTCTACCTCATATCCCCTCCAGTATGTGAACCTCCACCTCCGTGGGATTTACCGCTGGTACCGGCAAAGCTCATGGGCAAGCCATTTGAACCGATGTACAGGTGTGAGATGTCACATCAGTTGTGGAAGACTGCTTTCCTGGTGGCTATCATGTCAGCCAGAAGGACAGAGGAGCTCCAGGTGCTCTTGGTAGAGTCTTCTTACCTGGTCTTCCACAGGGACAAGGTAGTCCTGTGCACCCACACAAAATTCCTCCCGAAGGTGGTGTCAGAGTTTCACCTTAACCAATTGTTAACTCTGCCCGTGTTCTATCTAAACTACACCTTGGATGCAGAGTATAGGCTCCATACTTTGGACCTGAGATGAGCGCTCTCTTACAATAAGGAGCGGATGACAGAAGTTCAGGGAGAGGTTCGTCAGCTGTTTGTCACCTATGCTGAAGCTGCACCTCGCAGACCTGCATCAAAGCCTGTAACACTGGTTGCTTTTTTTAATCTAAGCGTTATGTACTGTACTGTTTGTTTGCTGTGATGTATTGCTCTCTTGACGAGGTGCCTTTCTAAATGAGTCTATGACTCAAAGGTCTGTAGACAGATGATCTAATGAATAAAATAAATGAATAAAAGCAGACGATTGGCAGATGAATTACATCCTGCATTGATCTCTGGTACCGGTTGGCGAGTAAGAAGCCTCCCAGAGTAAGAGCTCATTCTACCCGCCATACTCCTGCGTCGGTGGCTGCTTCCTGGGACATCCCTATCCAGGAAATCTGCAGGGCTGCTACCTGGAAGACAGCAAACACGTTCATTACCCACTACCACATCAACCTAGAGTGTCACTGGGATGCTGGTTTTGGGGCCTCAGTTCTCCAATCTCTGTTCCCCAAGCAAGTATAGAGGGGGTGTGCGCCTTGCCTTCCTCGTCCCGGAGAACTGACTGGAGTCTGCCAAACAGTGTGGATAGAACAACATACCCACGATCCTAGGGAAAAAAGGTTACTCATCTGTAACAGTAGTTCTAGGAGTGGTATATGTTCATCCACACAAACCCACCTGACCTCCCCGGCTTCAACGCACAACCTAGCTTCCAGTGGGCAAAGAGCTGGCGTCAAGGGACGGAGCAGAGGCATATACCACCCGGGTGGGTTAGAGGAGCCAGGTTAAAGACCTTCCGGCAAGATTCTTAAAGGGAAAGGACATGCCAAACAGTGTGGATGAACATGTACCACTCCTAGAACTACTGTTACAGGTGAGTAACCTGTTTTTTGACTCATCTTTAGTCCAGTCTGCCTTTTCCCAGGACATACCTGGAAATGAGCAGACTGCAGTTCAGTGGGCCTTTCCTGACTAGACATGGAAGATAAATATGGGATACACAGTGACCTTACTCAAAATATGTAATTCAAACAACATGAAGTCTTGCTATATTATAACCTATGCAGTGAGTCCCAACCTTCGAACTGCTCCGGAGGTGAAAGAGTTAACTTTCCATGCCAGGCATGGAATCTTGAGTGTGAGCTTGGTTGAAAACTGTCTGTTCTTCAAACTCAAACTGTCAGATTCTTTACTCCGCCTCACTGAACAGTCGCTCCGGAGATTTCTCCTTCTGCTCGGTTCATTTTGTCGGTTAAAAGTTATTATTTTTCGGTTTTTAAACCGAATTTAAACCGCAAGTGGTCGGTTCAAGCTCTGTCTGTGGTATCGTAAGTAATAGATAGGTTTGACATTTTTTTCTGTGTGGAACTTGCAAACGGTATTATCGGTTCGGTTTGAACCGATCAGGTTGTTGTTAAACTTCATTTAAATTGCATTAGAGTGCGGTTCCCAGTTCTTATCAGTTCTAAAAAAAAAAAAAACTGATTTCATTACGTTTTTTTCCACGACCTGTGACATGGTTGGGAACCGATAAGAGGGTCTTGCTTGGCGGATTGCCATAAACGGGCAAGTTTTTGGTTAGGCTAGCACTGTCTGAGAAACCCAAAGGAAAAACCGGGCCCACTGGGTTTCAACACTGTAGTGTCTATGGGGAAGCCTTTGCCAAGGCTGACCCACACACCACATGTGTTTATTGTCTGGGGTTTGACCACCTCAATGCAGACTGCCAGATTTGCAAAAATTTTCCTGCAGCTACCCTGGATAAGAGAGTAGGTAGGCTCAGGGAAAGAGAGACCAAGAAGTCCGCTGACCCGGATGGCCAGCCTGGTTCGGTGCCAACCGAACCGGAGGGAGTGCCCTCTGACCAGGGCGAGACTTCCTCTGGCAAAAGGAGAGCTGACTCGGAGGAGTCAGTCCCAGCAAAAAGGACTAGAAAATCAGCAGGTGTGGAGCCAAAATTCCCTTCTCCAACCGCTGAGGAGATAGCCAAAGCGATCAAAATTGTCCAGTCGCTTTCCCCGGTTCCAACCGAACCGGCACCATCAGGTAAGTGTTCAGTTCGGTTTGGTCGGTGCCACCGATTCAAGAATATGAAATAGAGGAATTTTATGAACCGGAGGAGAGGGAGGAAGATTATGAAGAGTGAATGTGATTTTGAAAGTCTGGATGTGCCCATTGAACCGGACATCTCCCCAGACAGACCTTTAGGAGTGTCTCCCCCTAGGCTTTCTGAGTCCCCTTCTCATTTTATGTTTTATAAAAAAGTGGCTGAAACCCTCCAGCTCCCTATGGAGGAAGCTGTGGATGACCAAGAGGAGCCTGACTATGTGGAAATGATGGATATCCCAGAGTCTAGGAGACTGTCTATTCCCTTACATAAATCCTTTAGGAAACAGACAGTAAACATTTTAAAAGCTCCTCACACTTTACCTCCTGTGGATAAAAGAATGGACAAGAGGTACACATTGTCAGGCTCTGATACGGAGTTTCTTTCACAACAATGCAGCCATATTGGGGTAGTGCAGGCTGTAGCCTGTGATAAGGCAAATATTCCCTTGGCTTCACACCCCCTGACAAGGACTCCAGGAGGATTGATGCCATGGCAAAGAAACAGTACATGGCAGCATCCTTGGGACTCAGACAGGCAAATTATATGGCTTATGTTGCAAGATACCAGAAATCCAGATGGGATACTGTTATGGCTCTAGCGAAACAGGTCCCTGGCCAGCTTGCCAAGGAGCTGGAGCAGGTGGCTGCTGATGGTATTGAGGCATCCAAGGTGCAATTCCATGCTGCAGTGGACTCTAATGATGTATCATCAAGAGTCATGGCTACATCTGTGGCATTTCGCAGAATGGCTTGGCTCAGATGTACTAGCCTGTCACAGGATACCCAGGCTAAGGCCATGGATTTTCCTATTGTGGGTAACTCTCTGTTTTGGGAGCAGACAGAGAATTACATGAAGAAAATGGATGAGTATAGGACCACCTATAGGAGTGCACAGGCCAAGGAAAGGCAGGCCACTCCTCAGAGGCAGCTTTCCAGGGGCAGGGGCAGATCTTTTCACAGGCCTTTCTACCAAGCCCAGGCCTCCTCTTCAGCCTATGCCCAGAGGGGGTTCTTCAGAGGGAGAGGCAGACTGGGTACAAGCAGGCCTGCTTCCACCCCTCAGCCTAAAGCCCCTGCCAAACAGGCACCCTGATGGGATGGCCAGGGCTGATTCTCCACTACCTGTAGGGGGCAGGCTGGCTTACTTTGTCCAGGACTGGAAGTCTTTAACATCAGACAAGTGGGTCCTGGAAGTAGTAAGCCAGGGACTGGTTCTCAGCTTCAAAAAATTTCCAAAGATGAGAACCAGATCCTTTCCACCTGCAAATCCATCAGAGGCTGTCGCCCTAGAAACAGAGGTTTCAACCCTCCTGGCTCTCAGAGCTGTAGAAAGGGTTCCTCCGCCACACCAGGGCAAAGGATTGTATTCCAGGTACTTCCTTACCCCAAAAAAGACAGGAGAATGGCGGCCCATCCTGGATCTCAGATACCTAAACAAGCACCTTTTAAAACCAAAATTCAAAATGGTGACTCTGGGAATTATTTTACCCTCTCTAAGGCCAGGGACTGGCTAAGGCCCCTGGACCTCAAGGATGCCTACTTCCATGTTCTTATCAGAAGCTCCCACCGAAAGTACCTCAGATTCGAACTGCCCTCAGGCCATTACCAGTTCAGAGCAATGCCCTTCGGTCTCGCCTCTGCCCCAAGGGTATTCACAAAATGCCTGGCAGTAGCAGTTGCACATCTAAGAAGGCAAAAGATCGCCATCTTTCCTTACCTGGACAATTGGCTCATAGTAGGCCAGTCTCCAGCCCAAGTCAAATTATACTTTCAGGTTACTCAGCAACTGCTCACATCTCTAGGTTTCCTTCTCAATCTCCCAAAGTCAGTTCTAGAGCCTGTTCAGCTACTCACCTTCATAGGCGCAGAACTGAACACAAAACAGGCCAGAGTCTTCCTTCCTCTGGAAAGAGCAAAGACCCTGGTTTCTCTGGCCTCCTCCTTCACTCTGCAGGTCTCTCGACCAGCAAGGCATTTTCTGCAGCTCCTAGGGCACATGGCTGCCTCCACAGCAGTAGTGCACAGAGCAAGATTTCAGATGAGGGACATTCAGTTCCATTTGAGAGCCTTCTGGTCTTAAAGGAGAGACCCTCTAACCAAATTGATCTAGTAACTTGAACCCTGATTCAAGCCCTCCAGTGGTGGCAGGATCAGAACAACTTGAGACAGGGGGTTCCCTTCATCCCTCAGTCTCACTCCTTGACCCTTACTACAGATGCATCCCTCTTGGGGTGGGGAGCTTACATGGGCGACCTCACCATCCAGGGATTGTGGTCCCCTCAGGAATCTCTGCTCCACATCATTCTGTTGGAACTCAGAGCAGTTTTTCTAGCACTTCAAGCTTTTTCCACATCTGTTCAGAACAGAGTGGTACAGGTCAGAACAGACACCACCACCACAATGTGGTACATCAACAAGCATGGGGGCACTCGGTCTACGGCCTTGTGCACCGAAGCAATGAAGTTGTGGTCTCTGGCTTATTCCCTGAACACCTCCCTTATGGCAGTTCACCTCTTAGGCAAAGACAATGTCCTGGCAGATGCTCTCAGCAGGATTTCCCAGGGCCATCACGAATGGTCACTGGATCCCCTAATTCTGGAGGTAGTATTTGCCAGGTGGGGCACCCCGCAGATGGATCTTTTTACAGCCCCAGACAATCACCAACTTCCTCTTTTTTGCTGCAGGCCCCCAGTGTTGGGCTCAGTCCCTCTGGATGCCTTCCTTCTCAACTGGGAAGGGAAGTTTCTCTATGCTTTTCCCCCCTTCCCTCTCCTCTTCAAGGTGCTAGTCAAAATCAGACCTCAACCTTGCAAGATGATTCTGATTGCTCCAGATTGGGCCAGACAGCCCTGGTATCCACTCCTTTTGTCCTTAGCAGTCCACCTTCCCCTGTGTCTTCCCAGGAATCACAATCTGTTAACCTGTGCCCAGGGGAGAGTTTGGTACCCAAATCTCAAATCTCTCAGTCTCAAGGCCTGGCTTTTGAAGAGTTAGTTTGCTGACCTACACCTTTCTCAAGGTGTACTGGATATTTTGAAGGCTTCTAGGAAGCCTTCTACCAGGGCTACTTATAATTCCAAATGGAAGAGATTTTCCTTATGGTGCTCTGGCAGAATATTTCCCAGAGTCTGCGGTTTGCCCACAGTTCTGGATTATATGGTACATTTGAATTCTTTGGCTGAGACCAGCTACCCTAAAAGTGCACCTGGCAGCCGTGGTTGCTTTCTTATCAGCAGGAAAACCTCTTCCCTTTCTGCTCATCCGTATTCTCCAAGTTTTCCAAGGGTTGCTTCACACCACCCCCACTCCAGGGACCCTGCCCCTGCCTGGGATCCTAATGTTTGCCTTGCCCAGCTTATGCAACCCCCTTTTGAACCCTTGTCTTCAGCAGAGCTTAAGTACTTGACTTGGAAAACTGTGTTTTTGGTAGCCATCACTTCTGCCAGGCGTATAAGTGAACTACAAGCATTGTCAGTGGAGCCTGATTTTTATCTCCTTTCATAAGGATAAAGTGGTCCTTAGGACTAACAGAAAGTTCTTGCCTAAGGTGGTCTCGGATTTCCACCTCAATCAATCCATGTCTCTCCCTGTGTACTTCACTGACCATTCCTCCTCTGGTGAGAGGAGATTGCACAGTTTAGATGTCAAAAGAGCCCTTAGCTACTACATAGAGCGTACCAAGGGTCACAGGTTTGACTCCCTCCAACTATTCCTCACTTATGGTGAGGTTGGTAAAGGGAAACTTGCCACTAAAAGATCCATTGCCAGGTGGATTGTCTCTTGTATCCAATTTTATCAAAAACTGGGTAAGGTTCCCCCTTCAGGCCTGAGGGTTCACTCTACCAGAGGTACAGCTGCGTCCCTGGCTGCGGCCAGGGACATCCCTATCATAGAGATATGTCAAGCAGCTACCTGGAAAACAGTTCACACTTTTACCAAGCATTACTCCCTGGACATCCAGGCTAGGAGTGATGCTCGGTTTTACACAGCTTTGCTCAGAGCCTATTTCCTAAGTAGGTTCTGTCCCTCCTCCATGGGGGTACTGCTGTGTAGTCTGCATATGTCATAATATAGCAAGACTTTATGTTTGAAGAAAAAATTACTCACCTTAGTAATATTGTTTCTTCTAATGGAGTCTTGCTATATTATGACCTCCCCCCCCGCCTGCCCCTCTCAGAACCTCTATTTTTGGGATGTGGGTGAGCAGTGCAGTGTTGGCACTGAGTAGTTGCCCGCCTTGTTCTTTCACCTCTCCTTTCTAGGGTGTTTGCTGTTGTATTTTTCATTTTTTGGATCCCCTGACTTGAGTCTTTGGTTTTGGGACCAAAAAATGTGTTCATGTTGTAGTAGCCAGTTGGCTAGTGTAGGTTTACAGCTTCCACACAGAACCTTAGTGAGTTTTAGCTTGTAAAGATCTGACAGTTTGAGTTTGAAGAACAACACACAGAGTTTTCAACCAAGCCCGCGCTCAAGATTCCATGCCTGGCATGGAAAGTTAACTCTTTCACCTCCGGAGCAGTTCGAAGGTTGGGACTCACTGCATAGGTCATAATATAGCAAGACTCCATTAGAAGAAACAACATTACTAAGGTGAGTAATTTTTTCTTTGTTTCCATGTGTGAAGGGGCAAGCTCATGATTCACAAGTGACAAAGCCATGAGTGAGTTATAAAAGTCTTGTTCCCTCACAGTCTTGTTCCCTCACAAGTGGGGACACAAATTGTGTATTTTGAGTTGGCTGTTGTGTATTCGGTTTATACAATATCAGTTTAACAGTTATAACTTTTTAAGTCCCCTTGTAATTTTTCTGTTTTTCTGAGATTTGAACTGTTGGCTTCAGTGCTGCATAACCCTATTATGATGTAATCAGCATTGATAGCTGCCGTCTGGTTGTGTTCTGTGCAAAGGTCAAAATAAACGTGATTGTGATGCATCTAACCTCCTATTGGACAGGTTTACCATGGCCCGTCCCATCCCTTCAGTACACTGCCGAAGTATCCTCCATACTGCCTTTTCTGGATATGAAATTGTCTGTGCAGAACACTGGTCTGAAGACATCTGTTTATTACATACCCACTGACTAACATAGCTTTTCTAGGGATGTTGATATGGTGTACTTATCCACGTGTTCTGGCAGTGTGTCCTTCTTTAAATCCTGCTGAAAAGTCTTCAAGCTAGCTTCTCCCACCCACCCGCGTGGTAACTCCCCTAGGACTGCCCCGTGACTCTAGTTCTTCCATTCCACTGGAAGATGGTTCCCTCCTTATTGCTCGGTGTATACCGAAGCCCTTTGCTTGTTTTTCAGGTGCATGGACACAGGCAATGTTGGGGACGTGGACAACCCCCCGTCCCCCTCATAAGGAGTCTAAGAAATTGGACCACATGGCGAAAAAAGTGTGTGCTGCCTCTTCACTCTGCCTTCCTGATGGCCTACTTCTCACATGCCCTCCTGGGGTCCCTGCATGAGGTGCTCCCCCACCTCCCTGCAGACAGCGGTTAAGCAGGTGTGGGATCTGGGACATGCTGTTGTGAAGCAACAGTTCCAGACAGTCATGGACATCAGGAACTCTTGTGCCTGGTCCGTGGCCGCTGCAGTTGCCATACGCCTCATGGTTCGGCAGCGCATCTCCACCTTTAAAGCGGATAAGCAGCACAAGTTGACAGATGTGCCTTTTCGACTCATTCGGGCCACCAGGAATGAAAAGTCTAATGCCACGTTGGACTCTGTGACTTCTGCCCAGAAGGACTCTAATTGCTCCAAGCTGTCTAAAAAGAAGCCTCTGCGGCCAAACCTGCCAAGCCCCAGGCTGGACAGCAGCAGCAGTCCTGGCGCCTTTGACCCAAGTCCATAGTCGGGAAGCCCGGAGAACGTGGTCCTGGTGGTCCCTCAGCTGGACCCCTCCTCTGCTTGCAAGCCTGCCCAGTGACTGGATGGGGTATGCCCTCCCCTCTCCCATCCTGAACCCCCTGGGTCCTCCCATGTAGGGCTGGCTCTACCACTTCCTTTCTGCCTGGTTCCGCTGTTACCATGGACTGGTGGGTTCTCGAGGTGGTTGGCCAGGGTCTGCCTCTGGAATTCGAGGCGTCTTATCCCTGGTGTCCTTTAGCATTAATAACAGTATGCCGTAAGCTGGCTAGGTTGAGCTGTCTTGGACGTGGAGTTTATGATGAATAAAATTAATTGGCCAATCAGAAGAGAAGGTGTTCTGAGAGGAGCTTGCCCAGAGGGCACCAGAATTTTTTTCTCCACCTGACTAACACTGCCTCTGGGGTGTGCTCTCACTATTGGCTAAAGAGAAATTCAAACCCAAAGTTTTATTTTTTTTCCTTATTTTGATGCTGTTAGTATTTTTTAGTTTTTTGCTGTTTTTTTTTTTTTATAGTTTTTTAGTGGTTCCCGTCTGTTCCTGGGAACAGTGTATTCTCACCCCAGAAATTCTTTAGCATCTGTTGACAGGTGCAGTATGCCAGCTGGGTTCAGCTGCCCCGGAGAGGAGTCAATGCAAATGAGGAAGGCATTGGCCAGTCGGAATACAGTTGAGTGTTGCCTGAAGTCAGCCTGCGGGACCTCAGAACTTTTTCTTTGCTGAACTGGCAACACTGCCCCGGAGCGCTCCTCTTCAGAGATCTTCCTGTGTTATTTTCTTTCTTGAGTGCTGCTTCTAAGGTATTTTGTATATTTTCTTCATTTTATCTATTTTTACCACATCTGTGCAGGGTTCTGCACAGTCCAGGTTTTTTTTGTGTTTTTCCTGATTTGGCTTTTTTTTTTTTTTTTTTTTTTAAGTAAAAATCTCCCACATGCGCGATAAATTGCGAAATTTTTATTTAAATGGTTAGTTTTTAGTATTTATTGATTTTTAACGCTTTTGTGCTAAAATCATTGATTTTTTTTTCCATGCACGTGCACATTTTTTTTTTTTTTTTTTTTTTTTGTTGCGCACTAGCGAATTCTTGGAACCCCTCTTTACTCTATTTAAATTCAAAATGGTTGATATTTGAAGGGTACTCTCCTTTCTTTTGGGGTTAAGACTCTCTTGATTGATGTGCAGTGGGCTTTGTTGAAGAGGTGTGGAGGTGGTTCTGGTTTTTCTTTGTGGGGGGGGTAAAATAAAACAAAACCTCTTGAAGTTGATTTTGATTTGTTTATCCTTTCAGCCTGTCTATTATCCTGGCTTTCAGTCTACCTCCTCCTCCTCTAAAGCACTGAGGAGGATACCTCAAGTTAACACAAAAGAATTGACAAGTCCCCTTGGGACTTTTATTATTATGTCTGGTACTGTAGTAGTATTTATTCCGTCCAAGCCTTTAAATTAAGTTTAGCAGGGTGCCTTTTACCCCTGCACAAAGAGATTCATCTCCTCTGACCCTCCTTCCTAAAGGACTTGGGGAGACCTCAGCGGTTGAAGAAATTATGCCCTCTGCAACTTTTTTTTTTTTTTTTCTTTTTGGAGCTTGGCATTTATTCCAGACTTTACATTTCTGGGCATGTTCTCGGCTACTTCGGGTCAGAGTAATCCTCTCCATGTTAATCCTTACGCCCAAGGATATTATTATTCATGTTGGGAGAGGATTTTTCTATTATGAACGCCTCTCGGTACCCACTACTTCCAGTCACCCTGGGGTTGGTTCAGGCTATGATATTGATGAGGTCTCTCTCTCTCTCTCTCTCTCTCTGTCTCGCGTATCTACATTCAACTGGTGGACTCCCTGGACTCCCCCTCCAGGATCTGGGGGGTTGCTCTCCTCCAAAGAAATTGATAGCTCTCTGAAGAGACCTATGGTAGGTTCTGGAAACCCCTTCTCTTCTGCCGGGGTTGACAGAAGCATCCAGAGGAAATACCAGGTCGGTAAATGTTGAGCTGTTTTTCTGTCAGTTGCAGTTTAGAGAGAGTTAGGGCAAGCAGTGGCCTGCTTCTCAGCCTTTGTGCCACTGTCTGCTTTCCCTCCAGGGATAGATTCTAGACAATCAGATACGAGTAAGAAATCTTGTGGTAAATTTTCTTCCTGTTGCATTTGGCTACCTTCACAGCATACAATCTTAAATTTTAAGAGTTTTTGATGTATTCTATCCTAGCCATAGTGCTACAGCTTTGGAGCACTATACACGGAGTGTTTCTGAAATACCCAAGTGGCTTAGGGAAGCACTATGCTTTCATAGCCTTCAGTCATGATTTTGCACTTTCTAGAGTCTTGGCGTAGGCTCAGGCCTTGCCTGTCTGAGAAATCCTAGCCTTTTGGATTATGCTTAGGTGCAAATTCTGCCTTGTCTTATTGGTAACATCTCCCGTTTGGGAGTTCAAACTGAAGCTGACAGGCACCAACGGACGAGTTTAACTCTCGTAGTAATTCAGCTAAAGATGAGCTTTCCTTTTCCCAGAAGTCTTAGGGGTGAAGGTGGCCTCAGGTCGGGATTATGTTCCCTTTCACCTTGTTTTCCTACGCCAATACATTTGAAATTCTCCAAATGGGAGGTTTTCCCACCAGGGTGATCTTTTCCACTCCTGGTATATGTTCTCCAGTTATTTTTCCTCTTGATACAATTTTTTTTTTTTTACCCCTTTGGGTGCAAAAACAGAGAGCTATATAGAGTTTTTATATACCGTACTACCATAGTTAGGGTTGAGGAGCCATTTACATGTTAAACCTAAAATTTTGCACCTTAATAACTTTGCACCATTCAACGGATTTGCCTGAAATCTGGAATACACGATCAAGAACCATCGCTCTTGTGATCTGCCGACTTCTGTACTGTTCGGATATACGGCTGTGGAGTTGAGCGGATTCGTGCGCGTTTATGCTTTTTAAATTCTTTGGTCGCCTGTAGAGGTTGCACGTTTATGCCGACCGTCCGAAATCTGGAGGGAACGTGTAGCTGGGGTCCCCGATGTGCCTTTTGAAGATTTCGTGAAAAAATATTACAGTTCAAAAGTTACTCAAAAAAACAAGTTCCTCTTATAAGTCAATGGGAAAGTTAAAAAAAAAAAAAAAAAAAAAAAAAAAAAAGTTCGACAGTGTTGCAAATGCAGTTTTTAGTTTCGCAAATGGCCCTTTTACTGTCGCAAATCTGCCATTTTGTTTTCAGTTGGTCATCAGAAAAATGCTTGGTATATAACTTTGGGACCCTCTAGCAACCTAATTTTTTATTTATTTATTTATTTAGTTTTTGTTGACCGGGTAAGTGCACTAGCAATCATGTGACTATTTTCAGGCACGACCCGGGAGGTACAGTTACAGAACACAGTGATACATAAAAATTACACACAAGCAAGATACATTGGGAAAGGACAAAGTCATACAGTGTAGTCAAAGCATAACAATTGAGAATCATCATACATGTATTCATTGTTGATAACTAGGGGGTGAGGTGGTAGTGGACAGGTGGATGGGTAAAGCGGGAGAGAGAGAAAAGGGGGGAGTAGAGCAAACAGTGAGAAAAAGGATAGGGCATGAGGGAAGGTTAAAGCAGAAGGGAGGCGGCGAGAGTGGCATTAGCGGAAGAAGGTTACCACCTGCAGCCGGGTTGGTGGAACCGGGAGTCAGCAGGAGAGAAGGAGAGGTCGGGGAGCAGGGGAGAGTTACAATGGGTGCAAAAGATAGGGGAAGGTAATGTGCAGGAGAGGGACGGTGGTAGGGACTGTGTGCAAGGGTATAGAGGGATTTCAACTAGGGGGATGGGGGAGGACAAGAAGGTAGAGGGCAGTGCAGGGTGGGAAGTGCAGGGTATATAAGGGATTGGGGATGATGGGGCATGGAATAAATAGGGAAACAAGTAAGGGGAGGTTAAATGGAGTGCTCCTAGTAAGAGCGAGGCGGCACAAAAGGAGGGAGAAGAACACAGAAGTAAGGTGGCGAATACGGCTTCAGCGGCACAGGGTAACAACCTGCGGCCGAACCGGTGGAACTAAGAGACGGCAGGAGAAAAGGGGGAGATCGGGGAAGTCACAGCAGGACGCAGACAGGTGGAAGAGATGATAAGTGGGAGAGGGAAGGGGGTGAGGACAGTACAAAAGGGGAGATGAAGGAAAGAATGAAAGAAGGAGGGGAAAAGATGGCAGTGAGAGGGGCAGAAAGGTGAGAGGTGGATCAGAAAGGAGACGGCGAAGTACGGCTTTAGCGGTACAAGGTTACACCCTACAGCCGGACTGGTGGAACCGAAAGACGGCAGAGAGGAGAGTAGAGGTCGGCTAGAGGGGGAGTGTAGTGGCAGGGAACAGGAGGAGCGAAGGGCAGGAGAAGGGAGAGGGTAAGGACAGTAAAAAAGGTACAGGAGGGATGGCTAAAGTGGGAAGGGAAGAGAGGAGAAGCGAGGATGGTTAGGGTTACAAGAACAGAGGATGTGGGTTAAGGAGGGAAGGATGGTGAGGGACAATAGGCTCAGGGGATGAGGGCAAGCTCGGACCCTGAGGATGCTAGGCATGTCTTTATTTTGGGGTAAAACGCACCAGAAATATGTTTTTCAAATTTCTGGAAAAAGTACTTTCGCAAAGTACTTCTGCACTTGCGACAGTGTCGATTGAATTTGTGAAAGCTTTCACAAAGTTCGACAGTACTTTTCCAGGCTGTGTGAAAATGACAGCAATTCTTTGCCACCCTGCTGCAAAAGAATGGTTTGGTCTTTTTTGGGCTGAAATTTGAAGGGAACGCAGCCAACATCACAGATGTGCCTTTCAGTGTTTCGGTAAAAATATTACAGGGCAGCAAAGTTACGGCACTACAAAGTTGATGCTTTTTCCCATAGGATAACATTACGGCGTCCGTCGCATTACAGGAATCCTTTGCCGCCCTGCTGCAAAATAACGGTTTGGTCTTTTGGGCTGAAATTTGGAGAAGAGAAAGCCAACATCCCACAGATGTGCCTTTTACTGGTTTGGTGAATAAAAAAAATATATATATATTTTACAGGGAGTCAAACTTATGGCACTCTGAACTTCTCTTTTTTTCCCCATAGGATAACATTACGGCGTTCGCGCCTTTCAGGGCCCATGTCTCGGAAATGGTGCTTAGCCCCCTAATAGGGCTAAGTACAAAACTAGCCAGGAAAGTCATAAATCATATGACATTTAAATTGTTTTTCTACGTCGTACGGTTTCTAAAGTATAAGCAATTTACTATTCCAACTTCTCATTTTCTGCTCAGAGATCCATTATTATGCATACATTCTTTGTACTCGCTGTCTTTCTCTATACAACTTTTGGGGAAAACTAGCCTGTGCGCTTACATTACTGTTGCCCTTACTGCTTCTGCTTGCGGTTCCGTAACCATTTCACTTTCTGTTCCTGTCTATGGCACCATGTGAGTTACCCTTCTTGTTTCCATTTGCACTTGTGTTTGTGTTATTTTAACCATTTCTGTCTACAGTACTGTTATCTTTCTGTTTCGCTTTTCGTCACCATGCTCATTACCATTTGCGGGCACCGTGTTACTTGTGACAGCTCCCGCCGCTGCATTACATTCACTATTTCTCATTATACTTCTCAAAAAGAAGGGAAATTAGAGACACAACAAACTCTGTTTAATGCATTAGTTAGGATTGTTCCACAGTGACAAAAGCAAGGAGAATTTGGTGTTGAGCTCCCTTGATTTTGCTTCATTGGCCTCCCTCACCGGGCATCGTGGAAAGGCTAGTTGTCGTCCTAACACTCACCCCATTCTCCTATACCTCTGCTTCTTCACACATCTGATGGGGTAAGAGTTGGAGCCGGCAACCCCAACGGCACCCCATGCCAGCTGGGTGTGGGTGGGGTCCATGGGGGCTTTCAACCCTAACACCTAATTTCTCGCTTTTGTCGCTGTGGAACAACCCTAACTAATGCATTAAACTGAGTTTTTGCCCTAATATCTATATATCTACTGTGTGTGTGTGTGTGTGTGTGTGTGTGTATATATATGTATATATGTGTGTGTGTGTATATATGTGTGTGTGTATGTGTATGTGTGTGTGTGTGTATATATATGTATATATATATATATATATATCTATCTCTATCTATATCTCTATCTATACACTCACACACTCTGTATAGATGCATAAGTAAATAAATAACTAAAATTTACTGCCAATTGCTGCAGTCTCTGTCTCTCCAGTAGATGGTTAGTAGTGGGAATTAGAGCACTGGACTCTGGTAGGGTCAAAATCTTGAAAGGATCTCCTCCCCTTTGGCGAGTTGGACCTCTTTCCTGCTATTACTTTAATTTTAAGTAAAATGGGGAATGGCGAATCATTATTGACTTTTACGACCTAGGGTTAGGATTTTACTTACCTCGGGTCTTTCTTTTGCAATCGCAGGGTTTTTTTTTTTTGTTTTTTTTTTTTACCAGTTTCCCTCGATATGGTTTATGTTCTCAGTTCCTTAACCCTGGAGTTTTTCCTCTGACTACTACCAGCTTACATTCATGCTGTTTAGACTGCCTCCAGAGTGCTGTGATACTGTGTAAGAAAACTGGCTAGTCACAAGGTATCTGGGTTGATTGGTGGTTCACCACAGAAGACAGGGAGTCTCTGTTTTACCCTAGAAGCTGGACTATGTTTAGCCAACTCTTTTTAACTTTGGTTCTTAAGCCCCAAGTCTGACATTTTTTTGCACCTACTAGGAAAAGTTCCTTAGCCTTCCCAAAATCCGATAAGTCTTGGGGGGCAATGGGCTTTCTTTCAGGGGAAATTTTTTTCCCCTGTATATAGGGCATATTTTTGTCTCTAGAGTTTCAGGGGTCAGTCCTCTTGGACAGATCCCAAATAAGAGATTTTTTTGTGAAGCTTGAACTCTGTTACAAGCTCTGGACTGGTGTAAGGAAACACTGAATTTCTCAGCTCTTTCCTTCATCATTTTGGTACAGTGGTTTTCTTTCAGCTGGCGCTCCCGGGGGCTTCCATCATTGGGTCTTGGGTGCTGAGAGATTCCTTTTTCCATCAGTCCCTGGAATCTCAGAGCATCTCCATCAGACCTTCACTTTTCAGTCTAGAGGTCGGTTAGTTTGGATAAGAACAGATAACCACCTGCCCTGTATCACACTAACTAGCAGTGGGACACAAGGCCTCCAATTTGTCCACAATGGCTACGAGTTTTTATCTCTAGCCTACTTCTCTGGAGGTGTTTTTGTCGCTCACCCATCTTTCGGGCAGGACAACACTTTGGTAGAGTCCCTGAGTTGCACTAGCCAGGGCCACCGCAATCAGACCCTCAGCACATAAGTCCTAGCCACACTGTACAGCAGGTAAGGCCAGGTCCAGATCTGAATTTTTCGGCCTCCAGTTTTTTTTCCTTTTTCTGTGGCAGGCCGTAGCTCTGGGGTCCTTCCAATGGATTTTTTCTCATCCTAGACTGATTGGGGAAGCCGCCTTCCTCCCATTTTGTGTTTCTCTTACGTTGAAAGTACTTCTCTAGTTAAGGAACTTTCCAGCCATGACGAACCTGGTGGCTCTGGATGGGATGGAACAGCCTTGGTACTTTTTGTTCGAAATGTTTTCAGTTAAACAGCTTTTAGGCTGCTCTCCGTGCCTCAAGCTACTCCCTTCTCATTCAGGAGTAGGATTTTTAAACTTCTAGGTTTTTTCCCCCTCAAATCCTGGTTCTTGAGAGGCTAGAACTCCTTAGAACCTGGTATCCTCACAAAGCCTGGAAAGCAAACTAAAAAAACAAAAAGGAAAACAAATTAGTAGCATGGAAACCTTAGTTCCTAGTGGGAGGGCTTCTTTTTCCCTTGGTACAATGACAAGACCCCCTAGAGTTTTTCTTTTCTTTTTCCTCCCATGACTGAACTATTGAGTTCATATCCTGGCATTCCTGTTTTGTAAACAGAACTATTTTAGTCCTTGCGTCCCGATTCCTGTATAAAGGTTTTACTGTCCTACTTTTACAGTAGGGCTTTTGGCCCCATACTTGGAAGTACACCTAGGGCTTTTCAGCCTTTTTTTCCATTAGACAAGAGAAATCTGTCATTTCTCAGACCATTACAAGGAGTTCTGCAACCCTTTATGGGACCAGGGTTTTTTCCTTTGGAACACACACCTTGGATTGTCAAGTTCGGGGTTGTTCCCTTGAACCTATGGCAATGCTGCTCTGTTCTAAAGTGAGTAACATCAGAGACGACCTTTCTGCTGGTCTTTTTCTCTGTCAGATGTGTTTCAGACTTTCGAGTCCTTCATTCAGGCTTTTTCCTTTGTCTCCTTAAGAACAGTTTGGTCCTCTGGACGGATAGGAAATCCTTTCCCGAGGTGTTCTTCCATTTCTGCCTGTACTGTCCTCAGGCAAGTTCTGTCTAAGCTATTTCAAGCTGCTCGGACTGGGCATGAGATTTTCCTGCCAGTCCCTTTCAGCGCTCCTAGCAGTTCAGTTACTGCCATTATCTCTTCCTCTCCTGCGTTGTCGCAGAAAAGGAGAATCTGGTAACAGACTATTTTCCTTCAGGACTTTTTTTTTCCCCCTTATTTTGGTTCTGTCACAGCAAGGCTGACAATAAGCCCCTCTTAGGCTTAGGGCCTACTTCATTGAGAACTGCTTCCTGACAGCGTTCATGGCTATATTCTTACTAGCAGTGTGAAGACCGGTTATTTGAAATGTGATTTTCACATTCAACAAACTTTTTTTACCTGGATGTGTAGTCCTATAGGATGCCAAATCTGGCAGGATGGTACTTCAGCGCCTCATCTCAAAGTAAGTTTCTGTGCCCTCCTCCCAACCACACTGCTTCAAAGTCTGCACCCGTCAATAGATGCTGAAGAGTTCCTGGGGTGAGAAGAAACAATTACTCACCGAAGTAATGTTACTTCTTCCAGGGTATTCTTTAGCATTATTGACACTCCCACCCTTCCTCCCCTGGAAACCTTTTCAAAAGGCTCTGCTTTAGGATTTAGTCAAGTTTGATGATTGTTAGTCATTCATGTGATAACATTTCTTTCTCAATAGTGGGTTAGAATAGGTGGTTGGTTCTTACGAACAGTTTTTTTGGCCCCTGTTGGGCACAGTTTTTGCTCTTTTTTTTCAGCTCTGAAATGCATTCTGAGATCCCTCATGGCTGACTGCAGGCAGCACTCTACTCTACTGTATTCTGATAAGCCAATGCCTTCCTCATTTGCATTGACTCCTTCTCTCTGGGGCAGCTGAACCCAGCTGGCATAATGCACCTGTCAATAATGCTAAAGAATACCCTGGCAGTAGTAGTAGTATTACTGCGGTGATTAGCTTGGCAGAAGACACCAGGAGAAAGGACTGCTGTGTGACTGGACTTCTCTGCTGGGACTACATTGCCTTCATTCCTTCCCCTCCACCCAAAGCTAGTTCTATTTTTATAGGCACAGGATTTGACTGACAACAGGAACTTCCTGTTTAGGGGCAGGAAGTGAGTGATCACAGAACCACCAAGGATCCACCATCCTAGAAGGGCAAGAGTAGCTCTCCGGCCCCCTCTAGCTGCTGGACGTCTGCCTCTGAGCAAGTAAGTGGTCTACTGCGAAATATAGGATAGTCTTGTCTCGAACAGGACAATCAGGAGCTTAAAGGGCACACAGGCAGAAAGTAAGGAGAGAGAGAAAAAAAAACAGAGGAAAGAGGGATTGCAAACAGTTAAGGGGCCAGAAATAAGACATGATTGGAGTGGTGCAGTGCAGTGGCTGTGGAGCAGCAGTCTTCGGAGATGTTCTGGAGGATGCGGTGTTGTCCCATCTGCAGGCACCTCTCTGGGCTGAGGGAGGAGGTTGCTCATCTCCAGGCTGAGTTGGCCAGGATTTGTGGGACCTCCTCTTCCATCCAGGGACCACCAGTGCCACTGCCGCTGCCTCAGAGGTTGCCAAGAAAGAGGAGCGGTTGGACCACAGTGGGCTCGGGAGGGTGAGGGTGGTGGAACAGAGGCGCATCCCTCCGCTGTACCTCTCCACACCCTATGCCATTCTGGCAAAGTGTGGTTCCTCCATGGAGGCACCCACAGTGGAGACCAAGGAGGATGCTGGAACCTCCACAAAGGAGACCCACAGGAGGGTGGCAGGGGACCCTGCAGGGGAAGGAAACAACTCCTGGTGGGGGACTCCATTGTTAGGAAGGTAGAACTGGGGGAGGAAGGGGAGAGGGAGGTAAGGTGCCTGCCTGGCGCCATGGCTTGCAGGGACAGGAAGCAAATCCTCAGGATTGCCGGAGCAGCTGCACAGGGGAGGGAGCTGGATGTCATTGTCCACCTAGGGACAAATGACCTGGCTAAGAAAGGAATTAGAGAAGTGCAGGAAGAGTTTGTGGAATTGGGAAGGGGTCTTAGTCAAGTAGCACGCACGGTAACTTTCTCGGAGGTGCTACCCATCTATGGCATAGGAGAGGCTAGGGTGTTCTGCACCATGGGATTCAATCAGTGGTTGAAAAACTGGTGTGGAGCTCAGGGATTTGGCTTCATTGGGGACTGGTTGTCCACCTGGAGTGATGCAAGCCTATACTGGCATGATGGGCTGCATCTGTCCGGGAGGGAAACCAGGATCCTAGGTGATGGGTTAATATGCTTCATTGGGAAGCTTTTAAACTAGCCAAAGGGGGAGGCACTGGAAAGGAGCAGGAAAATCCTAGCGCCCCAAATAATCATGGTAGTAAGTGTGGCAAACACCAACATAGAGGTGTCGATAGGGAGAAGGGCAGGGGTAAATGGAGAAAGTGACAAAGGCAAGAAGGACAGGGATGGGGCAAAAGGGAGTAAGGCCATCAGGAAATAGAGGGTAATGAGTACCAATGCCCATAGTCTGGGCAACAAGCTCCCTGAGCTGATGGCCTTAATGGAAGAGGGATGACTGGATATCGTAGCAGTCACAGAAACATGGTACACAGAGAACCATGACTGGGATGTTAACATACCAGGGTACATAACCTACAGGAGAGACAGGCAGGGGAAAAGAGGGGGAGGAGTAGCTCTCATGTAAAGGAAGGGATAAAAGCAACTGAACAAAAGAGTAAACAGGGAGGAGAGAGGCACTGTGGGTCACCTTGGAGACTGGAAAGGGCACCACAATCCGCACAGGGGTTGGTACAGACCCCATGTCAGGGGAAGGAATGGACAAGGATATGATAGAAGGCATTCTTAGAATGGCAGAGAAAGGGAGATACTGTTGATGGGAGACCTGAATATGCCAGATGTTAACTGGAGCACATTTGCTGCAGCTTCATCCAAGAGCAGGGCCATTCTTGATGCCCTCACAGGTGGCAGGCATTAGACCGCTAGTTTCAGAACCCACTGTGAGGGAGCAATCTTAGACCTGCATTTCAAACGGGGCAGTGAGAGGATCTCAGATCTAGAAGTGGGTTGCCATCTGGGGACAAGTGACCATCAAACAGTGTGGTTCACGCAAACCTCTGCTACAGAGTCGAGCCATACAAAAGTGAGGGTACTGGACTTTAGGAGGGCTGACTTTGGCAAGATGGGAGAGTGCCTCAGAAAAGCACTAGCAAACAGGCTAGAAGGAGGTGAGCAACAATGGGAATTATCAAACTGCCATCACAGAGGCAACAAGCCTTGTGTGAAGCAAATAAACAAATCAAAACGAAAGAAAAAGCCACTATGGTTCTCAAAAGAGGTGGCTGTGAAAGTCAGGAAGAAAAAGATAGCATTCCGGAAGTATAAGGAAACACAGAAGGAGCAGGACAGAGAGCTGTACCAGTTAAGACGGAAGGAAGCAGGGAGGGAAGTCAGAATAGCAAAGGCCCAAACTGAGGAAAAGATAGCCAACTCAGTTAAGAAGGGGGATAAAACCTTTTATAGGTACATCAGCGAGCGTAGAAAGACAGAGGGACAGTGAGGCTAAATAGAATGAACGGTGGGTGGGCAGAGGGGGACCGTGAAAAAGCAGGAATACTGAATGAATATTTCTGCTCAGTATTCACAAAAGAGGAGGGGGAAGTGCCTAATCCAATTAACAGATGCACTCTTGATAGGGGGGTCGATCCCAGTCCTTTCACAGAAGAAAGGGTTCTGCAAGAACTCCTAAAACTGAAGGTGGACAAAGCAATGGGTCCTGATGGAATTCACCCCAGAATTCTAAAAAGAATTAAGGAGGAACTAGTGAAACCACTGGCTACTCTTTTAATAAATTATGGGAGGATGGTGTGGTACTGAGGACTGGAGGAAGGTGGATGTGATTCCCTTCACAAAAGTGGGTCCAAGACAGAGGTAGGAAACTACAGACCTGTCAGTCTGACCTCTGTGGTAGGGAAAGTGATGGAGTCACTTGAAGGAAAGAATAGTCGAGTACCTAGAGGCCAGTGGAGCACAGGACCCAAGGCATCATGGGTTCACAGCGGGAAGGTCATGTCAGACCTAATCTAATAGATTTCTTTGACTGGGTGACCAAAATAGTAGACCAGGGAGGGGCTGTGGACATGGCCTACCTAGACTTTAGCAAGGCATTTGACACAGTCCCACACAAAGATTAATAGTCAAATTAACCAGCCTGGGAGTGGGACCCAGGGTGGTAGCCTCATAAAATTGGATGGACAACAGGACACAGAAGGTAATT
The DNA here is from genome assembly GCA_016271365.2 of Neoceratodus forsteri. Taxonomy (NCBI): domain Eukaryota; kingdom Metazoa; phylum Chordata; order Ceratodontiformes; family Ceratodontidae; genus Neoceratodus; species Neoceratodus forsteri. The sequence continues at coordinate 513,265,950 of CM028137.1, forward strand.
GTAAATGGAGTCCACTCTGAAGAAAGGGGGTTACTAGTGGGGTACCGCAGGGTTCAGTATTGGGTTCAGTCCTTTTAATGTCTTCATCAGTGAAATTGCAGAGGACTGGAAGGAAAAGTATGCCTTTGCAGATGACACAAAGATCTGCAACAGGGTTGATACACAAGGAGGCGGAAAGGATGAAAAGGGACTTGGCAAGGTTGGAGGAATGGTCAGAAGTATGGCAGCTAGATTCAATGCAAAGAAGTGAAAATAATGCACCTGGGAAACAAGAACCCAGGGAAGAATATACAATGTGTGGGAGGTAGGAACAACAAAAAGGAAAGGGACCTGGGGGTAATCATATCAGATGACCTTAAGGTTAGCAAGCAATGTGAGAAGGCAGTAGGGAGGGCTGGGGGTATACTGGGATGTATAGGGAGAGGCATCATCGGCAGAAAGCAGGAAGTTATCCCTCTGTACAGACAGTTGGTGAGACCCCATCTGGAGTACTGTGTCCAGTTCTGGAGACCCCATCTCCGCAAGGACATAGATAGGATAGAGGCAGTCCAGAGGAGGGCAACTAAAATGGTGCAGGGTCTGCAAGAGAAGCCGTATGAGGAGAGACTAAAGGAGCTTAATATGTATACCCTTGAGGAAAGAAGGGAGAGGGGGGACATGATAGAAACTTTTAAGTACCTCAGTGGAATCAACAAAGTCCAAGAGGGTAGTATCTTTCAGAAAAAGACTTGCAAGAACAAGGGGACACAATTTAAAGATAGGAGGGCGGTTCAGGGGCAATGTGAGGAAGTATTATTTCACAGAGAGGGTAGTGGATGCATGGAACAGCATTCCTGAGGAGGTTGTGGGGTCTAAAACTGGGAGAATTCAAGAATGCATGGGACAGACATAAGGCAATTCTTGTGGGGGGTAGGAAGAAATAGACTGGTTAACTAGGATCTGCGGCCTATCCTGTAGGTAGGGAAATGGGCAGACTGGATGGGCCTAGTGGTCCTTGTCTGCCGTCAGTCTGTTTCTATGTTTCTATTAATTCTCTTCCTGTCTTTACTGTGAGTAATTGTTTCTTCCTATCTTTACTGTAGTTCTTCCCGCAGTTCTTTCTTTATATTCTGAAGTAAAATATTTAGCGTCTTTTGTAATTCGATGGTTCTTTATTTTATTAAATTAATGGTTCCCATTTTTAAGTGAGAACTGTTTTTTCTAATTTTAAACAGTTTTTTTTAGCTCCATAATCGTGGTTCTTTACCGCGAGGGAACCGACTGCTAATCTCTATTTTTCCCATTTGGTAACACATTTTTCAGGCATTTTGGACAAATTGGCATGTCGGAAAGACCTATGAAAAAGCCTGGACCTACAGGTTTTAAAAATTGCTTAGTGTCATCAAATTGTGGCCGAAGCAGACAGCGATGACTTGTTTTACAGTGTTTGGGTCCAGACCACTAAACGGGTCACCTCCTTCCTCTCTCCCAGTAGGGGGCAGGCTTTCCCACTACCTTCAGTTTTGGAACCACATTACCACAGACAGGTGGGTTCTGGAGGTAGTGGAAAAGGGCCTTTCCCTCCAGTTAAAAAAAAAGTCCATCTCTCAGGGGTCCCTTAATGTCAAATCCCTTAACTCCAACAGAAAGACTCCTATTGGAGCTAGAGATAAGGACTGTGTTATCGCAAAGGTAGTGGAGAGTTCCTTCCTCCCAGTGGGGAACATGCCTCTCTATGCAGGTACTTCCTGACAGTAAAGAAAAACAGGGAGTGGCATCCTATTCTTGACCTCTGGTACTTAAATAGGCGCTTGCTGAAAAAACAAAATTAACAAGCATTTGTCAATGCCGAATGATTGCTTGCTGGCATTGGCAGTGGTAGTGTAGAAGTTACAGAGCTGCGTAATAGGAATGGCAGTGAAGTATTGAACTGAAGCCAACCCCACCACCACCCTACAGAGAGTGACAGGCATTGGGGTGTGCCTTTGGGTCGTCGGGCATAACTGCCACGCCATTTCACTACTCCCCACCCTGCAGACACTGACAAGTGTCACGGTGTTCCTCGGGGTCTTTGGCCCTTATGCGCACCCCATTTCATTAGGAAATACGATGAGATGGGTGTGATATAGGAGAATGGGGTGAACTTTGGGGCCGAAGGGTCCAAGGCATACCTCGATGCCTCTCACTGGCTGCAGGGTGTGGCATGGTATGAGCATTACGGGCAAGAATCCCAAGTCACACCCCTGATGCCTGTCATTCTCTACAGGGTTGGGCGTTATGGTTGGAAACCCTAATACCTCAGGCATTTGTTGGTATTTTCACTCCAAATGTTCAGCATGTTTTTTTTGTGACCCCACCTCATGAACAGGAGGAATATCAGTTTGTTAGCCGAAAGCTGCTTGTGCACAGCGACTACGGCATTTAGCACCACAGGTGCAAAAACATTCCGAACAGGATGTAAAAAATGACAGCTGTACTGTTCATGGGAGGTGTAAAAAATGGCAATGTTGCAAATCTGCAGTAAAAATACTTAAAAAAAAAAAAAAAAAAAAAAAAAAAAAAGTGAAGTCACGAACGTACATAGAAACTGTGCAACGCACACCCATAATATAATTAGGTTGGGGATTTTTTTTACAGCAGATTGTCAGCTCTGGCATTTTGGTGCCTCCGATCATGAACACTGTCACTGTGATTTTCTTTCTGTCCCGAACAATGATTTCCCACAGCGACCACGCATCTCTGCGCTGAAAGTGTAAAAACACAGTTCGGCCATGTTGTAAAAAATGACAGCTGTACTGTAAATAAGGAATTGTGGAAAAATGCCACTGGTGAAAATCTGGACTTAAAATATTACAAAGTCATGAACTTACGAGGGTGCGTGGAAACTGCGCAATGCTCACTCGTAACAGTCATTTTATGGACTTTTGTCACCAAATTTTCAACATAGCCATTTTAAGACCTCTGTTCATGAACAGTGTAACTGATTTTCTTAATCTGTCCCAAACATTGCTTTCGCACACCAACAGCACCATTGTGCGCTACATGTGCGAAAACACATTTTGGGTGGCATATGAAAAATGGCAGCTGTACTGTTCATAAGGAAGTGTAATAAAATGGCAATGTTGAAAATCTGGAGTGAAAATATTAATTTCGCAAACTTACGAGCATGCATAGGAACTGCGCAACGCACGCTCGTAAAACAGTCATTTTTAGGAATTTTTTCACCAAATTTTCAACATAGCCATTCTAAGACCTCTGCTCATGAACAGTGTCACTATGATTTTCTTAATTTGTCCTGTACATTGATTTCGCACACAGACTATGCCATTGTGAGCTACATGGGTGGAAACACATTTTGGGTGAGATGTGAAAAATGACAGCTGTACTACTGATAAGAGGTGATAAAATAGCAATGTTGAAAATCTGGAGTTAAAATATTGAAAATTCGCGAACTTACGAGCGTGCGTAGGAACTGCATAGCATGACGCTCAGTGAACAGTCGTTTTGAATTTTTCCACCAAATTTTCAAAATCGACTTCTTGAGAGCCTACCTTGTGAACACTGGCAGTGTCGTTTCATTAATCTGCCCCGAAAGGTGATTTCCTGCAGTGACTGCGAAATCACCCTTCGGGCCCAAATTACACCATGACAGTGACAGCATTCATGAGAAGGGGTCCCATAAACCCCATGTTGAAAATTTGGTGCAAAAATTCCAAAAAATGCCCGAGATATGCAACAAAGTTGGAAAAAACCCTGTCTATCCCATTATACAGCTTACCGGCATTTCCTCAGTTTGCGGTTGGCTTTGAAGAGTGCAGACGTGTTCCCGGTCCACCGAAGATAGTCGCGCCGGACTCCGGAGGTAAGTATGGGGGCGGTGTGGGGAGGCAGGGTGCGCAGTGGGTGGGTGCGGGTTGTGGGAGGGGGCCGGAGACTCGTGGGGACTGTTTTTCTTTATTGGTATTTAAAAAAAAAAAAAAAAAAAAGACAATGCGGGATGTTTGCAATGCTGGGTGGGCTCCCAGCATGGCACAAGGCAACTGGGGGCGAGGGCGAGAGGGATTGGGCACCCCGTCGGCCTCATTATCTATTGCCACGCTGGGTGGGCTCCCAGCGTGGCACCCAGTACTGGGGTGAGGACAGTGGAGCCGACGGGGATTGGGACCCCTGCTGGCTCTTCTGAGTTGCCACGCTGGGGTGGGCACCCAGCGTGGGCATGGGAAGGCTTGGGGAGCGAATGTGTGTGTTCTGTGTGTGTGTGTGTGTGTGTGTGTAGGGAGCTTGCGTTACAGGCAGATCTTATTGCTGCTCACTGAACGTCTCCCCTTTCAACTGTATGCCACTGCATTTTGGAGCTTGTCATAGACAGCTCCAGCATGCATTGGCGGACTCGGCCGCCGCCACAACACTAACTGAATTGGAAGAGGGGGTGACACACCTCCGAAAACTCGGATGATGGCACTGTTTCTTGCACATGCGTGCAAGCAAACATAAAAATGGTCACTTCTCACAACTATGATTCACTCTCTGCAACAGGAAGACTAGCTAGCCTCCCTGGATCTCAGGGACGCCTATCTTCACATTCCAATAAGGCAGTCTCACAGAAAGTTCCTCTGGTTCAGGCTGCTATCCGGACATTACCAGTTTGCAGCTATGCTATTCAGCCTAACATTGTCCCCTAGAGTGTTTACCAAGTGCCTAGCTGTTGTGGCAGCTTACCTCAGGAAACTGGACACTGCAGTTTACCCATATTTGAATGACTGGCTGCTGGTGGGCAAGACCCCTCATCAGGTCAGAGAGGCTCTTGGTTACACAAAGCAAACACTGCAGTCTCCGGGCTTTCTCATCAACGAAAAGAAATCTCACTTGGATCCAACACAGGTCCTCACATTTACAGCAACAGAACTGGCTACACAGCAGAGCAAGGTCTTCCAGCAGACAGGATCCAAAACTTCCTGTCAGTGGCCAACCAGGCATTTTCTAAAGCTCCTGGGACACATGGCTTCTGACAGCCGTTTTCCCAGGTGTCAGATATCAAATGGGGGACATACAGTACCATCTACGGGCGCACTGGTCCCCAAAAAAAGACATTCCTTGTCCAAACTGGTTCCAGTCACAAAGACTTTACTCCAGGCTCTGGACTGGTGGAGGAAACTGCCAACCTCTCGGTAGGAATTTCCTTCCAGCTCTCTTCTCCCACAAAGATCATCACCACCACAGATGCCTCTGTTCTGGTCTGGGGAGCTCACCTGGACAACCACTTTGTAAGTGGCACCTGGTCTCCCAAGGAATCTGAAAGTCACATCAACCTGCTGGAGCTCAGAGTGATTTACCTTGCCCTAAAGACTTTTGCTCCTTAAGTCAAAGGTCAGTCAGTACAAATCTGGACAGACAACACCACTGCAATGTTTTACATAAACAAGCAGGGTGGCACAAGGTCGACTGTGCTTTACACAGAGGCAGTGAAGAATTGGTCTGTGGCCTAGTCTCTTGATGAGTGCCTCTCAGCCATACACCTCCCAGACAAGGACAACACCCTGGCGGATGCCCTGAACCGCATCAGCCAAGAGCACAACAAATTGAGGCTGAACAAGCGGGTCCTTGCCACGGTATTCAGAAGGTGGGGCACACCAGAAATGGATCTGTTTGCCTCTCACCTGAACCATCAACCCCCTCTGTACTGCTGCAGGCCCCCAACACTAGGGACTTTTCCAGCAGATGCCTTAACTCTGGATTGGGCAGGGAAGTTTCTTTATGCCTTCCTTCCCTTTCCTCTGATTCAGAGTGTTGCTGAAGCTGAAGAACTAATCAGCAACAATGATTCTAGTGGTACCGTATTGGCCAGTACAACCTTAGTATCCTCTACTACTAGCCCTGTCTTGCTGTAAGCCTATATGGGCTCCGGTCAAATGACCAAACCCCTCTCTACATCTCCAGATGCAAAACCACCATCGGTGCATGGGCCTTCTTATGCTGCCCCTAAGTATTGGAATTCCATCCCTCAAACTATTCGCCTTTCCCCTACACATGCAGGCTTTAAGAGACTTCACCGTGAACACCTACTTGCATCTAACCAATGCACGTGCTTCCATCCTCCTTAAGCACATATATTTTCCCTCCATCCCCCACTTCTGCTTACTTCTCTGTGCCCTCCTCCCCTTTATTTCTTACAATGTGTTTTGGGCCTTAACTGCACTTACTGTATACTGAATATTGTATATTGGTATACAACACCTGATCTGGCCAGTTTATGTACTTGTTTTGCACTTGTCCTATATATTTTGTACATCTCTTACTGTATTTTGATTAAACTCTAGACTTTGTAGAACTCTATATTCACACAGTTTGCTAACTTGTCTGTATTCCTGCTCACCCGTGCATTGTACAACCTTTTATATGTGCTGCATCATGTTGCTCATGTATTTGACTTGTATCCTCACGGGTCGTGCCTGAAAATAGGCATCCCTATGCCTTGTGCACCCACCTGGTTACCAAAAGCAAATAAATAAATATTCAGCTTCCCCCCAGTCACTCTCTCCTGACTCTCCCACAGCTAGGAGTGGCCTATCTAGAATCCCTTCACCTCAAAGCTTGGTTCTTGAGGAGGTAGAGTACCCAGACACCCAGTATTCAGAACAGGTCCTGAAAATTCTGAGGATGGCCAAAAAAACAAGTACCAAGAACCTACGCAGCAGAGTGGAAATTATTTTCTTTCTGGTGCAAGAAGCAACACAAAAATCCTCTTAAAGCCTCAGTACCCAGACTTCTAGATTATTTGGTCCACTTACAACCTTGGGCATAAAGGCCTCATCCCTAAAACTTCACCTAGCTCCGATTTCTGCTCACCTGTCCATAGGGAAGGACAAGTCAGTTATTTCTTTGCCCGTTTTTAAAGGTTTCCTCTATCTTCAACCCTCAATGCGGGAACGTGTTCCCTCTTGGGATCTCAACCTTTGCATTGCTAAGCTTATGGAGCCTTCTTTTGAGCCCATGGCTGTGGCCTATTTGAAACAGGTTACCTGGAAGATGGTCTTTCCAATTGCCATCACTTCTGCAAGAAGGCATTCAGAACTTCAGGCACGCTGTACCGAGCCAAACTACATTATCCCTCATAAGGACAAAGTAGAGTACAGAACAAACAGGACATTTCTTTCTAAGGTGGTCTCTGAGGTCCACCTTAATCGGTCCATTACAGTTTCTGGATGTCAAAAGAGCCATGTCCTTCTACTTGGAGCATACCAAGCAGTTCATGGGCTCCACTACCCCGCTTTTCCTCACCTATGGGGAGGCAGGCATAGGAAAACCAGCCACTAAGAGAACTGTCTTCCGTTGGATAATCTCTTGCATTCAGTTTTGTTATGAAAAGGCTGGTAAAAAGCTGTCTCGGGGCCCATTCTATCAGGGGCACTGCTGCCACAGATATGCCCTTGCTTGATGTCTGCAAAGCAGCCAAATGGAGGACCATACACACATTCACAAAGCACTGCTGCATGGATTTACAGTCCGGATCTGATGCCAAATTTGTCAGGGCGGTTCTGCAGAGCCTCTTAAGTAGGTTCTGTACCGCCTCCCAACTGCACTGCTTTGTAGTCTGCACACTGTTACTGTTGCTAAAGGACCCCAAGGTGAGAAGGAAAAATTACTCACCATAGTAATCTTTCTTCCAAGGTGTCCTTTAGCATCCGTAACCTCCCTCCCTCCCCTGATAACCTAATTGAAGAGGACTCGACTTCCTCTGTTGCCAAATTTGGTCCTGAATTTTGAATTGCATTTAAAGGAAAGTTTACATGTTGGAGTGCAGGAGCTGGGGGGAGAGTGGTTCTGATAAATAGTGTTTTAAAAAAAAAAAAAAAAAAGGGGGGGGGCCTTTTGAAACCTTAAAGGAAAACAGACTTCCAGTCACTTGAATCTGTTTTATTTTCATCCCCTACGTTTCACGCACTTCTTGGGCTTGTTCACAAGGTATATTTTCAATCTTTAGCAATTCTTTTGAAAAAGCAATCTAAAAAAATATAAAAAATCATAGTTTATTACTAATACAATGAGCTAAATGTGGTATTTTCCAACTAAACACTTACTATTGCATATACCTCAGTGGCCAGTTCTTAAATTAATTTATATTACCAGAATGTTCTCTGGTTTTAATTTCCTCATAAAAATTCTTTGAATTATAAAATCTGCAAACAAAACACAAAGGGCATTTTTTAGAGGAGAAAGGGAAGAAAGAAAAATCTGGCACTGATAATTTTTAACATAGTAATAAACTTGTGCTCTTTCATTACTAGAGCATTTTCATACCCTGTGTTTGCAATGGCTGTCACTCTTTGTAAATTAGATTAATCTGTAAAACGTATAGCAATGTAGCTTCATTTAGTCAATTGTCAAATAAATGATTCTATTGTATAACCATTTTTTAGAATCAGATTCTATTATTATGTGGTAAAGGAGTACTCACATTTTGTTTCACCAGCCAGAACAGGAGAGCTGTACTGCGCCATACAAAATGGCTTCTTCATTCAAATCTCATGAATGTTACTATGAAAAATGCTCCTGGGTCCTCTTATGTCCGTTTTGCTGTAAAATCACGAATGAACATCATAATGTGATGACGTCACGCTCTCGTGATCGCACATGTGCGAACTGACTGTTTTTACTGTCAGATGTCTCCAAATGGAGACAAGCCTTATACAGCAAAGTGGACACTATTTCAGTGCCACATGTCTCTCTCGGGTTTCTTAGATTAGGTTAAGCTACTACATTACATGTTTGTGTATAATGTACAATTCATTAAATAGAGAATAATGGCTAGGCAGGTGTGTTATGATATTTTTTTTACACACCTGAGGTGAGTGATGAGCCATAAACCTCGAGAGCGAAGCTCGAGAGGTTTATGAGCTCAACACTCACCGAGGGTGTGTAAAAGAAATATCATGAACACACACCTGCCTAGATTTTATTTTTTATAATTACTGGTGCTTTTTACTTCAACATCGCAAGAGCGGTTAGTCACGGTCAGTTGCCGTTGCTAAAGCCCGAACCAGAGCGCGAGCCCCCAGCGCAAGTACTGCAGGATCAGCCAGATATTGATTTCATTACTCTGAAGGTAGGATTAACTTATTCAATAGTTTAAAAAAATACTTTACATTTGTGGTGATTTGTTGCGAGATGGTCAGTGCGGGTGTTCCGGTACCAGAAAAATAGAGCCGCCATGTTATCGTGGTGTGCGTCCCACCCACAGCCCAAGTAACAGCCAATAAGGTGGCGCGCTAGCATTGAGTGACAAACACCAGGGAACCGAAAAGATTTTTAAAGCAAAATGCCGTAATAACCCGTTTTCGAGTTATTACGGCGTTTGACAATACCTGTATTCAGGTTGATAAATAGGGTCACCAGTAATTATGATTTTAAATGAAATGAAATGTTAATATACATTTATATCATATCATATACATAAGGTCAAAGGTCATCCTTGTATTAAAACCGTTTCTTGCAACAAAACAATTTTACAGACTACTCTATAAACAGTCATTTTATAGTTGACTATAGTTCCCTCACACTTTAATGGGTCAAGTCAGATATATAATAAAATCCCAGGACATGATATAGGGAGGTCAAAAGGTCACATACCATTTTTTCTTAGTTATTCATTCTAACAATGTATTTTAAAGTTTATCAATTTATGATCTGTAACAATGATATCCTAAATTGTTGATAAATCAACATAATTATTTTATGAAACCCCATAACACGATATAGAGAGGTCAACAGGTCATATATAATTTAATTCATTCTAACCACGTAGGGATTATTACGTTGAGATAGTCTATCATGTTTATCATGTCTACCATATCCAATAATAACGTTCTATTGGCAGTGACAAATCGACCATGGCCCCATTTATGCCTAGATTTATAAAAACAAATTTATCAGAGGTCAAAGGTCATTATTGTACTGAAAAGCTTTTTTTTACAACTAAATCAGTTTGTAAACCATCCTATAGACAGTCATTTTGTAATCAATAATAATTACCTAACCCTCTGGGTCTGGTCAGAGCAGTCATATTATGGAACCCCATATTGTGATATAGGGAGGTCAAAAGGTAATATGCAAACTTTTTTTTGTTTCTGATTTTTATCATAATATTTCTAGGGACATGGATATGTTGTTCATCCACACTTATTGGCAGGTTCCTTGCCGCTTTAAATCTTGCCATAAGGTCTTCAAGCTGGCTCCTCCCACCCACCCGGGTGGTAACTCTCGGCTCCGCCCCATGACGCCAGATCTTCCTTACCGCTTGGAAGCTCAGGTTCCCTCCTTAATGCTCTGCGTTCGATTGGTTCCTGGAAATTTCTGTCTTCGAAATCTTTTAGAAGATTTTTTGATATCTTCTTCCTCGCTGTGGCGATGGCTCAATCCCTTCCCAGCCCCGGGAGGCGCCGGTTTTTTTTCCTCCAGGAGAGACCCGCACTCCACGTGCGTTTACTGCATTGACCTGGATCTGGATCCTAAGCTTTGCATGTTTTGTTGTGCTCTTTGGCCAGCTTTCTGAGGACCGCTGCCTGCTTCGGCTCGGACATCCGTAGTTTTTCCCACTCTGGAAAACCCTCGGATCGCCGGGCGTCCGCTCGCTGTTTCTGAGCAGCTCTATTCCGCCGGGCGGGGCGGCTCCACCTCCCTCTTCCTCAGTTGGGCGTTTTTCCGCTGTCCTTGGGTTCTACTCATTCAGCTTCGTTCAAGGAACTTGCTGTCTCTCTCCTTGAAGGAGGGACCCTTTGAACCTCTACCCCGCCCAATTCCCAAGGGGTCAGCAGGCGGGTCCTTCGCCCGCAGGAGCGGGAAAGTCCCTCCTCGTAGGGCCGACGCTCGGCTTCGGGTCGAGCATGCGGCTTCGCCTCTGGCCTCACGGTGTCCCCGTCAGGTCAGCCGGCCAGGACCCCGTCGGCTGGCGGGCCCTCGGCACGCCTCCTGCTAGTGCCAAGATTTCTTCTCGCCGGTTTCCCGTGGAGGCTGAGATTCCGCCGTACCTCCTTGGCCGACAGTCCTCGCCAAATTCTCCGAGCCGAAGGAGGAGGAGCGGGCGCGCCCGCCTCCATCTCCAGCCCGCCCTTGGTTTCCTTGAGGATTCGGGTCTCGGTCTCGGTTCTCCTCTCGGTCTAGCCGCTCACGCCGACCTCGGCGTTCTCGGTCGGGGCACAGAGTCAAGTGGCTTTGCCGTTCTTCCTCGTCCCCCTCCTCGGATGAGGAGTGGCTTCGATGCCGTTGGCGTCGACGCTACGAGGAACTTATGTGGCGGCAGATGCTGTTGTCAGGAAGTCAATCGACCCAGATTTATTCTCCGGCTAGTAAGCAGCCGCCGCCTCGGTCACCGACGAGCCACTGGCGGGCAATCGAGAGCCCTCAGGCCGTGGTTGCTCGATCCTCGCTGCCCTCCGGGCCATCGGCGGAACCCGGGCCGGACCATGACCTGTTTCGCAGGTCACTCGGTCCCCTCACTCCCGCCCGCCCTCGGCGGATGAAGAGTGACTCAGGCCTGCGGCAGCTTTTTGCAGACTCGGAGCCTGACGTCGGCTCCGTTATGTTTTCCTTGCAGGGAGGATCCATGGTCTTCCCTGGAACATTCTGTGGACGACAGCCCATCGTCCTCTTTGGGTCTGCTCCCGCTCATCTCGGAATTCACCGGAATGCAGCTCGAGCCAGTTTCCAAATGGGCACCTTACCCCCTTATGGAGATTCTGGACCGAAAGGGCTCTTCCTCGGAGGCCTTTCCGGTGGCTGAGGCTATCGTGGGCCCAGCCTTGGAGCTCTGGCGGCGGCCTACTTCCTGCCCTGCACCTTCGGCCAGGGCGGCCAGGAAGTACCCTGTCCCTGTCGGTTTTCAAGCCCGGTTTCTCGGAGCACCCCTCGGCTGAAGGGGTAGTCACCGACAATGTTTTCCAACGTTTTGGAAACTCTAGGGACGTGGGTAGGCCCCCTGACAGAGTCCAGAAGGATGGACTACGTCAGGCGCAAGGTTTACGCCGCGTCCTCCCTAGGCCTCCGTCAGGCCAGCTCGGTGGCACTGATGGCACACTGTTCCCACTCCCTTTTGGGCTCCCTGGGACGAGGTCCTTCTTCATCTTCCAGTTGACCTGCAGACCACGGTCCGGCGGGTTCGGGACCAGGATAAGACGATGGCGAAACAGCAGCTTCAGTCTGCTCTGGATCTGGGCGACTCCTGTGCCAGATCGGTGGTGGCCGCAGTGGCCATGCACCGCAGGGCGTGGCTGAGGTTATCCTCCTTTTCCTTGGAAACCCAGCATGAGTTGGCGGACATCCCCTTCTTGGGGACTGACCTCTTCGGCCCTGGAGTGGAGGGACATATCCAGGGGCCCGAGAAGTCCGATGCCACTCCGGACTCGGTCAATCCCGCCCGGAGGGACAAGGACAGCCCTCAGCCTTTGCGTAAGCCCCTTGGCCCTCCTATCTCTGCGGCTCGACCGGCCCAGCAGGCATGTGCTGGGCGGCCTGTTGCCAGACCAGCGTCTTTCTCCAAAAGGAAGTAGGGGTCCGAGAGCCCCCCGGCCTCTTCCTCCGCCAAGCCTGCTCAGTGACGGGCTATAGGGGAGCTGTCCCCAGCCCCGTCGCCCCTGCCCGGGTATTCCCCGTGGGAGGACGGCTCCGCACCTCTTCCTCTTGGGTGGTGCTAAGGAAAGCCCTGTCGTGGGTTGCGAACAGGTTTCCCCTTTGAGCCGTTACCCCACGGGGATCTTGGGTCCACAGACTCCTCGTCGGACTGCTGAGCCAACTTGCCTGGCCCCCTAATTAGAGGTGGTCAGGAAGGTGGTGGTCCTCTTTCTGACCCGGGGTTCGGGTCCAGGTATTCCTGGCCTCAAATGGACAGGGGGCTTGCGCCCATCCTTCGGCACGACGGATGGTCCCTCTGCCGATCTCCCATCCTCTGATCGAGGCGTGTGGCTTCCTTCTGGGCCTCCAGGACGTACTTCCTCCTCGTTCCGTCCGTTCTTGAGAGATCCCTCCCTTTCCTAGGCGAGAGGTCTCCCTTATGAGTTCCTGGCCAGGCCCTTCGTTCTCTGCTCCGCAGTTTCTTCGGTTTCGAAGGGTCCGGGCGTAACACCACCCGGATGGCGGCCTGATTAATACCTTCCAGGCTTACACTGGTCTCCCTTACCGGAACCAAGTTGGAACTCGTGCCTTAGCGGGTGAGGCTTCTCCGGGACTAGGCTCGACTCTTGAGTCCGAGCTCGGCTCCGGGCGGACAGGGCTGAGGTTCTTCCTCCCTTACCCAGTCAGGTTGGCCGGGTAATTGTGCCCTTCCAGGACCTCCTGCACCTCCCGGGCTCTCGGCGGCTGAGTTCCCCTAGTGGGACGGGCCTGCCAGTGGTCACAGTGCTGCGTTCCTCGGACCAGTTCACGACTACAGCCCAGGAGTTAGTGGAATGCTCCCCTCCGGACCGTTCCAGCTCCTGCAGGAGAACATCCTGTTCGTCCCCGGGTCGATGGTCTTCTCCGACTGATGCTTCTCAGATGGATGGGGGTGTCCATCTAGGGGAATACAGAGTGCTTCGTTTCTGGTGCTTTCGGGAGTCCCGATGTCCTCTCTACCCGCTGGAGCTCCAGGTGGTCCGCTTAGCTTGCACCGCTCGCTCCGTTTGTGCGGGGTCTAGTGGTTTTAGTCCATCCGGACAGCACCACAACCATGTGCTACCTGCCCCGCCAGGTTCGGTCGAACCCCTTGCCTCGGTGTAAGGAGGTTGTCTGCATTGGGTTTTTCACGCAGTTGGAGGCGGGTTCCCAGCCTTCTGATGGCGGGAGCCTCCACTTCTCCGGCTACTGCCCTAAGCCGGACATAGGCTGCGCCTCATGAGTGGTTTTCCTGCCGGAGATAGCACAGGATCTTCTCCCTCCTCCCTCCAGGGAGAATACGAGGCCAAGACTGTTTTATGCCCACCCCTCAGCAAGGTCTGCTGTGGGATGCTGCTGGGCCACGGACCTCGGTCCCTTCCGCGCCTCTCCTCCATTTCCCTTGACCCACGGGCAAGGAAGGAGGACTGGGCAGGTGATGCTGGTAGCCCCAGACTGGATTGCCAGCTCTGGTATCCAGCTGTTCTCAGTCTCGGCCGCAGGCTCCCGAGGCGGCTTCTAGTCCGCCCGGTCCTGATTTCCTTTTCAGGGGAAGGTTTTCCTTCTGGACCTTTAATCCCTACACCTGTAGGCCTGGTCCCTGTGTGGCTAGGGGCCAGGCCTAGGGTCCTCCGGCAGGGTCCTCGACTTTTCGAGGCGTCCTGCTAGGAGTCGGCCAAAAAATGCTCGTCCTCTTGGAAAAGTTCTCCATTTGATGATGGGCTAGGCCTGACCTCTCCCGTCCCTGGGCGAGCTGCGACCATCTGCGCCTGTTCTTTGAATTAGGGCTTCGGCCGACGACCCTCTAGGTGCTTCTGTGGTCACCCCTGTCTTCCGGGCGTGGGCCGGAAGGCAGTCAGTGGTGCAGAATAGGTGGTCTGGCACTTCTAGGCCTCGATCACGCCTGCCCTTTGAGGGAGAGTATCCCCATTCTGTGGGATCCTTGCTGGTATGGGCTTAGCTCACGAGCAAGCCATCCGAACCTTTGCACAGGTGCAAGTTCCCCCCCACCTGTTGTGGAAGAACACCTTCTTGGGGCTACTCTGCCATCCAGAAGGTGGGGAGAGTTCCAGGCGCTCCTTTAAATCTCCCTATCTGGTCTTCCACAGGGACTAGGTTGTCCTGCGCCCCACCCGAAGTCCTTCCGAAGGCGGTGGCGAAGTCTTCCCTTCAGGGGTATTGCCTCTGCCGGGGTTCATCCCCATTCACACCTCGGAGGCCGTATATAGGTTCCATAGGACCTGTTTAACGCCACCTACCTAGGGAGCGAGGCTGAAGTTCGGGAGAGGTTCGCCAGCTGTTTGTCATTTACGCTGAAGCCGCATCTGGCAGACCTGCAGCCAAGTGGACGACGAGCGGGTGGGTCACCCCTGCATAGGTCTCCACTATAGGCGGGTGGGCATGAAGCCTCCCAGAGGGATAAGTGCTCATTTTTACCCGCCCTTCCGCTGCATCGGTGGCTGCTTCTGAGGATACTCTGGTCCGGATATCCGCAGGGCTTCCGCCCGGAAGCAGGCTTTACCGTTCCCCTTCCACATCGACCTTGGGTCGTGCTGGGGTTCTGGTCGGGGCCTCGGTTCTCCAGTCTTTCTACCTAAGTAAGGGGTGTGCGCCTTGCCTCCCTCCTCCCGGAGAACTGCTAGGAGTCTGCCAATAAGTGTGGTTGAACAACATATCCATGTCCCTAGAAATACAGGTTACTCACCTGTAACAGGAGTTCTAAGAATGGTATATGTTGTTCATCCACACGACCCACCAGCCTCCCCGGCTTCGACGCACAACCTGGCTTCCAGCAGGCTAGATCTGGCGTCATGGGGCGGAGCCGAGAGTTTTACCACCCGGGTGGGTGGGAGGAGCCAGCTTGAAGACCTTCCGGCAAGATTTAAAGCGGCAAGGAACCTGCCAATAAGTGTGGATGAACAACATATACCATTTCTAGAACTCCTGTTACAGGTGAGTAACCTGTATTTTTTTGTTACCATTTTATAATTGGTAACAATGATGTTCTAAATTCCTTATAAATCAAATGAGCTATTATGTGAAACCCATATCATGATATAGGAAGGTCAAAAAGTGCAAATCTGCCAATTGGCTAAAATGTTCATGCCAAAATGGTTATCCACAGAATGCATATGGAAAGTCCATCTCATTTCTGCGATCAGTAAAGCATCCCTTATGTTGCCTCCTTTTGGGGGAACAGTAGCCTGTTCAAGACCCCAAAACCTGAGCGAGGCCCCTGAGTGTGCTGCTTCATTAAAATGTCTAGCTACTGGTGAATGTTCAACATGATTCCTAATGTCTCCTTTATGTTCCTGGATTCTATGCTTTAACTCACGACTTGTTTGTCCAATATAAATTTTATCACAAGGGCATTGTATCAGGTATATGACAGCTTCTGTAGTGCAGGAGGTATGTTGCTTAATGTAACATTTATCTTGCATATGAGGATATGTATAAATATGTTTTTTTGATGTATGGTTGCAAACACTGCATCTTCCACAAGGAACCATGCCAGGCATTAAAGGTCCGAATAGCATCTGTGATCCCGGTTTCTCACTCATCTTAAATTGTGAAGGAACTAAAGTGTTTTCTAGGTTTTTAACTTTTTTAGAAACTATAATTGGTTTATTCTGTAAAGATGGTATAGATGCGTTATCTGTCTGTACAAGATACTAGTGTTTATTCACTATCTTACGAATATCAGTCATCTTACGGTTAAATTTGGTGGAAAATACCACTCTTGGATTATCCCTTGATTTAATTTTAGGTTGCAAAAGTTCCTCTCTATTCTTATTTTGTATTCTATGTTGAGCTCGTCATAGTACATGTTTATAACCTCTAGCTTCAAATTTATGGATCATTTGTTGTGTTTCTTGTTGTGTATTAATATCCCTGCTACAATTTCGCTTAACCCTGGTTAATTGTGCATATGGAATGCTATTCTTTAGTCTGGATTCATGAAAACTTTGGTGGTGTAATATATTTCTATCCATAGGTTTTCTATAAAGTGAAGTTTTGATCTGACCATTCTCATGAATAATAAGATCCAGATATGGAATTTGATGTTTGTCATAATCCATACTGAATTTAAGGTTCTCATCTCTCTGATTCAGTATTTCATAGAACTTCAACAGTTGTGTCAAATCACCTGACCATAACATAAATATAATCAATAAACCGTGCCCATGTAATAATGAGATCAAAGTATTCATTCTGATTTACATCATAGATAAATTTCTCCTCAAAATTAGACATATATGCATTGTCATAAGCAGGGGCCATGGTCGATACCATAGCAGTGCCACTATTCTGTTGGTAAAAAAATACCATCAAATTGAAAGTAATTCTTTCAAGGTATAACATCAGCCATTTCCTGTAAAATGATTGTCTTAGGTTTACAGTTAGTTGGTCTCTTATTCAGTATGTTACCTAAACATTCTATTCCGTACTTATGAGGAATGGATGTGTATAAATCGACCACGTCGAAGGTTACCAGAATGCTCTGTTCAGGGATACCCATTGCAGAAATGTGTTTCAATAATCTGATCATATCTGTAGTATCTTTAATATATGATCTGGTATTCTCTAATGGTTGTAAATGAAAATTTACATATTTCGATAATGGTTCAAATACAGAACCAATACCAGAAACAATAGGTCTTCTGGGTGGATTGGTGGAATCTTCGTGTATTTTAGGTAGGCAGTAAAATGTAGAAATTCTAGGAGATTCATTATGAAGTAATTCAATTTCCCAAGTTTGTAACCATCCCATCGTTAGATATTCTTCTAGCATGTAGTTGATTTCTGTTTTAATTGTTTGAGTAGGATCACTGTTTAATATTTCATAATTTGTGGTATTATTTAGAAGTATAAGACACGTCTCCTTATATTGTTGTCTGTCCTGTATAACTATGCCACCACCTTTATCCGCATTCTTAATAACTATCTGGGTATCTTGTCTCAGGGTCTGAAGTGCTTGGTTCTGGGCATACGTTAAATTTCTATTTGGTGGTTGTAAGTCTTCACTGTGTGAAAATAGTGCCATGATTTCTTTTTCAACCTTTATGCAAAATGCCTCAATCCCATGATTTCTCCCTATGGGTGGATTATATTTAGATTTATTTTGAATTTTTTTTTAAATTCTTGTTGATATGCATCTTCTATTTCTGCAGTGTTCTGTCCAAAAAGGTTTTTTAATCAAAGGTTTCTGAAACATTTTTGTAAGTCCACTTCTAACTGAAATACATTAACAGGCTGTGTGGGTGCAAAGGAAAGTCCAAAGTTTGTACCTTGGTGTCTACATCAGCAAGTGTCCTTTTACTAAGATTGAATATTGGTATAGTATCTATGTTGTCCTGCCCCTGCCTGGTGCATAACGTCTTGCGTTTCTTCCACCTTGTCCTCCTCCCGTGTTTCCCCTTGTCCCTTGCCATCCTTCCCCCGATGGGAAAACCCTTTACTGCTCGTTTGGTTTCTTAGTTCATGTCTCTGACTGGTAGCCATGTGAGTAGAAGTACTAGGTTGTTCTATGCCTGTTTGTTGTAAAATCTCAGTGTGGGTGGATTTTTCAGCATCCCTTGTATAGCTACTATCACTATCAGTGCTATCTTGACCATATGTGTTATAAGAGTATTGTTTTCTGAATTTTTTATAGGTATAAACTCTACCCTCTCTATAATCATTGGTATCACGAATAAACTTTTTAATTTTCTGTTCTTTTAACCTGGTTTCATAATCCAATAATTTCTGCTTAATACCGTCGATTGTTTTCTGAAATTCTTCTGCTTGTAACTTAAGTTTAAGGAATTCTTCTGCTTCCTGTATATCTTTATCTATTATCTGTCTTTCATCAATGATGGCTTCAATTAGGGCATACATAAAATCAAAGGATGCTCTGTTTTGTATTTCATCCCATTTGTTATCTAATTTTTGTGAATTAATTCCCAAATTTGGTTCAACGCTGATCCTCAGGCCCCTAGGGATTCTGTTATACTGTAGATATTGTGTTAGTTAATCCATGCCATTCTAAATGGCAATTTTTGTGTTTAAGATTTTCAATTTTATGAGACAGTTGTTTAGGGGCTTCCCACATCTGTGTGGAAAGCTCTCTATCGCCCCTCATAGTTGTAAACAATTTCTTTTTTTCTTCATCTGTAAAAGTGGTAAAGTGTATGGTGTTAATTACACTTGAACCTATATCAGAAAATATGTTAGAGACCGGTGTCTCCATGTTGTATAGAAAGTGAGATTGTATTTGTTGCAGAGAACTTTAAATAGTTTAACAATATGTCTGATATGATATAAATGTATTATACATTTACATTTCATTTCATTTAAAATCATATTAATGAATTGTACATTATACACAAACATGTAATGTAGTAGCTTAACCTAATCTAAGAAGCCCCAGAGAGAGACATGTGGCACTGAAATGGTGTCAGTTTTGCTGTATAAGGCTTGTCTCCATTTGGAGACATCTGACAGTAAAAAGTAAGTTCGCACATGCGCGATCACGGGAGCGTGACGTCATCACGTTATGACGTTCTCTCACGATTTTACAGCAAAACGGACACAAGAGGACCCAGGAGCATTTTTCATAGTAACATTCATGATATTTGAATGAAGAAACCATTTTGTATGGCGCAGTACAGCTCTCCTGTTCTGGCTGGTGAAACTAATAAATGTGAGTACTCCTTTACCACATAATAATAATAGAATCTGATTCTAAAAAATGGTTATACCACAGAATCATTTATTTGACAATTGACTAAATGAATCTACATTGCTATATGTTTTACAGATTAATCTCATTTACAAAGAGTGACAGCCATTGAAAACACAGGATATGAAAATGCTCTAGTAACGAAGGAGCACAAGTTTATTATTGTGTTAAAATTTATCAGTGCCAGATTTTTCTTTCTTCCCTTTCTCCTCTAAAAAAAATGCCCTTTGTATTTTGTTTGCAGATTTTAGAATTCAAATAATTTTTATGAGGAAATTAAAACCAGATAACATTCTGGTAATATAAATTAATTTAAGAACTGGCCACTGAGGTATGTGAAATAGTAAGTGTTGGAAAATACCATATTTAGCTCATTGTATAGTAGTAAACTATGATTTATTTTATATTTTTTTAGATTGCTTTTTCAAAAGAATTGCTGAAGATTGAAAATATACCCCGTGAACAAGCTCAAGAAGTGGGTGAAACGTAGGGGATGAAAATAAAACAGAGATTTAAGTGACTGGAAGTCTGTTGTTTTTCCTTTTAGGTTTCAAAAGGGCCCCCCACCCCAATTTTTTACACTGTCTATAGAGCCTCTTATGGGGGGAGGGGCTGAAGATATTCTAGAAAGAACCTATCTCCATTTCCCACCATTATTTGTGTAGTAACTTGGTTCTGATAAATGCCAGGAGCTTAGGAAATAAAATGCCCGAGCTCCAGGTGATGCTAGTTGAGGGGGAGGTTGATGTGGCAGCAGTCACTGAGACCTGGGCCACTTGAGGGCACGAGTGGGACCTAAATTTGGTGGGCTATACTATGTTCAGAAAATATGGGGGGTCACTGCTAGTCAGAAATGGCATGGGTATTGGAGGGGTAGAGGAGGCAGAGGGGAACGTGGATGCTATTTGGGTCACCCTGCTGACGCAGGGGATTAAGAGTAAAGGTTGGAGTGGTATACAGACCAACAGCACTGGCAGAGGCTCTGGAAGAAAGTTTGGTGGCAAATCTCGAGGGACACTGTAGATTGGGAAAGGAAAGGGTAGTGGTAATGAGGGACCTCAACATGCCAGGAACGGACTGGGGGACTATGACGTCACCAGTGGCCAAAGAGCAGAGGCTGCTGGATCTCTTCCAGGATGCGTTTCTGACACAACAGGTGGGTGAGCCAACTCAGGAGGCCTGGACACTGGACGAGGTCCTGTCGGACAGTGATCAGATTAGGGGCCTAGAGGTGAGGGACCCGTTTGCGGGGAGTGATCACGCCACAATCTGGTTCTTCTGGTCCTGGGGGGGAGGAAAGCCAAACAAGGACGGTAGTAACCGACTTTAGGTGTGCAGACGTCGGGGAAATGGGAAGGCTCCTTAAAGGTCGTTTGGACAGGATAAGGCCGGATATGGATTCCGATAGCAGGTGGGGGATCATTAGGAGGGGAATACAGGAGGTTATCACATTCTACGCAAGCGAAAGGCGTAGGTTCGGTAAGGCCAGAAAACCCTGCTGGTGGACCCGGGAGGTACAGGAGGTGGTGAGGGACAAGACTACCTTTAGGCGCCTCAAGCACTCGAGGAGTGAAAGGGATCAAGCGGCATATGAGCTGATGGCCAAGAGAGTCACCAGGGCGGTGAGAGCAGCTAAGGTACAAAAGGCACAGTCATGGCCAGTGGGATCGGGGAGAACAGGCTTTAGATACATGGGGGTGGAAAGGGAAAGGCAGATCAGCAAGAGAAGGATAGGGGATGGTTGGGCACAGGAGGCAGGGGAACAGGCAGAAGTCCTAAATGAGTACTTTGCCTCAGTTTTTACGGGGGGGGGGTGAGGGGCTACGGAGGGGCTATGTCTTGCAGGTGGAGCAGGGGCAAACCTGAGGAAAGGGTGGGACCGGTAGAGATCAGGGGCCCTGATGGGTCTGGGGAAAGGGAGTGGCCACTACAGACAGGTAGGGGGCCAGCAGTACAGGGTGAAAAGGGGGAGAACGTGGAGGCTGAAATCCCGGTACAGAGAGTAAGGGAAGCCCTCGGATCCCTTCGGATGGAGAAAGCACTTGGGTCAGATGAGGTACACGTACAATCAAAAAAGTGCTCACTTAACTTCTAAAAAATATGTAAAGACCAATGGTGTGGCTGTCCGTTATGCGATGCTGCGATGTAGCGCCACTTCACTGCGTTGGAGATCTCCGGTACTGCACTAGCAGGCATTACTTGGGAATTAATACCCACTAGACTGCTGTCACTTGATGCAATCTATCCAATTATTACATCGTTTTTCTCCTACTATTCATGTCACAAAGAATGTTTATTGCGTAGTGTAACGTTTCAGAACAAAAAGTTCCTTACTCAGACAGGGAGCTTTTTAATGGTGTAAACACCACATAATATTAGATAGCCAATTGATCTCTAAAAGGCCAAAAAAAAAGTTATATTTTAAAACCTTAATTCTATTTTAAAGAACCAAAGAAATGCAAAAAACTACTACTGCTTAAACTATCCAATAACTAAACGAACAGGAGGAATACACCTATATCAAAAAACCTCTTAAAGGTCCCAGCCAATTTAGGCAAATCTTTTTCCACAGTTGAAGGGACCAAAGTGCAAACGCTGTTGGGGGTGCTGCTCATACATCAGAGACACAACCTGGTCAGAAAAAAGGGGATTTTTTTTTTTTAGCTTTTTAAACCTCAACAGGTATTCATTTTACATTAATTTGCTGTTTAACCACTAATTTATAAAAATATAAACGAGAAATGCTGACCTGTATTAAAGACAGACACCTCGCTCTGCGAGAACTGGCTTCAAAAAACGTTTGTCTATTAAGAACCTGCAGGAAAGAACAGATACTTGTAGCTTGCTAGACAAAACATGTTAACATGGTTTTCAATATTTAAGTAGCCAAAAAAATGGGGATTCAGTCCAATACCGTAATTTTTATAATTTCTCCGCTCTTTAAATACTTTATCTCATGCCAGTAAGATCCGAAAACTGAATAGCAACAAGGTCAGCACACGCACCAAACCAACGCTACCAATGAGCAGAACAAACTACTGAGGTAACGCTGAAGGCGTTTAAATTACTCTTGCACTCTTAACTGAGCTTTGAAAAGGAGAAAGGGGTCGCGCCAAGGGTAAGCATGCAAACGTCATGAGTGACGTCACCCTGGGTGGCCCAGTCTAAAAGAAATGCATGGGAAGATTCCCTCTTGCTCAATATAGGAGCCTAACTAAGCTCAAAGAATTAATAAATAGTGGCACCAGCTATGAACATAAACAGGCTGAAGAAAGGGCACGTGCAGAAAGAGATGCATTGCTACAAATGCAAAAGAAGGGGGGGAAAAGAGAAATGGGAGGTCAAGATGTATGCACAAGGTCACAACAAATTGTATATTATGTACAATGCAAGCAAAAAAATGGGAGAAGGAGCATATTAGCGGAAAGCACATAGATGGAGAAAGAAAGGACAAAGGGACTTGACCTCCCGCTTCTCTTTTTTTTTCCCCCCTTCTTTTGCATTTGTAGCAAAACATCTCTTTCTAGGGACATGGATATATTGTTCATCCACACTGTCTGGCAGGTTTCTTGCCGCTTTAAATCTTGCCAGAAGGTCTTCAAGCTGGCTCCTCCCACCCACCCGGATGGTAAAACTCTCGGCGCCACCCCATGACGCCAGATCTTCCTTACCGCTTGGAAGTTCAGGTTCCCTCCTTAACGCTCTGCATGTAGACTGGATCCTAATCCTTTGGTTCGCCTGAAACTTATTTTAAAATTTTTCAAGACTTCGGTCAAGTTTCTTCCTCGCGCCTGCGATGGACAAATCGACTCCCGGATTTTGGCGGTACCCTTGTGGGCAGAAAATGTCCAGGATGGATCCGCACTCCACGTCATATCTCTCAACCTCCTGCCTCATAAATCCGGGACAAGGCTTAAAAAAAATCAGGGACAAAGGACCAAAATCAGGGACACTTCAGAATTGGAGATATTCACTCAGGACGCTGGTAGAATAAAGGGCTTAGTGTATAATGCATTTTCTAAGGAAGAACAAGTTTATAACTTTAATGTTTGACATTATTTTGTGCTTATAACCCCCGCTGTTTGGTCACAGAAACACAATTTTTAGGAGGAACAGAGTGAAATTTTGAGACAAAATCAGGGCGTCCCTGAAAATCAGGGACAGTTGAGAGGTATGCTCCACGTGTGTCTACTGCCTCGGCCTAGACCATGACCCGCAGGCCTGCGAGTTATGCCGTTCGTTTTCGGCCAACGTCCTGGAAGATCAAGGCTGTCAGTTACAGGCCATGCCCAAGAAGCGCTACCCACCAGTAAAGTCGAAGGAGGCTCGTTGGGCGGTTACCATGGCGGCTGGCTCGGCTGAGCAACTCAAGCAGATGATCGCCCTCGAGGAGGAGGAGGCGGCACAGGCTGCATCATCCTTACTTTCTCAGTCGCGGCATTTATCCCGCTCTCTCTGGGTACCTCATATTCAGCTTCTTTCAAGGAGCTTTGCCAATCCCTTTCCACGAAGGGAGAGGGGCCATCTGGACATTCCTCTCGGTCCAAAAAGGAGGACTCAAAAGGTAAGTCCCACCGTCGGCGTTCGTGGGAGTGGGAGAGGTCCCCTTCCCCGGACAGTCGACACTCAAGGTTGAGGCTAAGGCCGCTGGCTTCACGGTATCCCTGTCAGGTCAGCCGGCAGAGACACCTGTCGACGCGGTCGAGATTTTTCTCGACCTGTCGGATGGGCTGTCGACTGGTGAAGCCGACAACCCTTCTTCACTGGTTCCCCTGGTGGAGACCGAGGACCTGCCTGCACCTCCGGTGCCGCAGTCCCCGGTCAAGGCTTCCGAGCCGAGGAAAGAGCGGGTGTCCCCCGCCCCTTCCCAGACCCGTCCTCGGAAACACCGAGGTTCTCTGTCTCGGACATCCTCTTGGTCCAGCTGATCCCGCCGACATCGGCAGTCTCGGCACCGAAGTAAGCGGCACTGCCGCCCGTCCTCGTCTTCCTCCTTGGAAGAGGAGAGGCTTCGCCGCAAATTGCGTCGATGCTACGAGGACCTGATGTGGCAGCAGTTACTTCGGTCCGGGAACAAGCCGACACCATCACCTTCCCCGGCTATCAAGTGGCTGTCACCCGAGCGGCCGAAACAACCCCTCGTCGTAGCCGAGGTGCCCAAGCCTGGGCCGGTTGTTCGGCCGAAACCAGCTGCCCCACCGATTGTGGTGGAACCTCCGCCTCCACAACCGAAATCGGGGGCGTCGACCAAAGACTCTCGGTCGGGTCAGGCCTGCCCCACAGGTTGTCTGTCACCCTCACTCCCGACCGTCCTCGGCAGGTGGAGGGTGGCTCAGGCTCCAGACAGCTCTTCGCGGATTCTTCGGAGTCCGACGACGACTCCTCCCCAGGCCCATTGACCTGGAGTCCTCCGGGGGCCAGTCGATGAACGAAAGCCCATTGTCCTTCATGGGTCTGCTTTGGCTCATCTCTGAGTCCACAGGGATGCAACTTGAGCCCGTATCTAAGCGGGCCAAGTATCCCCTCACGGAGATACTGGACCGAGGGGATTCACCCACGGAGGCCTTTCCGGTGGCTGAAGCCATTGTTGGCTCAGTCTTGGAGCTCTGGCAGCGGCCTGCTTCCTGTCCTGCGCCTTTGGCCAGGAAGTATGTGGTCCCTACCGGCTCTTTGCCTGGTTTTTCGGAACATTCCTCCGCTGAGGGGTTGGTCACCAACAGCGTTTTCCGGCGTTCCGGGAACGCTAGGGATGTGGACAAGCCCCCCCGACAAGGAGTCCAAAAAGCTGGAGTATGCTGGGCACAAGGTGTATGCTGCGTCCTCCCTTGGCCTCCGCCAGGCCAGCTCGGCTGTGCTGATGGCACACTTCTCCCACGCCCTCGTGGGCTCCCTGGACGAGGTTATCCCTCATCTCCCGGCCGACCTGCAGACCACGGTTCGGCAGGTACTGGCCCAGGGAAGGGCGGTGGCTAAACAGCAGCTCCAAACGGCTCTGGACATTGGAGACTCCTGTGCTTGATCAGTTGCGGCCGTGGTGGCCATGCGCCGCAGAGCATGGCTGAGGATGTCCACCTTCACGGCGGATACCCAGCACAAACTGGTGGATGTCCCCTTCCTGGGGACCGACCTCTTCTGCCCTGGAGTGGAAGGTCACCTCCAGCGGATCGAAAAGTCCAATGCCACTCTGGACTCTGTCACCTCCGCCCAGAAGGACAAGGGCCGCTGACAACAGCAGCAGCATAAGTCCTTTCGTCCTTCTGCGCCTGCGGCACGTCCGGCCCAACAGCACCAGCACCAGGGCCGGCAGGCTCGCGCTTGGCATCCCAAACCCAAGCCTGCGGCTTCCTTCAATAGGAAGCAGGGAGGTAAAGGCCCAGGAGGTTCCTTGGCCGGTCCCTCCTCTAAGCCTGCCCTGTGATGGGTTGAGGGGTGTTGCCCCCAGCCTCGTCACTCCCTCCTGGGCTCCCCCCATGGGGGGACCACTCTGCCACTTCCTTTCCGCCTGGTCCATTATCACCACGGACCGTTGGGTGTTGGAGGTGGTAGGAAAGGACCTGTCCCAGGAGTTCGAGCAGGCCCCGCCCTTCCAAGCTGTCACCCCTCGGGGGGGCTACGGGGTCCGCAGCCTCTTTGTTGGCTCGCTGAGCCGATATTGCCCTGCTCCTCGAAAAAGAGGTGATCAGGAAGGTGGCGGATCCTCCTCCAGACCCGGGGTTTGTGTCCAGGTACTTCCTGGTCCTGAAACGGATGGGGGCTGGTGCCCCATTCTCGACCTGCACAGGTTCCTAAGGTCTCAGACCTTCAGGATGGTCACTCTGGCTCAGATAATCCCATCCTTGGAACGAGGCGTGTGGTTCTGTTCTCTGGACCTTCAGGACATGTTCTTTCATGTCCCAATCCGTCCGTCCCACCAGAGATTCCTCCGCTTCAGGGCAGAGGGATCCCTCTACGAGTTCCAGGCCATGCCCTTCAGCCTTTCCCTAGCTCCCAGGGTCTTCACCAAATGCATGGCAGTGGTGACAGCATTCCTGCGGTGCCGAAGGGTCAGAGTGTACCCCTACCTGGACGACTGGCTGATTGCAGCCCCCTCCAAAATGGAGGTGGAGCGGTCCAGAGATCTGGCCCTCCAGGTTTGCTCTCAGGTTGGCCTCCTCATCAACTAGGCCAAGTCGGAACTCATACCAAAGCAGGTGATCAAATTGGTCTGGGCAGAGCTCGACTCTTTACGAGCCAGAGCACGGCTCCCGGCAGACAGGGCCGAGGTTCTTTCCTCCTTTGCCCAATCATTTCAGGTTGGGCAATTGCGCCCTGCCCGGGACTTCCTGCACCTCATGGCGGCCTGCACCAGTGTTGTCCGTTGGGCCCGTTGGCACATGCATCCCCTTCAATGGGGGTTGGCCAGCCAATGGTCACAGCACTTCGATCCTCTGGATCAGCTAGTGACAGTGACCTAGGGGATGTGGAACGCTCTCCAGTGGTGGACCGTTCTAGCATATCTGCAGGAGGACATCCCGTTTGTCCGCCCCGAGCCGATGGTCTCTGTTGACCGATGCGCCTCTGATGGGTTGGGGTGCCCATCTGGGGGAGCACAGAGCGCACGGTCTCTGGTCCCCTCTGGAGTCCCGATGCCACATCAACCAGCTGGAGCTTCGAGCGGTTCATCTAGCCCTCATCACCTTCGCTCCGTTTCTACGGGGTCAGTGGTTCAGGTCCAGACGGACAATACCACCACCATGTACTACCTAAACCGCCAGGGCGGGACGTGCTCCCGGCCTTTGTGCAGGGAAGCTCGCTGCATTTGGTCACTCATGCGCAGCCTGGAGGCGGATCTCCTTGCCATCCATGTGGCAGGAGCCTCCAATACCCTGGCCGATGCCCTAAGCCGGATAGGGATTACGTCCCACGGGTGGTCTCTAATGCCGGAGGTAGTACAAGATCTGTTCTCCCACTGGGGCACGCCTCAGGTGGACCTGTTTGCTTCCAGGGAGAATGCGGAGCGGAGACTGTTTCATGCCCGCCCTCCTCAGCAGGGCTCGCTGCAGGGGGATGCCTTCTCGAGGCCGTGGACCCCTGGCCTCTTCTACGCCTTTCCCCCATTTCCCTTGATCCACAAGGTGCTTCTCAAGGTGAGGAGGGACAAGGCGCAGGCGATTCTGGTAGCCCCAGACTGGCCCTGCCAGTTCTGGTATCCAGATCTCCTCAGTCTCAGCTCCAGGCTCCCGAGGTGGCTTCCAGTGCGCCCGGACCTGATCTCAGTCAATCAGGGGAAGGTATTCCATCCGGACCTTCAATCCCTGCACCTGATGGCCTGGTTCCTGAGTGGCTAGAGTTCCAGGCCTTGGGTCTTTCCGACGAGGTCCTCAATGTCGTTGAGGCGTTCCATAAGGAGTCGACCAGAAAATGCTACGCCTTCAAATGGAAGAGATTCTCCATTTGGTGTCAGGGCAAGTGCCTGGACCCTTCCTCCTGTTCCTTGGCAAGCATTCTGGACTACCTGTGGTCCCTTTCTCAGCAAGGGCTTCGGTCGACGACCCTTAAGGTGCACCTGGCAGCCATCTGTGCTTACTGGGTGCGGGCTGGGAAGCAGTCAGTGGCGCAGGAGAAGGTGGTTGGGTGCTTTTTCAAAGGTCTTGATCACATATCCCCTGCAGTGTGAGAACCTCCACCTCCGTGGGATCTACTGCTTGTACTGGCCAAGCTCATGGGCAAGCCATTCGAACCAATGCACAGGTGTGACATCTCTCACCTGTCATGGAAGACTGCCTTCTTGGTGGCTATCACGTCGGCTAGAAGGATGGGAGAGCTCCAGGCGCTTTCCATAGAGTCCTTATCTGGTCTTCCACAGGGACAAGGTTGTCCTGTGCCCCCACCCGAAGTTCCTTCCGAAGGTGGTGTTGGAGTTTCACCTTAACCAGCTGTTGACTCTGCCGGTGTTCTACCCCAATCACACCTTGGAGGCTGAATATAGGCTCCATACTTTGGACCCTAGAAGAGCGCTCGCTTACTACAAAGAGCGGACGGCTGAAGTTCAGGGAGAGGTTCGCCAGTTGTTTGTCACCTACGCTGAAGCCGCACCTGGC
The DNA here is from genome assembly GCA_016271365.2 of Neoceratodus forsteri. Lineage (NCBI taxonomy): Eukaryota > Metazoa > Chordata > Ceratodontiformes > Ceratodontidae > Neoceratodus > Neoceratodus forsteri. The sequence goes on from CM028137.1 coordinate 513,294,351, forward strand.
AGACCTGCAGCCAAGCGGACGATAGGCAGATGGATCACCTTCTGTATAGATCTCTGCTATAGGTTGGTGGGCATGGAGCCTCCCAGAGGGATAAGAGCTCATTCTACCCACCATACCACTGCATCGGTGGCTGCTTCCAGGGAAGTCCCTATCCAGGAAATCTGCAGGGCTGCTACCTGGAAGTCTGCACACCCTTCAGCACCCACTACCACATCGACCTTGAGTCACGCCGGGATGCTGGTTTTGGGGCCTCGGTTCTCCAGTCTTTATTTCCCAAGTAGAGGGTGTGCGCCTTGCCTCCCTCCTCTCAGAGAACTGCTAGAAGTCTGCCAGACAGTGTGGATGAACAACATATCCATGTCCCTAGAAATATAGGTTACTCATCTATAACAGGAGTTCTGGGAATGGTATATGTTGTTCATCCACATGACCCACCCGACCTCCCCGGCTTTGACGCACAACCTGGCTTCCAGCGGACTAGATCTGGTGTCATGGGGGCGGAGCCGAGAGTTTTACCACCCGGGTGGGTGGGAAGAGCCAGCTTGAAGACCTTCCGGGCAAGATTTAAAGTGGCAAGGAACCTGCCGGACAGTGTGGATGAACAACATTTACCATTCCTAGAACTCCTGTTTCAGGTGAGTAACCTGTATTTCTTGCACATGCCCTTTCCCCAGCCTAAGATGAGGGTTGTCCTGTATGACATGCAGGCCTTTCAGAACCATCTCCTTCCAGGTCAACTGTTAATTCAGTCAGACAACCTCAGTGTTGGCTATTACATCAACAAGCAGGAGGGAAAGCATTTCTGTAGCCCCTGTGCAGTGAGGCTATGAGAATATGGTACTGGGCACTGGACCAGTCTGGTTCTCTCGGAGGTCCATATTCCAGGTGTGCTAAACGCCCTGGTGGACAGCCTCAGTCCAGCGTGCATGAATGGGAACCTCTCTCATCTGTCGCAGAAAATCTGTTCACCCAATGGGGTCGTCCAGAGTTGGCTCTTTCTGCTTCTCCCTTCAAGTGCAAAACTGCCCAGTTTCTGTTTGCTAGATCCAGGGCCTTGAGTTTCTGGTGAGACAAGTTGCCTATCTCCTGGAGCAGGAGCTTCTGTACGCCTCTCCTCCATTTTTTTTGATTCAGAGGGTGCTAATCAAGCTGCAAATGGAGGGTGCCAGCATGATTCTGGTTGCTTCCTTCTGGCCTCTGCAAATAGTCTCCATTACTGCAACAGCTGGTGGAGGAACCGTCAGTTCCCTTGCCCCTCTGCAGGGATCTGCCGATGCAGGCCCAGGGGACCCTGGTCTATCTGAACCTCTAGTCCTTTTATCTGCATACCTGGCTTCTGTGGATATAGCCATGGCCCAGTTTGGTGCATCTCAGAAAGTGGCGGGTGTCCTCGTGGCTGCTCGAAAGCCTTCCACTTGAGCCACTTGGTTCATGAAGCGGAAGAGGTTTGTTATCTGCGTTGCCAAGCATCATTTGGACCTGTTCACCTATTCAGTGAGCCAGATTCTGGACTACCTGATCTCCCTGTCAGACTCGGGCCTCCAGTACTCCTTCCTCAAATTGCACCTTTTGGCGATTTTGTCCTTTCATGAGCCCATAGGCGGTTGTACTGTGGCTCAGTTAGATGCGTCCTGTACCTGAAACCTCCAATCTGTTCCTTTGTTCGGCATGGCATCTAAATTTTGTTTTGGAGAAACTGACCGTCTCCATTTGAGTCAGCCATGACTTGTGAGCTATGCTTCCTTTCTTGGAAAGTGTTATTTTTGGTTGCTGTTACTTCTGCTTGGAGGATTGCCGAGCTTCAGGCTCTCTGGTGTGTGGAGTCTTAATTTTTCACAAAGAACGGGTGACTTTGTGCATGAATCCTAACTTTCTACCTAAGGTGTGGTGTCTGAATTTACCCTGAACCAATCTACTCACACCCACCAGTTTATTTTCCGCAGCGTGCCAATCCAGGGGAAGCACTGATCCAGTACTTTAGATGTGCGCAGAATTTTGAAATACTGCCTGCTCCGAACTAAGGACTTCAGACAGGCAAAACAGCTTTTTGTTTTTCACCTAGGAAGAGAGGGTGCTAAGGTTTCCAAGCAATGTTTGTCCAAATGGTTGGCCCATTGTATTGTGTTCTGCTACAACACGCATGGCAAAGAGGGACGGTGAAAGCCCATTGCTCAAGGGGCATGATTACTTCTGTAGCCCATTTCAAAGGGGTCTCAGCTGCTGACTTCTGGAGTACTGTCCATACTTATATGAAGCACCGTCATTGAGGCACAGGTCAGGAAGCTTAGGGAAAAACCAGGAGCAGTTGTAAAATTCCACAAAACTGTTTATTTGTAGTTGCAGTAACATAAAATAAAATCTGTTTAGTATAACTATGTAGAGAAACAAAATAAAATCTTTCTTGTAAAATCTCCCCCTTGCAGCTCAGCTTAGCTGTTTTATAAGTCTCTTCAACCCCAATTTTTTGCAAGCATCCTGTTCTTTGTAAATTTCAGGAGCTGCTAGAACATTGAGAACTTCCTAAGGTCCCCCACCAACTGCAAAAGGCTCAGGCATTTGCACCCAAGTAACCTCTAGCTTTTTACAGTTCTCTCAAATTATATATACACACACATTTCAACCGTAACACCGTATTTTCTAAACAAAAGTGATCCCATTTTCAGTTTCATTTCCATATATTGATTTACACATATTCTTATATTACCAGATCTAGATATGTAAGGGAGGAAAAACAGAAAGCACAGTCTACGCCACATCAGGTGGGGCCTCCATATCGGTGAGTACTCCACCTCATAGGTCTCCATCTGCCCCGGTGGATCGGACACCTTCTCCTGCCTTGTGGGCAGTCAGGTGTCTCCCCTCTGGAGGACCTTCCTTTGGGCCCTGTTGCAAGCTCAGCTGATAAGTCTCCCTTTGGGTCTGCCTCCGGGTGCCTGGCCTCGGTCGACCAGCCAGTCTCCAGCCTCCTGGTTGTCGGCCGTTGGCTCCTCCAGTGCCCACCAGGTTGATGCTAAGTCTGTCGCCGACTTGCCCAATGTCTGTTCAGTGGTTGCTCTACTGTCTAATACTTGTGTGGCTTCCGACGTCGTAGAGAGCGAGCTTCCAGGCTCCCCTCGGTCCCGCAACGGTTCTCCCTCCTGGGCCTCACTGACCCAACCCAATGTCTTCCCCCCCAAATTCACAATACTAGTGTTGCTGTCCAGGAGACCTCTCCTGCATCAGGCTTTTCTGTTAAGACTCCTTCCTCCCCGGCAGACCTGTCGACGGGGGTTCCCATCACCTAACCCCCTTCGCCTGTCTCTGTTCTGGCGTCTGGCGTCTTCAGATCCCTGACACTGGGCCACTTCCTCGGTTCATACTCCCTCAGATTTGAACATGGACCAGGGACTTTTTGCTGCGATGCCGAAGCACACTTCTGGTCCTTCGGGGTCCCCGCACTCACCCCAGGCCTGCCAATGGACGCTACTACCTCCATTGGTCCCTCTGCACCTGGTCTTCCGCCCATCCTCCATTGGGCCCCATGGGCAACTATCCTGGCTACCCACCGCCTCAGTTCTCCTACTACCCGACACTGGGAGGGCCATTGCCGGGTTATCCGCTGCAAGTGCCGACACCAGGGCACCAAATGCCAGGCCAGGGTCACATGTACCATGGATGCAGTCCATACCACTACTGGTACCAGACTCCTGGCTACCCCCCTTATAGCACTGGTTACCCATGCTACCAGCCTACACTGCCTCCACCTCCACTGCGGCTTGGTGGGAGAATGCTAAGTCCCAACTTTTGCAAGAGTTGGGCCAACCCCAACCAGTCGTGGTGGCCACCCTGACCCACAGGACAAGAAGCCCATCCCCTATGGACCGGATGTCCACTAGGGATTTGGACAGACGTTCAGTGGGGGTTCCCTTGGGTGCCAGGGTCACACAGGCAGCCCCAGATGTTACTCCCTTGCCCAGGAGACCGGAGTCCTCAGATTCAGAATTTGACTCTGACTTGGTGGGCCTGTCAGAACCTCATTCCCCGACAGAGCCTCAGCCCAAGGAATCTCCAAAGTCTCCACTGGAGGATCCATCCTCCATGGAACTCCTCCGGTCCATTCAACAGGCCTGTGGTTGGGTGCCCCAGGAGATGGACACCCAAGAGAAAGGCTGGCAGAGCATCTGGACCTCACCAATGCGGAACCCCTCCTCATTCCTCCATGGAAGGGACTGCACGAGGACTTCAACTCTACCACATATGGGGTAGAATTTAAGAAGAAAAAGGGTATTTTTGGCAGAATACCAGATTTAGAATTTTGGTATCCCGCCTGGAAATCTGGTATTCTGCCTAAATTCAGTGGGTTTTTATGTTATGTGCGTGTGTAGAAATTTTGAAAACCCGCATGTAACTGTCATTTTTAGGATTTTTTTCACCATGGCCTTTTTGGGACCCAACCTCGTGAAGAGTGCCACTGTCATTTCTTTCATTGGTCCTGAAAGGTGATTTTTGCACAATGACCAAGTCATTCTACACCACAGGTGCGAAAACACATTTCGGGCAGGATGTGAAGAATGACAGCTGTACCATTCATGAGGGTGTGTGAAAAAATGACAATGTGAATTTGGAGTGAAAATATAAAAAAATTGCCGAAGTTATGAGCGTGTGTAGAAAAATTTCAATGACCGTGCATATCTCGGGCATTTTTCAGTATTCAGGGATCAGTACTGGGTCCAGTCCTCTCTAACATCTTTATAGGTGACATTGCAGAGGGTCTGGAGGGAAAGGTATGCCTCTTTGCAGATGATACAAAGATCTGTAACAGAGTTGATACACAAGGGGCGGTAGAAAGGACGAGAAGGGACTTGGCAAGGTTGGAGGTCAGACATATGGCAACTTAGATTCAATGCAAAGAAGTGCAAAGTAATGCACCTGGAAAACAAAAACCCAGGAAAAGACTACACAATAGCAGGGGAGGTACTAACAACAAAAAAAATGGAACGGGACTTGGGGGTAGTCATATCAGATGATCTAAAGGTTGGTAAGCAATGTGAGAAGTCAGTAAGGAGAGCCAGGGGGATACTGGGATGCATAGGAAGGGCATCACAAGTAGAAAAAGGGAAGTGGTTATCCCTCTGTACAGACAGTTGATGAGACCCCACCTGGAGTACTGTGTGCAGTTTTAAAGACCTCATCTACGCAAGGACATAGACAGGATGGAAGCAGTCCAGAGGAGGGCAACTAAAATGGTGCAGGGTCTGCATCAGAAATCATATGAAGAGAGACTGAGAGAGCTTAATATGTATACCCTTGATGAAAGGAGGGACAGGGGGGACATGATAGAAACGTTAAAGTACCTCAAGGGAATCAACAAAGTCCAGGAGGGTAGCATCTTTCAGAAAGAGATGTGTAAGAACAAGGGGACACAATTTAAAGATGGAGGGGGGACGCTAAGGGGTAATGTGAGGAAATCTTTTTTTCACAGAGTGGTGGATGCGTGGAACTACCTTCCTGAGGAGGTTGTTGGGGCTAAAACAGTGGGGGAATTCCAGACAAAAATGCACAGGACAGACACGGCAATTGTAGTGGGGGGTGGCAGGAAATAGGCTGTTGGTTAACTAGAATCTGCAGCTTATGCAGTAGGTAGGGAAATGGGCAGACTGGGTGGGCCAAGTGGTCCTTATCTGCCGTCAGTCTGTTTCTGTGTTATTTGTGCACCAAATTGTTAACATGGGCTTTTTGGGACTCCACCTCATGAACACTGGCACTGTTTCATTCTTCAGTCCCGAAAGGTGATTCTTCGCAGCAACTGCGAAATCATCTTTTGGGCTCGAGTAATGAAATGGCAGTGTCAGTGTTCATGAGGTGGGATGCAAAAAACCCCATGTTGAAAATTTTGTGCAAAAATATTGAAAAATGGCTGAGATATCAACATAAGTTGAAAACGTCATTTACAGCCTTTATACAGGATGGAGCTCGATTCTTCAGTTCGTGGTTCAGCTTTGAAGAGTGCAGATGTGTCCCGGTGCACAGAAGATGAGTTGCCGACCTCGGATGTTAAGTATAAGGCAAGGGTGGGGTGGTGGGTTGCTAAGTGGGAGGATCGGCATGGGACGGGAGACGATTTGAGAACCACTTTTTTGCCTGGGAAAAGACGGAGGACCGCTTCTGGTTTTTATACAAACGGGATTATTGGAATATCGGGACACTGGGAATGGCTCCCCAGTGTCCCAAAGTACTTGGGCTGGCATCGATGACGGTGATTGGGCCCCTCATTGTCGGATTTAAGGCACAAAAAAAATCAAGAAATTGGGTATTTCAGGCGAGCACTAGAGCTCAGATTTTGGTATTCTGTTATGAAATTTGGTACCCGAAATATACCGGAATACCGTTAAATTCAAGCCCTGCATATGGCAACAGCCATCATCTATTCCTGCAGTTTCTAAAAAAGCTGACAGGACCTACCACCCCCTGGAAGGGGCTTGCCATTTGACTACCCAACCTAAGGCTGATTCTGTTATTACAGCAGCCCACGATGAATCAGCCCAGCCTAAGCACTTGAGTGCCTACCCACCGGACAAGGAGTCCAAACAAATGGACCAATATGGCTGCAAGGTTTATGCCTCTTCTACCTGCACCATTCGATCTTTAAATTATGTGGCCCACATGGTGTCTTTTCAGAAGTTTGCTCTATCTGACTTAGAAAAAGAACTCCTGGCCATTCTGGAAGAGGACCTCAGGAATCTGCTACTAGAGAAAACAAGACTTAAGTCTTCCTGCCACCATGCCTTGCGGGCCACTTACGACTCTGACTTGGTCCCAGGAACACTTCTGATCCAGACAACACTGCCACAGTCTGGTACATCAGCAAACAGGGAGGCACCCGATTGTACCTCTTTTGCAGGGAGGTAATGCGAGGGTGGTACTGGGCAGTCCAGCATGGCCTGATGTTGATAGCAGTCCATGTCCCAGGAATCCACAGTGTCTTGGCGGACAGTCTCAGCTGCACTGTTGCACGGGCTCACAAGTGGGAGCTAAAGCAGGAAGTAGTTGAGGTTCTCTTCCTTCAATGGGGTCAGCCAGAATTGGATCTCTTCGCCTCCCTATCCAACGCAAAACTACTCAGCTTTTGCTTGCTTGTTCCCGGGCATGGTGTTTTTCTGGCGACACGTTGTCTCTATCTTGGACAGGGAGATTTCTGTACGCATTTCCTCCCTTTCCTAGTCTACAGAAGGTTCTGCTGAAGCTTCAGGCAGCGGGGGCCCACATGATTCTCATTGCCCCTCTTTGGCCTCGGCAGATTTGGTTTCCTCTGCTGCAGCAGCTGACGATGGAACTCCTGGTACCTCTTGCTCTCTCTCATGACCTTCTGTCTCAGGAGCAGGGCAGCCTGGTGCATCCAAGCCTCAAGTCTCTCCACCTGCATGCGTGGCACCTTTGGACATAGTCGTCTCACGCTTTGGCGTCTCTTCCGGAGTTGCTCAGGTTCTAGTGGAGGTCAAAAAGTCCTCCACAAGATCCACATATGCTGTGAAATAGAAGAGACTTTCTAATTTGGCTGCAGCCAAAGGTCTGAACCCTTTTCTTGCTCTGCACCCCAGGTCCTCAAGTACTTCTTGCACCTGTCTGATTCGGGCCTCAGCTATTCCTCGCTGAAGATCCACTTAGCTGCGGTTTCTGCCTACCACCTTCCAGTGGATGGCAGAACCATCGCTCACTTGGAGGTTTCCAAATACTTTCTTAAGGGAATCCTCCATCTTTAGCCTCCGGTCCAGAATCTGATTTTCCCCCTCGGGATTTGAATTTTATTTTAGAAAAACTTACTTTGCCCCCTTTTGAGTCGGCAGCAAGTTGCAACATGCATTACTTATCTTGGAAAATGCTCTTTTTAGTCGTCATTACCTCTGCTCAAAGGATTTCAGAGCTTCAGGCCCTAGTTTGTAAGGAACCATATTTGATTTTCCACAGAGATCGGGTGGCTCTGCAGACTAACCCTTCTTTTCTTCTGAAGGTAGTTTCAGAATTTACTTTGAATCAGAATTTTGAACTGCCGGTATATTTCCTAGAGTATTCCAAGAGGGGGGGACCATCTCTTGCACACCTTAGACGTGCATCGGATTCTGAGATATTCCATCTCAAGGACTAAAGAGGATCATAAGCCTAACCAGTTGTTTGTGGCCTTCACACCCAAATGTAAAGGCAAGGTCATTTCCAATCAGGGTTTGTCAAAATGGTTGGCTAACTGCATCTCGTACATCTACCACAAATATGAGAAGCCCCTTCTGGGGGACGTGAAAGGCCACTCGACTCGGGGCATAGCTGCACCAGAGGTAACTTAAGGAAGTATTTTTTCACAGAGAGGGTTGTGGATGCATGGAACAGCCTTCCGGAGGAGGTTGTGGAGTCAAAAACAGTGGTGGAATTCAAGCATGCATGGGAGAGTCATAAGGCAATTCTAGGGGTTGGGGGTAGGAAGAAGTAGGCTGCTGGTTAACTAGGATCTGCAGCTTATCCATTAGGTAGGGAAATGGGCAGACTGGGTGGGCCAAGCGGTCCTTATCTGCCGTCAAAATCTATGTTTCAAACAACATGAAGTCTTGCTATATTATAGACACTAGCAGTTTGATCCAGCTCTAGAACTGCCCCGGAGTGAAATGGTTAAAACCATTCCAAAATAGAATTTTGGCACGAGAGCAGCTCTATCTGTGTCATTTCAAACTTGAACTGTCAGATTCTTTACTCCGCCTCAGTGAACAGTCGCTCCGGAGATTTCTCCTTCTGCTCGGTTCATTTCTTGGTTTAAAAAGTGTTTTCTCGCTGGATTTAACCGAGAATAGTTTTATTGTAACCGCAAAACCGTTCGGTTCAAGCTCTATCTGTGGTAACCGTAAGTAAATGAAGGTTTTGTCTGTGTGGAACTTGTAAGTTATCGGTTCGGTTTTGAACCGATCAGTGGGTTTAAAACTCATTTAAAACTAAAAGTTACTATTTTAGAGTGCGGTTCCCGGTTCTTATCGGTTCTAAAAAAAACCGGATTTATTACGTTTTTTTCCAATACCCGTGACACGGTTAGGAACCGATAAGGGTGTCTTGCCTGGCACTGCCGTTAAAAGGGCAAGTTTTTGGTTAGGCTGGCATTATGTCTGAGAAACCCAAAAGAAAAACCGGGCCCACTGGGTTTCAACACTGTGATGTTTGTGGGGAAGTCTTTGCCAAGGCTGACCCACACACCACATGTGTTTATTGTCTGGGGTTTGACCACCTCCAGTCAGACTGCCAGGTATTAAGAATTTCCTGCAGCCACCCTGAAAAAGATTGGGCAGGCTCAGGGAACTAGAGGCCAAAGTCCGCTGACTCGATGACAGTCTGGCCCGGTGCCAACCGGAACACAGAGGAGTGCCCTCTGACCAGGGCCAGACTTCCTCGGCAAAGAAAAGCTGGTTCTGAGGAACCAATTCCAGTAAAGAAAACAAGAAAATCGCAGGTCTGGAGTCCAAAATTCCTTCTCCAACTGCTGCAGAGATAGCAAAAGCCATACAAATTGTCCAGTCACTGTCTCAGGGTCCGTCCGAACCACCACTATCTGGTAAAAGGTCGGTTCGTCCGGTCCCAGTGGCTCAGGATTATGATATTGAGGAATTTTATGAACCAGAGGAGGGGGAGGAGGATTATGAACAGTATGAATGTGGCTGGGAAGGTCTGGGTGTGCCCATTGAACTGGACATCTCCCCAGACAGACCTTTAGAATCTCCCCCTATGCTGTCTGAGTCCCCATCTCATTTTATGTTTTATAAAAAAGTTGCTGAAACCCTCCAGCTTCCTTTAGAAGAGGCTGTGGATGAGCAAGAGGAGCCTGATTTTGTAGAAATGATGGATATTCCAGAGTCTAGGAGATTGTCTATTCCTTTACATAAGTCTTTTAGGAAACAAACAATTAAAATTTTAAAAGCTCCTAATTCTGTGCCTCCTGTAGATAAAAAGATGGACAGAAGGTATACATTGTCAGGCCCTGATACAGAATTCCTTTTCAGCAATGCAGTCATGTTAGTAGTTCAGGCTGCTGCCTGTGATAAAGCTAATATTCCTTGGCTTCACATCCACCTGACAAGGATTCCAAGAAGATTGATGCCATGGCAAAAACAGTATATGGCAGCCTCTCTGGGACTCAGGCAAGCAAATTATATGGCTTATGTAGCTAGGTATCAGAAATCTAGATGGGATACTGTTATGCAATTGGCCAAGCAGGCCCATGGCCAGCTGGCTAGTGAACTAGAACAGGTGGCCGCTGATGGCATTGAAGCCTCTAAGGTTCAGTTTCATGCTGCTGTGGATGTTAATGATGTTTCCTCTAGGGTCATGGCCACATCTGTAGGTTGGCCTGGCTCAGGTGTACTAGTTTGTCACAGGATACCCAGACTAAGGCTATGGATTTTCCTGTGGTGGGAAATTCTCTGTTTGGAGAGCAGACCGAGAACTACATGAAGAAGATGGATGAATATAGGACTACTTACAAGAGTGCCCAGGCTAAGGAGCGGCAAGCCACTCCTCAAAGGCATGCCCCCAGGGGTAGGGGTAGGCCTTTTCACAGGCCTTTCTACCAGACTCAGGCCTCCTCTGCCTATGCTCAGAGGGGCTTCTTCAGAGGCAGGGGCAGACGAGGGGTGGGCAGACCTGCTCCCACCCCCCAGCCTAAAGCTCCTGCGAAACAGGCACCCTGATGGGGTGCCCAGGGTCTTCTCCTGTACCAGTGGGGGCAGGCTGGCTTACTTCAGTCAGAATTGGGCTTCTTTAACCTCAGACAAGTGGGTTCTGGAAGTAAGCCAGGGTCTGGTTCTCAGCTTCCAAAAGTTTCCCAAGTTGAGAAGCAGACTTTTCTACCTGCAAGTGTTTAGAGACCTCGCTCTGGAAACAGAGGTCTCATCCCTGTTAGCCTCAGAGCAGTAGAAAGGGTTCCTCCCTGCATCAGGGCAGGGGTCTGTATTCCAGATACTTCCTTACCCCAAAAAAGACAGGAGAGCGCCCATTTTAGATCTCAGATATCTGAACAAGCATCTTTTGAAACCAAAGTTCAAAATGGTAACTCTGGCAATGATTTTACTTTCCTAAGGCCAGGGACTGGCTAGCCTCCCTGGACCTCAAGGATGCCTATTTCCATGTCCTAATCAGAAGATCCCATCGAAAGTACCTCAGATTCGAACTGCCCTCAGGTCATTACCAGTTCAGAGCAATGCCCTTCGGCCTTACCTCTGCTCCAAGGGTATTCACAAAGTGTCTAGCAGTGGCCCACTTAAGGAGGCAGAGGATTGCTGTTTTTCCCTATCTAGACGACTGGCTCATTGTAGGCCAGTCCCCAGAACAGGTAAAATCTCACCTGCAGGTCACCCAGCAGCTTCTCACCTCCCTGGGTTTTCTGCTAAACCTACCAAAGTCGGTTCTGGAACCAGTCCAGGTACTCACCTTTATAGGGGCAGAATTGGACACAAAGCTAGCCAGAGCCTTTCTTCCCCCAGAAAGGGTAAGGAATTTAGTGGCTCTGGCCTCTTCCTTCACTCTGCAGGTCTCGACCAGCAAGACACTTTCTGCAGCTCCTGGGCACATGGCTGCATCCACAGCTGTTGTGCAGGAGCCAGATTTCAGATGAGAGATATCAGTTTCACTTGAGAACCTTTGGTCTCAGAGAAGAGACCCTTTCCAAGTTGGTCCCAGTGACTCGAACCTTGATCCTAGCTCTCCAGTGGTGGCAGGATCAGAGCAACTTAAGAGCGGGGTCCCTTCATTTCCCTCTCACGACTCTGACTCACTACAGATGCTTCCTTCTGGGTTGGGAGCCCACATGGGCGACCTTTCCACTCAGGGAGTTTGGTCCCCCCAGGAATCTCTGCTCCACATCAATTTGCTGGAACTCAGAGCTGTCTTTTTAGCTCTTCAAGCTTTTTCTGCATCTGTCCATGACAAGGTGATAAAAGTCAGAACAGACAACACCACAACAATGTGGTACATCAACAAACGGGGGCAGTCGGTCTTCAGCCTTGTGCACCGAGGCAATGAAGTTGTGGTCTCTGGCCTATTCCCTGAACACTTCCCTCATAGCAGTTCATCTTCCAGGGAAGGACAATGTCCTAGCGGATGCCATCAGCAGGATTTCCCAGGGCCATCTCGAATGGTCCCTGGATCCTCAAGTGCTGGGGATAGTTTTTGCCAGGTGGGGCATCCCTCAGATGGATCTTTTTGCAGCCCCAGACAATCACAAACTTCCTCTGTTCTGTTGCAGGCCTCCAGTGCTGGGCTCAGTTCCCCTGGATGCCCTTCTTCTGGATTGGGAGGGGAAGTTCCTCTATGCTTCCCCTTCCTCTCCTATTCAAAGTACTAGTCAAAATCAGATCTCAGCCTTGCAGGGTGATTCTGATTGCCCCGGATTGGGCCAGGTAGCCCTGGTACCCATTCCTTCTGTCTCTGACAGTCCATCTTCCCCTGTGCCTCCCCAGGAATCACAATCTGTTGACTTGTGCCCAGGGAAGGGTTTGGTATCCGGACCTCAAATCCCTCAACCTCAAGGCCTGGCTCTTGAGGAGTTAGTTTGCTGATTTACACACCTCTCAGGGTGTTCTTGAGAGCCTAAAGGCTTCCAGAAAGCCTTCCACTAGGGCTACTTATAGTTCTAAATGGAAAAAGTTTTCCATTTGGTGTGCTGGGAAAAATATTTCCCCAGAATCTGCTGAATTGCCCATTTAGTTAGATTACATGGTACATCTTAATTCCTTGGGTCTCAGACCAGCTACCCTGAGAGTTCATTTGGCAGCTGTCTGCTTTTGTGTCAGCAGGAAAGTCATCCCTCTTCCTCTCATCCTGTGTTTTCCAAGTTTTTAAGGGATTACTCCATACTAATCCTCCCTTTCGAACCGGCCCTGCTTGGGACCTTAATGTTTGCATTGCCCAGTTAATGCAACCCCCTTTTGAACATCTGTCTTCTCAGAGCTTAAGTACCTAACTTGGAAAACTGTTTTTCTAGTGGCTATCACTTCTGCCAGACGCATAAGTGAATTGCAAGCCTTGTCAGTGGAGACTGACTTTATTTCTTTCCACAGGATAAGGTAGTCCTTAGGACTAATAGGAAGTTTTTGCCTAAGGTGGTTTCAGATTTCCATCTTAATCAATCTATCTCCTTCCAGTATTTTCACTGATCACCCTCTTCGGGTGAGAGGAGGTTGCACAGCCTGGATGTTAAGAGAGCTCTTAGTTATTATACAGAGCGTACCAAAGGTCACCGGTTCGAATCCCTCCAACTTTTCCTTACCTATGGTGAAGTTGGGAAAGGCAAACCTGCCACTAAGATCAGTAGCCAGGTGGATTGTCTCTTGTATCCAATTTTGTTATCAGAAAGTGGGCAGAGCCCCCGGTTTGAGGGCTCATTCTACCAGGGGTACAGCTGCGTCTCTAGCTGCTGCCAGAGATATCCCTTTATTAGAGATTTGCCAGGCTGCTACTTGGAAAACGGTACACACTTTTACCAAGCATTACTCCCTGGATGTCCAGGCCAGGAGAGATGCTCGGTTTGGCACAGCTGTTCTTCAGAGCCTATTCCTAAGTAGGTTCTGCCCTACTCCATGGAGGTACTGCTGTATTCTGTTAATGTCTATAATATAGCAAGACTTCATGTTTGAAGAAAAATTACTCACCTTAGTAATGTTGTTTCTTCTAATGGAGTCTTGCTATATTATAGACCTCCCCCTCAACCTGCCCCTCTCAGAACCTCTACTTGGTGGGGTGCGGGCAACTTAGTGTGGGCACTACTTATGTCCTGTTAGCATTTTGTCCCCTTTGGGGGTGTGTGTGTGTACGCGTGTGTGTGTTTTATTATACTTATGTTCCATTTTCATATTATTAGAATGGTGTTAGTATTTCTGGTCCCCTGACTTGAGTCTTGGGTGTTGGGACCATCAATGGTTGTTATTATTTAGGTAGCCATTTGGCTAGTGTAGGTTACAGCTTTCACACAGACCTTAGTGAGTTTGGCTCAGAAGATCTGACAGTTCAAGTTTGAAATGACACAGATAGAGCTGCTCTCGTGCCAAAATTCTATTTTGGAATGGTTTTAACCATTTCACCCCGGGGCAGTTCTACAGCTGGATCAAACTGCTAATGTCTATAATATAGCAAGACTCCATTAGAAGAAACAACATTACTAAGGTGAGTAATTTTTTCTTCTATGATGGCCTTCCTGAGGAATGTGTCCACTGCGGATATTTGTGCAGTGGCCACTTGGTCTTTATCCATTCCTTCACCAAGCATTACAGTCTGTACATCTCCTCTAGGCGCAGAGCCGGATTCGGCCCCTCAGTTCTGCAAGGCCTCCAGTCCTAAGCAGACCTCTAGTTGGTAGACACTTCCTCCTCCCGGAACTTAGTCTCAGACTTCCTTTTTTCTTTGACTGCTTGGTATTCAGTCCTATTCTGTGAAGACCTACTGCAGGAACCCTCTCGAAGTAGGACATAGCAGTTACTTAAGAACTTACTGTAATAGTAGATCTTCAAGAGAGGTTCCTGTAGTAGGTCTGTTTCCCTCCCCCCTTCCCCTGGCTCCTGTATCTTTCCTCTTTTCCTTTCCCAGGGCTTTGTTAGCAGCTCAGGGCTTCAGGAGTTTTGTCCTTTCTCCTGTTTCCTCTTCTGAAGTTTCCGGGAGAACTGGAGGGTGGGCGTGAGGACCACCCCCTTTATGCTATCACGCTGACGTTGGTCATGTGGTGCCGGAGGCAGTACCCTGCTATGGAGTGCTAGCTAGAAGTTTGTTGTGCGGCCCTGATGTCAGGGGGTGCAGTCCTATTCTGTGAAGACCTACGGCAGGAAAATCTCTTGGAAGATCTACTGTTGCAGTAAGTTCTTGCATAACTGCTATGTATAGAGGCCCTCAAGTGTAGGGCCCACTTTTAGACCCAAATATGTAATATGGTCCTGACATGGTGTGAAAGGGGTCTGCAAAGTGTGCAGTTGTGTGCTAGATGTTCCCACTCTCATGAGGTAGGATTTTTGCAGATTGAGTTTTATACCCTGAAAAAAAGTCTGGTAGTGTGCTGAGCAGAGCTGGGATGGAAGATCCAAGGTTCGTGAGGTAGAGCAGAATGTCATTTGCATATAGAATAATCTTGTGGGAGGCACCATAGCTAGAACTAAGGCCTCTGTTTCAACAGGTTACAGGCTGACTAATTTCTGGGGTGACCTGAGAGCACAAGGGAGAGTTGTGACTTGCTCAGGGTCACACAGTGTACATGTGGAGGTTGTGGTAATCAGACCTGGTCTGCAGATGTACCAGGCTGAGTCACAACTCATTAATCTAACCTGTAGGCTATACTGCCAGTTTTCACCATGGCTTCCTTTTAATTGGCATGGCAAGCCTTATCTTGCATATAGTTACCTTGGAAATTATTTGCAATGTGTAAAATAATTCTTCTGAGGTAAAATGACTCCGCATCTATGAAGGTAGGTCTAAAATGATCAAATTCACCTGCATGATACTAATTCTGCTTCTTTAATATTTTGCAAATTCAGGATATCAAAATGCCTTGTATCAAGGCTGAATCGATGGAAGAACTTGGAAGTCTGGAGAACACAGATTTTGAGGTCATCTTCGTACTACCAGATTTTCAGGGCCCTGCTTTTGACTATTTGAACGGTTCAGAAAATAGAGTCCTAGGGCCTCCAATAGTCATCCTGTGTGTACAGAAAAAAGAGGTAGGAAATATTAAGGTATTGTATATTGCAAGAATTTAGCAGGACTGTAAATGTCTTGCATGTGGGATAATTAATTCAAGACCATCTGTAGTGCTACTGCTGCCTGTTCTGAAAGTTTTTGTTTTTAGTGGTGTGGGTAGTGACTGGTTATTTAACTTATTAGATGCCTAATAACACTTGAAACACATCTGGAGAGGATGTCACTGTTTTATGGAGTTATGTTGAATCTGATCTCCTAGCCCCTCTGACTAAATCTACAGTAATCCAACTAAAATATTTCGAAATAGATGTTGGTAGACAGACTTTAAGATGTCTGCACTCAACAGAGAGTGATTTTTGTGGTAGTGAACCTAATGGGCAAAAAAAAAAAAAAGTACTCCAGTCCAGCGGCCACGGCCACTCTTCTGCCTCCTCGCCTGCAAACATCTGAGTTGCTGGGTGATTCTGAAGAAGAGGAAGAGGTCTTTCTCATAACATTGAAGACCTGTGTAAAGAATTGAGATTGGCTCCTCACTGCAGCGTCTGAAGAGTGGGTTGGCTGATGCACTGGACATAAAATTGGTGGAAGCAAGGACAGCAGATCTGAAGCAAAGGCTCACAGATGCTGCTGAGCAGACAGCCATAACTCGGCCCTGCTCTGTGTGTATAAAATGGAGAACAAAATGAGCTAAAAATGAGTATCTCCAGTTGCTATTCAGGTGCAGCATCAAGGTATGTGGTACTGTATCTCTGAAGCCTTTGAGCAAGGGGACACAGTGTGGTTTTGAGTTTTTAGGTCTGCAAGTGTGTATCCTTAAAAGAAGACTTGGCCCTTTCCCTGAAACCAACTGACCCCATTTCTAAGTTGGTTATTTTGGCCATATAATTTGGACTACTGCTTGAAAATTGACAATGTTGTAATCTGAATGGAGGGAAAATCCAGTGTTTTCCTCCAGAAGAAATTGGAAAGATAAGGAGTTTGCAAATTCCAAATCCCTAACCAATCTGAGGGGAGAGGTCCAGGGGCATGAACCCCTCCCTTTCCCAGAAATAAAAAAAAAAAGTTGGTCTGGGGTGTAGAAGGGGAGAGTGGTTCGGACAGTTTCATTTACATTTTATACCGGGAAAGTACTGTCACCGACCCAAATCAAATGTATGTTTCCATATTCAAATCTCTTGAGAGTACATATTTGTACTTTCAGAATTTGAATATTGAAACATACATTGGTTATTAGTACAAATATATAAATATTTCTGTTGATAACCATATGAAAAATGTCAGTTTATTAAGCTGAAAATGTACTTGTTCTTAGTGCAAATATTATTTGTACTAATAACTTTTTTAAATGCATTTGTGACACACTGAAGACAAGACAACCAAATTAATGGAAGACATAATAGGGATGTAACCCCTAGATGGCGCTATCCCAGGGGCTACTACCCCTGCCTGATTTGCCACTAACAGGTTGAGGGGCCTGGATCCAATGGCGGGTGCCTCCACCCAGAGGTCAGGGTTTGCAATAGTTAAACTTACTTGGTCACAGCCCTCTGGGACACTGCAACCCCCCTTTCTTCCCACTAGTGGCCCACACAATATATCAGAATTACCTTCACAGTATACACTTACCCCAGGGCTGGTTCAGGCACTGGGACCTCCTGTAAAATAAGATACAGTGCAACAATCACAGTACAATACTTTAACATAGACAAATACCTCAGGCAGTATAACTTTGCTGAAACAAGCAGCTCTGATTTATTTAGGGGAATATAACAAGGACAGGGGGAAATCAGGTTAATTAGCTTATACTTTACTCATCTACCTATGGCTCTGTGCACAGGCCTATCCCTACTAGTTACTGTCCCTGGGTACCCAAGCCCTAGTGGCTAGTCCAAACCGTGGCAGCTGGTAGGGGCCCTTTCACTCAGAGAAAAGAAAAATTAAACAAACAGTTAGCAGTACAGTAATTCTATTTGGATTCAATGTGGCAATTCAACAGGGAGCGACCCTGAATTAGTACTCACGACCTCCAAACAAGATAGGGTCCTTCAATGTCAGCAGGGCTACTCTTGAGCTCCACGAGACTCTTCACACATTTATATGGCAAAAAGAAAGTACTATACCAGGCAGGCTGCTTCTCTATCCCGATCGCAATTACTGCACAATACCCGGGAGAACACACAGCAGATTCAGTTCCTGACAGTCAGAGTGCAATTCAGCAATTTCTCCAGTCTTCTACAGGGTGAGCCTGGTTTCTACTCTTCAGATATCCTTTGATTCTCTTCACAGGACAGATTCAGTCCTAACAAGCAGTTACACAAGCTGCAGACCAGAACTCTGGGCCTTACACACGTTTCCCGACTAAAACTGTGCACTGAAGGAGCACAGGGTTCCTTTCCCTTCACTGCCAGAGCTAAACTGAAACTCCAACAGACAAAACCGGTACTTCCTTTGAGTTCCTCCCAGTTCTTGACTGGATTGGCTGTCACTCACAATAGACTGCTCCTGTTGGTCCAAAAAGGCGCCGAAGTCTAAACTACATCTCCCAGAGTCACTGCCCATACAATCCTCTTGTGGCTGGCTCAGATTATGAGTCCAAGTTCTGATTCATCCAATGCACCATTTTAGAGCTAGCTTACCCCACACTGATTGGTCCAGTTCAGCAGTTCAAAACCAGAATGGGGAACTAAGCAGACACAGTTCTGACTGCAAAGAAAGCAGGTTAGACAAACTGTAATTTCATTATTACTCTAAATGATTTCTGGCAAACAGTTACATCTTTCAGATAGGTTCCCTTTGCACTCCTAGTGACTGCAAAAATGGAGTGAATTGGCAGCAGCTCGAGTGGTACTCAAACAGAGAAGCACACAGTCCCCCCATACAAACTAATTATGTCTGCAAGCAGACAGCTCTTAAAGAGACAGTACCAGAGGCTCTAAAAACACTCACTGATAAATGGCTTAAATGCCAAACACCATTCAGGCTTGGAGCATTCAAGCAAGCTCCTGGAAGTCTTTTGGGAACCCCCATTTGCAGGGGGGTTGCAGGGATACCGCTTATTGCCACTAAAAAATGTAGCTGAGTTAAACTTTTCACTATAACATGTACTGCCTTAAGTACTTTAACACTCCAGCTTATTTGTAGTCCAGTTCCGTTCTGCTCAATTATTTGACTTGGGCATTAAAGAGCCCTTAACATCATTAGGAAAACTTTGAAAAAAGTAAGATTCATGTTAATGTCCATCCCATACTTCATATATTTTCAGCAATTAATTCCCCATTTTCTTTATTATTGAGAAGTTGCATGAAAACAAGATTCTTGTGCCCTAGACTGTACTCTGGCTGCTTCTCTACACATGATATCATAATCCCTTGTTTATTGCATCATAATTATCTCCACAGCAACATATTTTGATGTCCTAAACAGAATTAGGATGCCGGGTGTAGGCAAGCAGCCAGAGCTAAAAGGGCAGAAATACTGTGTTCATGCAAATACCCTTTGTAATAAGGAAAAAAGGGTGAGAATTTCAGAATAAAATACAAAATATAATCTACATTTATGCCAGTAGGGCTACTGTTACCTGTTTTTCTTTCTTTCTTTTTTTTTTTTTCCCCAAAGTTGTCTCCGCTCTCAACTGTTGGGCGCTTTTTAAATTGTCAGACATTCAGGCAATTTCCTAGGCTTTTGAGGCCTTTACAACCATGATCCAGTCCCTCTGCCTCTCTGCTACGATCTTGTGACTCAGGAGAGGGGCATGCTGGTCCATTGAGGACTGAAGTCCCTCCACCTTCACGCATGGCACCTCATGACACAGCTGCCTCATGCTATGGAGTTTCCTCCAGGGTGGCTCAGGTCCTTGTTGAGGATGACATATGCCATGAAATGGAAGCGTTTCTCCATTTGGGCCACCTCGAAGGGTTGGGACCCTTTTTGCGTGCCCTGTTCCTCAGGTCATGGAGTATCTACTACACTTCTCTGACCTGGACCTGAGTTGCTCTTCACTGAAGGTTCATTTGTCTGCTATTTCTGCCTACCACATCTAGTGAAGGGCAAAGCTGTGGCTCAGCTGGAGGTTTCCAAACCTTCTTGAATGGAATCCTCAACCTGAGATCCCCTGTGTGCAGTCCTGCGCCACCTTGGGATCTCAATTGTATTTTGGAAAAACTGACCTTGCCTCCTTTTGAACTGGCTGGTAGTTGTGACATGCACTAATTATCGTGTAAAATGCTTTTTTAGTTGCAATTACTTATGCTCGAAGGATTTCCGAGCTTCAGGCCCTGATGTGTAAGGAGCCTTATTTGATTTTTCAGACTGGGTGGCTCTGTGTTCCAGTCCTCAGATCTCACTGAAGGTTGTTTCTGAGTTCACGTTGACATCCTTGATGAAATAATCATAGGGGCCCTAAATAAATATGCCTCATTACTCAAAGTGTGTGTAGGGCCGGCCCGGTGGCGCTGAGGGTTGAGGCGCTGGACGCCACACCTCACGCTACGCTGGCGACCCGGGTTCGGGAACGAGCCGGGGTCGGCGGGGGTGGAGAAAGGATGAGCATCGTTAGACTGCTCTCCTCTCCTGGGGTGGGGTGGGACTGCCATGCTGGCCTGCCGGCTCCTAGCGGTGGCTGGGGGTTATGGCAAGTCAGGGGCAGAACTTGAGGGACGTACTGAGGCAGGCGCTGGGAGGGGGCGTGCGGTGGCACGCTGTCCGGGTCCCTCACATCACTGCATGCCACAGACGTAGGGGAGGAACGGAAAATCCTTGCGGGTCTTCATGATGGCTGAACGAGCAGCCCCGCCCGGCTTCGCCTGGATGCTCCCTGC
Organism: Neoceratodus forsteri; assembly: GCA_016271365.2. NCBI lineage: Eukaryota > Metazoa > Chordata > Ceratodontiformes > Ceratodontidae > Neoceratodus > Neoceratodus forsteri. Next base: position 513,314,849 of record CM028137.1, read on the forward strand.
ACTGGGACAACCCTTCGATCCCGGGGCAGTGGTTACGTGCCCACCACAGCAAACAGATCGCTGTGCTGGTTGGAAGGTAAAGGGGTTGAGCTTGGGATGGGGGTGGACTGGGGATGTTGGTCAGGCTGGACTGGGGGACCATCGATAACACCCCCGCAGCGCGGGAGACAAGAAAATATACAACAAAGTGTGTGTAGGAAACAGTGTGTTGATGGTTCACCCCAGATCTTAAAGATGCACGGTTACAAGAGGGACAAGCTGTAGAAAAAGGCACGACTTGCTAAGACACCAACAGACTGGTGCCTGTTTTAAAAGGGCCAGGAACATGTATGTACCAAGAAAGTCAGGGAGGCTAAAGCTAGTTATTACCATTTTGAATTGGATTCTTCTACTAAGAACCCTGCTAAATTCTGGAATACCATCAAAGACCTATCGAGCTACACACCTGGTAACTCGCTTCCAGCTAAGATGATTTCTGGCAATAATATCAGCGACAGAGTGGAGGTCCTTGACTTGTTTAACAACCACTTCACAACAGCACGGTTAGCATTTGACAACTCCCTGGCAAGTGTGCTACGCTTCCAGCTTGGTACTCAATCCCCTGAAACTTCTGCGGTAAACCCTCTATTCTCACTGCATCCTGCCTCACTGAAACAGGTTGAGGATATGCTGCACCTGCTGGATGTAAAGAAAGGTGCGGGGGCGGATGACCTTGACCCTTTCTGCCTAAAGATTGCTTATTCTGTTCTAGCGGTACCCATAACACACTTATTCAACCTCTCGTTGTCACAAGGATCCATACCCTCTATCTGGAAAACAGCACATGTAATACCACTATTTAAATCAGGGGACCCTTGCGACCTAAATAACTACAGGCTGATCTCTGTTCTCCCTGTGCTGTCAAAAATGCTGGAAAAAATTGTAGGCTTACAACTGAGATCTTATCTGGATACCGTGAATCTTCTTCTAAATCACACACAATCCGGTTTCAGAGCCAAACATAGTACTATTACAGCCTTGGCAAAAGTGACCAATGACTGGCAGAGAGATCTGGACTACAAGAACTATATTTGCTCTGTGTTTTTGGATCTGAGTAAGACATTTGACACGGTCAATCAGTCTGCTACTCTCAGCCATGAAATCCATAGGATTAGATCCGCTATCCCTGAGATGGTTCGCCAACTACTTCTCCGGCCACCTACAGCAGGTTAAGGCTGAAGGCGAATTATCACCTCTTAAACCTCTAAGAGGTGTACCCCAGGGTTCTATTCTTGGTCTCATACTTTTTGCTATCTATGTTAACAATATTGTCGAAAGTATATCCAAGGCCGTGATACACCTATTCGCAAATGATGCGGTAATTTGCCTGAGTCGCCTGTCATTAGAAGCTGCATGTACTGACCTTAAAACTGAATTCAACCAGCTCCAACTCTAGCTCCTAAACAAAAAGCTCCTGTTGAATGCAAAGAAAACTAAGGCAATGTTTTTCTTTCCCTACATACACGCAGTGCACCCAGCTGCCTCAGGATCCCTTCCACAGATGAATGCAATTCTAGGAGAAAGTCTGGCTCGACAACAGGCTTTCCTTCACAAATCACATTGAGGAATTACTAAAAGAATTATGTCAGAGGCTTGGTGTTTATTTTAGGATCAGCCACTTTCTCACAAGCAATGTTAAATTAAGATTGGCCCAAGCAACGATTCTCGAGTGATTGACTAAGCAGATTTCCTGTACAGCCATTGCCCTATCTCCTACCTTGCAAAACTAGACACACTTTATCATAGAGCCTTGAGATTCATTATAGGTCTTCCCTTTACCACGCATCACTGCTCCTTGTACTCAGCAGTGGGATGGATCTCACTGCACTTTAGAAGGAACAGAAATGCGGCTCTATGGACGTACAGAGCCATATCCAGTCATCTTCCTCAATATGTAGCAGACTGCCTCCCGCTAAGCACACTGAGCAAGTATGCCCTGAGAAGCTACTCCTCTATACTATTGAAGGTACCCAAAGTTAACTCTCGCTTTGGAAGAGCGACCATTAGTTTCATACTGCCTTCCTTGTGGAACAATCTACAGAATACCATCAAACTTGGTGTGTCTATCTCAGTCAGTTCCGTTAAGTCCCTGTACTCAAGTCTGTTTAGGGGACAATACAAGCATTTTACTCACCATTAATCTGAACTGTTGGCCTAAGCTCCTGCCTGGTGATCTACTAGTAACTAGGCTTACTCTCTTCCCCTCATTCTACAGCGGGATTTACCCAGGGCTGCAGCTATGAATTTTGGGGCCCCGGACAAGTCACTTGAAATCGGCCCCTGTTTCCCAAACCAGCTAATGCCAGCTCCTCAGGTGGGCCCCTCCTGAGCGTGGGGCCCCGGACAACTTCCCCACTCCTCTCCCCCATTACTGCAGCCCTGGATTTACCTACATGCTGTCTGATCTTCCCTTCACATTTCAGGCTGGGCATTCCTTATCCTGATAGATGTATTGCAAGTGCTTACACACCCCTATTCTGTTTAGTTCCCTCATCTCCCCCCAGTAGTCCACCCTTTCTACCCATCTGCTGTCACTTACGCAATATGGATTGCGTATTCCTCCTTAATCCTTTACTTTCCCTTAATGAATACCCCGACCTACACAATAGCAGTTACTCCACTTCTTACTGCTTTGGTGTGATGCCCATCTAAACGTACGACTATTCAGTTTTCTCTGACGTATGTATGCTGTTGCCAATTGTAAATGGAATACTCTATGCTGTGTTATCTGGATTGATGTCTTTCTGTATTACCTTGTATTCTGTTTGTTTTTTTTTTCTCCTGTATTGCCTTGTATTCACTGTACTTACATGGCACTGTATCTGTATGTATACTTGACTGACCTACCCAGGTCCATCTTGCAAATGAGCCCTGCTCAACGATGCTCACATGGATAAAGATTTTGATTGAGTGATGTTGAACCAGTCTATTCAGCTTCCAGTGTATTACTCTGAGCATCCCAATTAGGGGAGGCTATTCTGCATACCTTAGACATTCACAGAATCTTGCGTTCTAGGGACATGGATATGTTGTTCATCCACACTCATTGGCAGGTATCCTTGCCGCTTTAAATCTTGCCGGAAGGTCTTCAAGCTTGCTCCTCCCACCCACCCAGGTGGTATAACTCTCGGCTCCGCCCCATGACGCCAGATCTTCCTTACCGCTTGGAAGCTCAGGTTCCGTCCTTAACGCTCTGCGTTTGAGACTGGTTCCTATTTCTCCGTTTGCGGATTTAAAAATAAATTTTGCGAAAAAGACTTCAGTCTTCTATCCCTCGCGGCTGCGATGGACAAATCGACTCCGATTTGGAGATGCCCATGCGAGGCAGAAGATGTCTCGGACGGATCCACACTCCACGTGTGTCTACTGTTAGGCCTTGAGCACGACCCGCGGGCTTGCGACCTGTGCTCATCTTTCTCGGCCTCGTCCTCTAAGACCGTGCTGCCCGATGCACCTGGGCGCGTCGAAGCGTTTCCCTCGGTGAAGTCAAAGGCCGGTTGGCGGTGTCCGCGGCGGCGGGCTCGGCGGATCAGCTCGAGCGGATGGTCGCCCTCGAAGAGGAGGCGGCGCGGGCCGTATCTTCCTCGGCCGCGGCATTTATCCCGCTCTCTCTGGGCTCTTCTTACACGGCTTCTTTTAAGGAGCTTTGTCTGTCCCTCTCCACTAAAGGAGAAGGGCCTACGCTGCGGGACCTTATTCTCGGTCCAAAAAGAGGGACGAGGTAAGTCCCTCCGTCGACGCTCTTGGGAGCGGGAAAGGTCCCTCTCCCCGGGTCGTCGACCGTCGGCTTCGGTCGACCGCTCGGCTTCGGCCACTGGCCTCACGGTGTCCCCGTCAGGTCAGTTGACCGAGACTCCCACCGATGAAGTAGAGATTTTTCTCGACCCGTTGGACGGGCTGTCGCCTTTAGCAGCCGAGATTCCCCTCTCCCCGGTTCCCCCGGGAGGAGTTGAGGATCCCGTTGGCTCGCCTGTGCCTCCGGTTCCGGAGCCCTCGGATGGACCATCCGAGCCGAAGGGAGTGCCGGTTCCGGCCGACACCTCCCCGCACCGACCTCGGAAATTCCGGGACTCTCGGTCTCGGACCTCTTCGTGGTCCAGCCGATCCCACAGTCATAAGCGGTCTCGGTCACCGGCACCGCGGTAGCGGCATAGCCCTCGTCCCGTCCTCCTCCTCGGACGAGGAGGCTTCGCGTAAATTACGTCGGCAGTGCGAGACCTTATGTTGCAACAGCTCCTCCTGGCGGAGTATAGCCGACCCGTCGCCTTCCCGGCCATTAAGTATTGTCACCGGGCCTCGACACAACCCTCGATTTATCCGAGGCCTATACCCAGGCGGTTGTTCGCCAAACCAGCTGCTCCACGATTCGGTGGAACCTCCGCCTCCACAGCCACCAATTGGGGCTCCGACCAAGGATTCTCGGTCGGCTAAGGGTCTACCCCATCGGCTGTCAGTTACCCTCACTCCCGACCGACCTCGGCAGGTGAAGGGTGGCTCAGGTCAGAGGCAGCTCTTCGAGGACTCTTCAGAGTCCGAAGATGATTCCTCCTTTTTCTCCAAGCGACTGGACTTGGAGTCTTCAGGAGGTCAGTCAATGGACGATAGCTCGTCGTCCTTCCTAGGACTGCTTCGGCTCATCTCGGAGTCCACCGGGATGGGCTCGAACCCGTTTCAAAGCGGGCCAGGTATCCCCTCACGGAGATTCTGGACCGAGGTTCTCCGACGGAGGCCTTTCCAGTGGCGAGGCCATAGTGGGTCCGGCACTGGAGCTTTGGCAGCGCCCTGCTTCCTGCCCTGCGCCTTCCGGCCAGGATGGCCAGAAAGTATCACGGTCCCTACCGGTTCCTTGTCCGGTTTTGGAACACCCTCTGCTGAGGGGTTGGTTACCGACAGCGTTTTCGGCAGCGCCCGGCAACGCCAGGGATGTGGACAAACCTCCTGACAAGGAGTCAAGAAATTGGACTATGTCGGGCGAAAAGTCTCGCTGCGTCCTCTCGACCTTAGTCAGGCCAGTTCGACGTCCTCATGGCACATTTTCTCATGCCCTGTTGGGCTCCTGGATGAGGTCATCCTCATCTTCCCGCCGATCTGCAGACTACGGTTAGCAGGTGCAGGACCAGGGCAGGCAGTGGCCAAACAGCAGCTCCAGACTGCTTTGGATATAGGGGACTCATGTGCCAGATCGGTGGCCGCCAGTGGCTATGTCGGCCGTGCTTGGCTGAGGTTATCCACCTTTACCGGATACCCAGCACAAGTTGGCGGATGTTCCCTTTTTGGGGACTGACCTCTTCGGCCCTGGGGTGGAAGGTCACCTGCAGAGGATCGAGAAGTCCAATGCTACCTTGGACTCGGTCTCTTCCGCTCAGAAGGACAAAGGCCGCAAACCACAGCCTAAGCCCTTTCGCCTCGTTCTCGCGGCGCCTGGCCCAGCACAGCGTCCGGGCCAGCAGGCTCGGCCTTGGCATCCCAAACCCAGGCGCGGGCTTCCTCTAACAGGAGGCAGGAGGAAAGGCCAGGAGGTCCCTCGGCCGGTCCCTCCTCAAGCCTGCCCAGTAGTGCGGGCTGAGGGTGTCGCCCCCATTCCGTCACACCCCCTGGTCCCCCGTAGAAGGCGGCTCCGACTTCCGTTCCGCCTGGTCGCTGTTACCGCGGACAGGTGGGTCTTAGAGGTGGTGGGAAGAGCCTGCCTCTGGAATCGAGCAGGCACCACCCTTCGAGCCGTCGCCCTCGGGGCGGGATCCCCAGCCTCACTGGCGGCTCGTCGAGCCGACATCGCTCTCCTCCTCCAGATGGAGGTGATAAGAGAGGTGGTGGACCCTCCTTCAGACCCAGGATTTGTGTCCAGGTACTTCCTGGTTCCGAAGCGGATGGGGGGCTGGCGCCCCATTCTCGACCTACACGACCTAAACAAGTTCCTAAGGTCTCGAACCTTCAGGATGGTCACTCTGGCTCAGATAATACCATCCTTGGAACGCGGCGTGTGGTTCTGCTCTCTGGACTTGCAGGACGCGTTTTTTCACGTCCCTATCCGTCCGTCTCACCAGAGATTCCTTCGCTTCCGAGCGGAAGGATCCCTCTTCGAGTTCCAAGCCATGCCCTTCGGCTTGTCTCCAGCTCCCAGGGTCTTCACCAAATGCATGGCAGTGGTGACAGCATTCCTGCGGCGCCGAGGGGTCCGGGTGTACCCTTACCTGGACGACTGGCTGATAGCAGCTCCCTCCAGGAAGGAGGCGGAGTGGTCCAGAGATCTGGCCCTCCAGGTCTGCTCTCAACTGGGCCTCCTTATCAACGAGGCCAAGTCGGAACTCGAGCGAAGCAGGTGATTCTATTCATCGGGGCGCAGCTCGACTCTCTTCGAGCCAGAGCGCGGCTCCCGGCGGACAGGGCCGAGGTTCTTTCCTCCTTTGCCCGATCATTTCTGGTTGGGCAATTGCGCCCTGCCCGGGACTTCCTTCGCCTCCTGGGTCTCATGGCGGCCTGCACCAGCGTGGTCCGTTGGGCCCGCTGGAACATGCGTCCCCTTCAGTGGGGACTGGCCAGCCAGTGGTCCAGCGCTGCGATCCTTTGGACCAGCTTGTGTCGGTGACACAGGGATGTGGAGCAGCTCTCCAGTGGTGGACGTTCCAGATCATTTGCAGGAGGGCATCCGTTCAATCCGCCCCAAGCCGACGGTCTCTCTATCGACCGATGCCTCTCTGATGGGTTGGGGTGCCCATCTGGGGGAACACCGGGCTCATGGCCTCTGGTCCCCGCGGGAGTCCCGATGCCACATCAACCTGCTGGAGCTCCGAGCGGTCCGCCTAGCTCTCACTGCCTTTGCTCCGTTCCTCCGGGGTCAAGTGGTCCGAGTCCAGACGGACAATACCACGACCATGTACTATCTAAACTGCCAGGGCGGGGCGCGCTCCATGCTTCTATGCAAGGAAGCTCTCCGCATTTGGTCACTCGTGCGCAGCCTGGAGGCGGATCTCCTAGCCATTCACGTGGCAGGAGCCTCCAACACCCTGGCCGATGCCCTGAGCCGGATAGGGGCTGCATCCCACGAGTGGTCTCTCCTGCCGGAGGTAGTACAGCATCTGTTCTCCCATTGGGGCACACCTCAGGTGGACCTGTTTGCCTCCAGGGAGAACGCGAAGCTGAGTCTGTTCCATACCCGCCCCCCTCAGCAGGGCTCGCTGCAGGGGGATGCCTTCTCGAGGCAGTGGACCCCGGGCCTCTTTTACGCCTTTCCCCCATTTCCCTTGATCCACAAGGTGCTTCTCAAGGCGAGGAGGGACAAGGCGCAGGTGATTCTGATAGCCCCAGACTGGCCTCGCCAGTTCTGGTACCCAGATCTCCTCAGTCTCAGCTCCAGGACTCCGCGGCAGCTTCCAGCTCGCCCGGACCTGCTCTCAGTCAATCAGGGGAAGGTGTTCCATCCGGACCTTCAATCCCTGCACCTGACGGCCTGGTTCCTGAGCGGCTAGAGTTCCAGGCCTTGGGTCTTTCCGACGAGGTCCTCAATGTAGTTGAGGCGTCCGTATGAGTCGACCAGAAAATGCTATGCCTTCAAATGGAAAAGGTTTTCCATTTGGTGTCAGAGCAGGGCTTGGACCCTTCCTCCTGTTCCTTGGCAAGTATCTTGGACTATTTATGGTCCCTTTCTAGTCAAGGGCTTAGGGTCGGCGACCCTAAGGGTGCACCTGGCAGCCATCTCTGCTTACCGGTGCGGGCCGGAAAGCAGTTGGTGGTGCAGGAGAAGGTGGTCTGGCGCTTTTTCAAAGGCCTTGATCACATTTCCCTTCCAGTGCGGGAACCTCCACCTCCGTGGGATCTACTGCTGGTACTGGCAAAGCTCATGGGCAAGCCATTCGAACCTATGCACAGGTGTGTCTCTCTCACCTGTCGTGGAAGACCGCCTTCTTGGTGGCTATCCGTCAGCCAGAAGGATGGGAGGCTCCAGGCGCTTTCCATAGAGTCTCCTTACCTGGTCTTCCACAGGGACAAAGGTTGTCCTCGCCCCACCGAAATTCCTTCGAAGGTGGTGTCGGAGTTTCACCTTAACCAGGTGTTGACTCTGCCGGTGTTCTACCCCAATCACACCTCGGAGGCGAATATAGGCTCCATACTCTGGACCCTAGAAGAGCTCGCTTATTATAAGGGCGCAGGCTGAAATTCGAGAGAGGTTCTACAGCTGTTTGTCACCTACGCTGAAGCCATCTGGCAGACCTGCAGCCAAGCGGACGATAAGCAGGTGGGTCACTTCCTGCATAGATCTCTGCTATAAGTTGGGCGGGCATGGAGCCTCCCAGAGGATAGAGCTCATTCTACCCGCCATACTGCTCTGTGATGGCTGCTTCCAGGGACGTCCCTATCCAGGAAATCTGCAGGGCTGCTACCTGGAAGTCAGCAAACACCTTCATTACCCATTACCACATCGACCTTGAGTCATGCCGGGATGCTGGTTTTGTGGCCTCGGTTCTCCAGTCTCTCTTTCCCAAGTAAGTATTGGGGTGTCGTCTTGCCTCCCTCCTCCCGGAGAACTGCTAGAGGTCTGCCAATGAGTGTGGATGAACAACATATCCATGTCCCTAGAAATACAGGTTACTCACCTGTAACAGGAGTTCTAGGAATGGTATATGTTGTTCATCCCTCATTCCTAACCTCCCCGGCTTCGACGCACAACCTGAGCTTCCAGCGGGCCAGATCTGGCGTCATGGGGCGGAGCCGAGAGTTATACCACCCGGGTGGGTGGGAGGAGCAAGCTTGAAGACCTTCCGGCAAGATTTAAAGCGGCAAGGATACCTGCCAATGAGTGTGGATGAACAACATATACCATTCCTAGAACTCCTGTTACAGGTGAGTAACCTGTATTTCTTATACCAACACAACCAAGTCTGTCCAGAAAAGGGACCAATTTTTTGTTTCGTTTGCACCCAAGAGAAAAGGTGCAGCAGATTCCAAACAGTGTTTATCCAAATGGTTGGCAAACTGTATTTTCTGTTACCAGAAGTATGGTAAAACCTTCCCAGGGGAGGTTAAGGGGCATTCTGCCGGAAGCATGGCTGCTTCTACTGCTTGCTTCTGGAAAGTCAGCCACTGGAATTTGTGCGGCGGCCACTTGGAGCTCTGGCCACACTTTCATCAAGCAGTACAGTCTGGACTTTGCCTCTCTGTGCTGGGCTGGCTTTGGTTTAGCTGTCCTCCAAGGCCTCCTGTCCTAAAATCTCTGCTACAGACAGTTCCTGCCTCCCATGTTTCAGTTCCTTCTGATTCACACTGCTTGGGACTCGGTCCTCAAAGTTATTACCTACTGCAAGAGCCCTCTCGAAGTTAGATAGTACAGTTACGTAACAACGTACCACAACAGTAGATCTTGAAGAGAAGCTCTTGAAGTAGGTAACCTTATTCCCTCCCTCCTTCCCCCAACTTCTGCTGCTGTTCCTATGTGTGCTTATTTTGGCTTCAGGAGCCTCTTTTCTGTTCTGTCATTCCGCTTGTAGGTCTCCGGCGGGAGAACTGGAAGGCGGATGTTAGGACCACCCACTATATAGTGTCACGCTGATGTCAATCACGTGATATTTGGTGGGCGGTCTCCCACCAGATACTGCTAGCTAAAGTTTCCATGTGGTCCTGACGCCAGTCAGCACAGTCCTCAGTTACTACCTGCTGCAAGAGCCTCTCTAAGATCTTTTGTTACGGTAAGTTCTTACGTGACTGTACTTTTTTTTTTTTTTTCCACCTTAGGGAAAGAGGGTACTTCTGTGTTTAAACAATGACTGTCCAAATGGCTGGCACAGTTTTGTTATAGGAATTACAGTAAGGAACATCTTGTGGTGTTTATGGACACTCCACAAAGGGAAAGGCCACTTCTGTTATTTTTCAGAAATATTTCTGCTGCTGACATTTGTGCTACAGCCACATGGAGCACTGTCCACACCTTCACTAAACATAATGTGGACATAGGCTCTTGTAGATGTGCTGGATTTGGGCTTGCTGTGCTGCAAGGCCTGCTGTCTTTAATATTTCAGACGGTACCAGGCTCCCCCTAAGGTTTTGGTCCTGCTTGGGAATCATTTCAAAGATTTGGCCTAGTGCAAGACATCTCCTCGAACGTAGAACAGTGGTGTACTTACTTTAACAGTAGATCTTCAAGAGAATCTCTTCCATTAGGCCATACTGTCCCTTCCTCTGTCCCCCTTCTGATTGTGAGGGTTACATCAAATGTTGTGCCTCAACCTAATTTATTCATCATATATCCAGTGCTATGCCTTGCATGTCTGGGCTGGTTTTATCTCCTGGTTCCCCATGGGTGGAGGTCCTATGAGTCTAATCTGTAGCGGGGGAACTAAGAAGACATGGGGCTGCCCCATGTTTATATAGGCACAGATGCTTGTTGTCGTGCCCGGTCCTTGGCTAACAGAAGTTTGTGTGGTCCTAACGCTGATGTGTGTGAATAATTCAAAGTTGTGGCATAGTGGAAGAGATTCTCACAATCTACTGTTAGGGTAAGACTGCAAATGTTCTTTACACCCCCCCCCCCCCAAAAAGAGAGATTCCCAAGAACTGCTGCCAGAATACAGGAGTGAAGAACTATTCTGACTCTGATCCCAATTCAGGGCATCTGGACTCCAGGAGAGCAGAGCCTCCAAATCAGTGTAATGGAGATGAGGGTGGTGCTTCTGGTTCCCTCCACTTTCGGGAACAAGTTGGGTTTCAAGCATTGAAGGTCCAGTCTGACATTGTGGTGACTGTCACCTACATAAACAGTCAAGGAGGCATGGAAAGCTGACGCATGGCTTCTAGAAGCCCAGAAAGTGTTTCAACGGGCAGAGGAGAATCCATGTAGTTGGGGGATCTAAAGTTCCAGGTGTCGTGGCTCAGCCGAAAACCATCTGTGGGAGTGGGCATTAAAACCGAAGGTATCTGATTTTTCTGTGCCACCGGTTTGGGGTACTTCAGATCTTGTTGCTTTCAGGGAAAATGCCAGGTTGCCAGATTGTTGAGCTGCTTCCCATACTCCCAATCTGAGACAGTGGATGCCCTCTCGCAAAGGTGGGATTTAAGTACAGCATACATGTCCCCTCTGAGTACTTATTCCAAGAGTTCTACAAAAGATCAGACTGTCAAGAGGAAGTTGGTTCCTGATGGGTCCAGAGTGGCCGAGAAAGAATGTGGTTCTTGACTCTCTCAGGATAGAGGAGCCATTCCAGCTTCATTCCACAGGAACCTGCTTAGCCAGTGTCCTGTTTTGTGTTAAAATCCAGTATCTCTGCAGTTGGCAGCCTGGCTTCTGAGAGAAGATGCCTCTTTAAAATGGTGTTTTTTAAGGTGGACACTCTGGTGTCATAAAGCACTCTCTTTGACATATTATGGGGCATTGTCTTTGTTTACCTCTTCGGCCAATGAGCAGTGCATCAAGCCCGCTAAGGCTTCTGTACACAGATCTTCATCAAGGACATCTCCATTAGGCCACACTTTGGAACTTTAGGCTGTCGGCGTCAGGACTGCTTGGAAACATTTTGCTAGCCGGTGGGGCTGCCCACAGTGATGTACAACATCGATGCATATAAAGAGGGCAGCTCCATCATTCCTCAGTTCTTTCTTCCACCATTGATATCCTTGTCAGACTTGCTGAAGGAAATGCTGCCAACTGACCTTTTCACATTTGTTGTTTTTACTTTTATTTAGTGTACTGTTGTCTCTATGTGCTTCCGAAGTCGGGAGAGCCTTTGTTTCAGTACTTGGTGTAGATATAAAATTTACAAAAAGATATACACACACTGTTTGTGTGCACTGTCAGGGCTTGTCTCACAACATGAGGACTTGAGATTTGCCAGAGCTTCATCCAGGTTACAAGGTGACGCTGTAAAAGAGCTCTAGAAAATGTCCTTGCTTTAAAGTCCTTGAAAGCCATGGAGAAGTAAAACTTGGAAGCATAGAAGTTGATGGCAGATGGGGAGGCAGTATAGCGCAGTGGTTTAAGGTTCTGAGCTGCAAATCTGGTGACATCCAGCAGACCAGACCTGGGTTTGAATCCCACAGCTTCCACTTGCAGACTGTGTGATCCTGAGCAAGTCACTTAACTTCCCTGTGCTCCCAGGTCGCACCTATAAAAAAGCTGTCAGCTTAGAGTGCTAGTTCTGGTTAAACAACTAACCAAAAAAAAAAAGTGAGGACTGCAAGGCCCATCCAGTCTGCTCATTTTTTTTTCTACCTTATGAATGTGCTATAGGCCTGTACTGTCAATGGCCTATCTATTCATACTCATCTGAATTGCTCCTTATGCCTATCACATGCTTGTTTGAAGCCCTTCACTGTATTCGTATCCACCACTTCCTGAGGTAGGCCGTTCCATGCATCCATCTCCCTTTCTGTGAAAAAGAACTTTCTCACATTACCCCTTAATCGGCCTCCCTCTAATCTCATGCTGTGTCGTCTTGTCCTGCTATTTTTCTTATATTGAAACATGTTCGGCTCTTTCACCTTGTTAATGCCCTTAAGATGTTTGAATGATCTAACTTCAAGGGTGGCGCTCTTGCAGCAGGTAAATACCATTAGGACTAATGCAGACAGGTGTTGGGACCCCAAGGAAAACTTGTTGCTAGCAATCTGTGGCTGGGGACCGCCCCAACGTTGGCTCCGCCCGATGTCCAGCGTGGTATAAAGGGGGCGATCCCCTGGCGCTACCTCATTTCTCTTCCTGCCATCGACCCGTGTAGTTCGGCTCCACGGATGCCTTCTTCAGCAATCGACAGCTTAAAGAAAAGTGTTTTTTCTCAGTCATTCGTTTCATTCACCTTGTGTGTGTCGTTGCCTCCTCCACTGCGGCGCAAAGCTAAGTGTGCGTGCGGCAAGCAGATTCTGGCCAAAGATGTCCACGTGGCCTGCCTCATCTGCTTAGGCCCAGAACACCGGCCCGACGCCTGCACCCACTGCAAGCAATTAATTTAAAAAAACTCGTGCCAGGAGAGCCGACGCACTCAAAACTTTTCTTCTTGAGAAGTAACTAGCGGCGATGCAACATGGCTCAGGGGCTAGCTCCTCTTCTTCTGCCAGGGTTTCCCCACTAAAAGAAGTCCGGAGGGGAAGAGACATCACCACAGGGAAAAAGATCGGGCCAGGTCAGAGTCCCGCCCTAAGTTGCCGGATGAGAAGGCCGCTTCCGGCCGGAGGTCTGGTTCAGTGCCAGCAACCGAACACTACTGCTTGAGTAAGTCCATTCCCGCCTCTTCTCAAGGCAAGCACTGGGAGTGTGCCTTTTCGGGACACCAGTCTACCCTGGCTCATCAACCTCACAAATCTTCCAAAGGGTCGAGCCAGGTGGGCCAGTCCAAGTCTTCGAAGGACAGGCCTAGTTCGTCCGAAAAAAGAAAGCCTTCATATGCACACTCAGGTAGACAAGAGGTGGTCCAGGCTCGGACGCCTCCCTGTCCTCCGGCTAAGGTGCCCCGGTCGAACAGCGAGCCCAAGCATTTGGTAATTCTCCCTTTGTCAAGCCTTTCCAGTATGTTACCTGCCTGACTTGGTGTACCCTTTCATTGGTACCTGCAGTTCCTCGTAAGGCTGCCAGGCTTTGTAAGCCTGCCAGATCTGCACCTTTTCTGGCAGAACAACCAAAGGCAATTTTCCTGATTCTTACCACAGCGGTTCTAAACCCGTGGACCCGGTCTCCCAAAAAAATTGGACAGCTGGGACTGGAAGGCTTACTTCAAACAACCTGAAGTCTTGCTGTATTCTGACAATCTGCAGGTAGCCCCAGCCTTTAAACTGCCCCGGAGCCGGCCCGCCGGCGCAGCGGTTGGATTTCTGCTTGCAATGCCAGCGACCAGGTTCGGGAACGAGCTCGGGCCGGCCGGGGGAAGACAGCTTGAGCGTCCCACGACTGCTCATTGTCTTCAGGGAGGGAGGGAGGACTGCAACCCGGTGTTGGGCGACCGCTGGTGGAGACCAGGGGTAGGGCAACACGTTGGGTCATTGCTGGGAGGTGCGTGGCAGACGTCGGCTCTTGCTTTGACGTCCGGACGTCCTGCACCACAAGGAAATCAAGAAAAATCGCTCGCTGGCTGCCGGATGACTGCCCTCTGTTCCCTGAGTGCCTCCAGTGCCTTCCCAGGGCCTCCTATTCCTCAGCAGCATCCCAGGCCCTAGAAGTATGTGCTGGGGTCATCCCCCCCTCCCCGGTGTCTTCACCCTCGAAGGAGAGGGACCCGCCCGGCAAAGGGATACGCCGGGATATCCTGGGATCGGCTGCGATACGAGGTCCAGAAGAGGGCTGGGTAAGGACAGTGGGGCGAGGGGGGACATGTAGGGGCCTGAAGGAGTGGGGGAAGGGGACTACCCTGGAGAGTATAGGGTTAATTTTAGAACGTTGAGCTTGAGCTCTGTTGAGGTCTCTGTCTGCAGCACTTTGAAACCCAACCATCAGATTCTTTACTCCGCCTCACTGAACAGTCGCTCCGGAGATTTCTCCTCCTGCTCGGTTCAAAGTCAGTTAAAGTTGTCTGTTTTATTCCGCATTGTCTGTTCAGGTTCTGTCTGCGGTACCGTGAGTACTTAATTTCTTTGATTATTGTGGAAACTGTAAACTTGTATTTCGATTGGTTCGGCTGAACCGATTCCTTATATTGAATTCTTGTGTACTTTCTTAGTGTGGTTTACCAGTCCTTATTAAAAAAAAAAAAAAAAAAAAGTGTTTCAACAGTTTTTTCCAATACCATAACACAGCTAGAAATCGATTTAAGGAGTCTTTCCTGGCAGTTGCCAAAAAAGGGGTACGTTTGGTTAGGTTGGCCATGTCTGAGAAACCCAAGGAAAAAAAACTGGGCCCACTGGGTTTCAGCATTGCAGTGAGAGTGGAGAGGTCTTTGCTAAGGCCGATCCCCACACCACCTGTGTTTATTGTCTGGGGTTTGACCACCTCGATACAGGCTGCCAAATTTGTAAACTTTCCTAAGTCTACCCTGGAAAAAAGATTAGGCAGACTTAGAGAAAAGGAAGCAGAGAAGTCCGCTGACCTGTATGGCTAGCCCGGTTCGGTTCCGACTGAACCAGGAGGAGTACCCTCTGACCAGGGCGATACTTCTTCGGGCAAGAGGAAAGCCAATCCTGAGGGATCGGTTCCTACAAAAAGAAAACGCAAAGTGAAATCGACCGGTTCAGATCCAGAGGTTCGTGTTCCGACTGCTGAGGAAATAGCAAGAGCGATTCCGATTGTTGAATCGCTTCGCCCGGTTCTGACCGATCCGGCACCTTTTGGCAGGGGTGTGGTTTGGTCGGTTCCCCCGGTTCAAGATTATACCCCTGAAGAATTTTATGAACCAGAGTTTGAGGAGAAGGGGGATTTTTAGGATGATGGTGAAAGTCTGGATGTGCCTGTGGAACCGGACATCTCCCCAGACAGACCTTCTGGTGTGTCCCTTCCCCACTATCTGTTTTACAGAAAAGTGGCTGAAACCTTCCAGCTTCGTATGGAGGAGGCTGTGGAGGATCATGAGGAGCCTGATTTTGTTGAAATGATGGACATCCCAGAGTCCAGGAGACTGTCTGTTCCCCCTTCATAAGTCCTTTGGGAAGCAGACACAAAAAATCCTAAAGTCTCCTAATTCTATACCTCCTGTTGATAGAAGGATGGATAAGAGGTATACCTTATCGAGCTCTGATACAGAGTTTTTATACCAGCAATGCAGCCATATTGGGGTAGTGCAGGCTGCAGCCTGTGACAAGGCAAATATTCCCTTGGCTTCACACCCCTCAAAGACTCCAGGAAGATGGATGCCATGGCTAAGAAACAGTACATGGCATTCTCCTTGGGACTCAGGCAGGCTAACTATTTGGCCTATGCAGCCAGGTACCAGAAGTCCAGGTGGGACACTGTACTGGCACTGGCTAAATAGGCCTCCCCCCAACTGGCCAAGGAGCTGGAGGAGGTGGCTGCTGATGGGATTGAGGCATCAAAGGTACAATTTCATACTGCTGTGGACTCCAATGATGTGTCAAGAGTCATGGCTGCATCTTTGTCTCTTCGGAGGATGCTTTGGCTCAGATGTACTAACCTCTCACAGAACACCCAGGCTAAGGCCATGGATTTTCCTGTGGTGGGTAAATCTTTGTTTGGGGAGCAGACAGAAAATTACACGAAGAAAATGGATGAGTACAGGATCGCTTACAGGAGTGCTCAGGCCAAAGAAAGGCAGGCAACTCCTCAAAGGCAGCAGTCTAGGGGCAGGCCTTTTCATAGGCCTTCTTACCAAGCACAGGTCTCTGCTCCCTTTTCACAGAGGGGGTTCTTCAGAGGGAGAGGCAGAAGGAGGATGAGCAGGGCTGCATCCACTCCTCAGCCTAAGGCCCCTGCCAAGCAGACACCCTGATGGGTCTGCCTGGGTTGACTCTCCTATCCCTATCCCTATAGGGGGCAGGCTGGCTGGCTTCATCCAGGACTGGATGTATGTTACTTCAGACAAGTGGGTCCTGGAAATAGTAAGCCAGGGACTGGTTCTCGGTTTCAAAAAATTTCCGAAGATGAGAGCCAGATCTTTTCCACCTGCAGGTCTCTCCGAAACCCTTGCCCTAGAGGCAGAGGTTTTGTCTCTTCTGGCCTTAAGAGCCATAGAGAGAGTTTCTACCCTACACGGGGCAAAGGTCTGTACTCCAGGTATTTCCTTACCCCAAAAAAGCTAGGGGAGTGGCTACCCATCCTAGATCTAACATACCTGAACAAACATCTTTTAAAACCAAGGTTCAAGATGGTGACTCTGGGAATAATTCTTCCCTCTCTTGGGCCAGGGGACTGGCTAGCCTCCCTGAACCTCATAGATGCCTACTTTCACATCCCTATCAGGTGCTCCCACAGAAAGTATCTCGGGTTCAAGTTGCCCTCAGTCCATTCTCAGTTCAAAGCAATGCCCTTTGGTCTAACATCAGCTCCAAGGGTTTTCACAAAAGTGCCTGGCAGTAGTAGTTGCCTTTTTAAGAAGGCAAAAGATTTCCATTTTTCCATATCTGGACGACTGGCTCCTGGTGGGTCAGTCTCCAGACCAAGTCAAGTCAGACCTGCAAGTGACCCAGCAAGTGCTCACTTCCCTGGGATTTCTTCTTAACCTCCCCAAGTCAGTTCTCGAACCGGTGCTGCTGCTTATGTTTGTAGGGGCAGAGCTAGATATTGTCAAAGCAAGAGTTCTTATAGGACTGGCTTCCTCCTTCAGCCTTCAGGTGTCCCGACCAGCAAGGCATTTCCTTCAACTCTTGGGCCACATTGTAGCTTCTACAGCAGTGGTCCAAGGGGCAAGATTCCAGATGAGGGACATTCAGTTCTATCTGAGGGCCTTTTGGTCCCAAAGGAAGGATCCTCTTACCAAACTGATTCCAGTGACTCTGACTCTGATCCAAGCTTTTCAATGGTGGCAGGATCAGGACAATTTAAGGCAAGGGGTCCCATTTGTTGTTCAGTCTCATTTGGTGGTCCTTGCCATGGATGCCTCCCTTTTGGGGTGGGGAGCCCATCTGGGGGCTCTCACAGCCCAGGGACTGTGGTCCCCTTGGGAGTCCCGTCTTCATATCAATCTCCTAGAACTCAGGGCAGTTTTTCTGGCCCTGCAAGCTTTCTCTCAGTCAGTGCAGAACAAGGTGGTTCAGGTCAGAACAGACACCACCACCACCATGTGGTACATCAGCAAGCAGGGATGCACTCGGTCCACAGCCTTGTGCACGGAAGCCATGAAATTGTGGTCCCTGGCTTATTCTCTGCAGACCTCTCTGATAGCAGTCCACCTTCCAGGGAAGGACAATGTGCTAGCAGATGCACTGAGCAGGATCTCCCAGGGCCATCACGAATGGACCCTGGACCCTCTGGTATTAAAAGTGATTTTCTCAAGGTGGGGCACTCCAGAGATGGATCTCTTTGCAGCCCCAGACAGTCACCAACTTTCTCTGTTTTGTTGCAGACCCCCGGTCTTGGGCTTAGTCCCTCTGGATGCTCTGATGTTGAACTGGGAAGGGAAATTTCTTTATGCCTTCCCTCCCTTTCCTCTACTGTTCAAGGTTCTGGTCCAAGTGAGATCATAACCCTGCAAAGTGATTCTGATTGCTCCGGATTGGGCCAGGCAGTCCTGGTACCCCCTCTTACTGTCCCTGGCAGTCCATCTTCCCCTGTCTCTTCCCAGGAATTACAACCTGTTAACCTCCTCTCAGGGGAGGATTTGGTACCCCAGTCTTCGGTCCCTCAATCTCTAGGCATGGCTGTTAGAGCCAGAGTATGCAGATTTGCATCTGTCCCAAGGGGTTCTGGATATTCTCAAAGCCTCTCGAAAGCCTACCACCAGAAAGACTTATGACTCCAAATGGAAAAGATTCAGCATTTGGTGTTCCAAGAAGCATATATCCCCAGATACTGCTGAATTGCCTACAGTTCTGGATTATTTGGTCCATCTTAATGGTATAGACCTCAGACCAGCTACTCTCAAGGTACGCCTGTCAGCTGTTTCTGCTTTTCTGCCTTCCTCACTGTCATCTTGCCCTGTATTCTGCAAGTTTTTCAAGGGATTGCTTCATACCAATCCTCCCTTTAGGGATCCTGCCCCTGCCTGGGACTTAAATGTTTGCATTGCTCAACTTATGCAACCCCCATTTGAACCAATGTCTTCAGCAGAGCTTAAGTACTTGACCTGGAAAACTGTGTTTTTGGTAGCCATTACTTCTGCCAGACATATCGGTGAATTGCAAGCCCTGTCAGTGGAACCTGATTGTATTTCATTCCATAGAGATAAAGTGGTCCCTAGAATTAATAGGAGGTTCTTGCCTAAAGTGGTTTGAGACTTCCATTTGAATCAGTCCATGTCTCTCCCTGTTTTCTTCATTGATCATTCTTCCTCTGGGGAGAGGAGGCTACACAGTTTAGATGTTAAGAGTCCTTGGCTACTACATAGAGCATATCAAGGGTCATAGGTTTGATTCCCTCCAGGTGTTCCTTGCTTATGGGGAAGTGGGAAAGGGCAAACCTGCCTCTAAGAGATCTATTGCCAGGTGGATTGTTTCTTGTATACAATTCTACTATGAGAAACTGGGAAAAATTCCACCCTGAGGCCTGAGGGCTCATTCCACAAGAGGTACAGCTGCTTCCCTGGCTGCTGCCAGGGATAGCCCTCTCTTAGAAATCTGTCAAGCAGCCACCTGGAAAACAGTCCATACCTTTACCAAGCATTATTCTCTGGATATCCAGGCTAGGAGTGATGCTCGGTTTGGCACAGCAGTTCTTCAGAGTCTATTCCCAAAGTAGGTTCTGTCCCTCCTCCATGGGAGGTACTGCTTGGTAGTTTGCACTTGTCAGAATACAGCAAGACTTCATGTTTGAAGAAAAAATTACTCATCTTAGTAACTGTGTTTCTTCTAATGGAGTCTTCAGGGTTCCCCACTGTCTGAAAATACAGGGTGGTGGCAGTGGTGCTCGGGTCAAAATGTGCGTTATTTTTGTGGACCTCCTATATGCACTGTACATGTGCATAAGCTGATTTTAAGTAAAATATAGTGTGCTGGTATCAAAACAGGGGTAGTAGTGCAGTAAAGGATGTCAATAAAAAAAAAATTTTGGAGTATTTTGTAAAACAAATGATCAGTAATGGATAGAAATATAGGGTGGTGGCAAAAAAAAATATAGGGTGGTGGTAAAAAAAAATATAGAGCGGTGGTTTAAAAAAAAAAAAAATATAGGGTGGTGGCCCACCGCACTAAAACAGTAAATGGGGAACACTGGTCTTGCTGTATTCTGACCTGCCTCCCCTCTCAGAACCTCTTTTTGGGGAAAAGGTGAGCAGGTGCAGTGTTGCACCCCAGGGGTGTCTTCAGCACGCCCTCCTTTTTATTTGGGTGTTTATATTATAATCTTTATTTGGATATGTATTTGTTTTTGGGTTTCCTGACTTGAGTCTTCCTTTGGGAATCCAAAACTTTTTGTTGCCAGTTGGTTAGTTTAAATTTTTTTTTTTTTTTTTTTCACAGTTTCCACATAGTCAGTGTTTGCTCGTAAGGATCTGACGGTTGGGTTTCAAAGTGCTGCAGACAGAGACCTCAACCGAGCTCGAGCTCGACGTTCTATGCACTGCATAGAAAATTAACCCTATACTCTCCGGGGTAGTTTAAAGGCTGGGCCTAACTGCAGATTGTCAGAATACAGCAAGACTCCATTAGAAGACACACAATCACTAGGGTGAGTAATTTTTTCTTTTCTGCCACGGGTGCCATCTGGTCACTTAACTTCGTGACACACATGATTACGTATCAACAGTCCTTATGGCAGAAGACCATGGACCTAGTCAAGTCCATGCCGGATTCTGACTCCAAAGAGGAAGTGCTTGCCTGCACCCAGTCCAGTCCGGTCAGAACATTGACAAACATGTCTCCTGTTGCTCTTATGATGCAGTGGACATGGCTTCCAGGGCTGCTGCCTTGGGGGTTTGTCTGAGATGACGATCATGGCTCAGGTTGATGGGGTTCCAACCGGATCTGCAAGATTCCATTCTGGATTCTTCGTTCCAAGGCCCAGCTCTGTTTGGCCCAGAGGTTGAAACCATGGCATGTACAAATCTCAGCCTCAAGAACCCCGTCACCATTCCTTTTGTAAAGGATAGGGACAGGGGAGCAAGCCTGCCCAAGGCAAAGGGTTCAAGAGGTGGGGTCACCCTGCCCCCCCAAGGTTCCCAGGGCCCTAAGCAGCCCAAAACTCCAAGGGCCCAAGGACCCGCCACCCCCTCCGCCTGACTCTTCCTGCTCCCCTCTCTTCAAGGACCTGCAGAATGAGAAGGTAGGAGGGAGGTTTGCCCTCGACGCACTCGAATGGTCCAGTATCACCTCAGACCAATGGGTACTGGACACCATTTGAAACGGGTATGCCATAGAATTCCTTTCTATTCCACCAGACAATCCCCCCTCTGGTCAGTTGTCCACCAGCACGCAATCTCCTCCTGGCTGCGGAGATCCAGCAGCTCTTGGAGAAAAAGGCCATCCAGACGGTTCCCCAAGCCCAGCAGGCCAAAAGTTACTACTCCCATTTTCTTCCTGGTCCCAAAGAAGACGAGAGACCTCTCCCCATTCTGGACTTGAGCCAGCTCAATCTCTTGGTCAAGTACCAGAGATTTTGGATGGTTACTCTGGCAGGCCTATTCCCTTGCTTCAGCAAGGGGACTGGTTGTGCTCCCTCGATATGCATGACGCGTGCATGCATATCAAGGTCCTGAAATCTCGCAGAAGGTTCCTTTGCTTCAGCTTTCAGGACCAATGCCATCAGTTCAGGGTACTCCCCTTTTGCCTTTCGTCAGCCCCCAGGGTATTCATCAAGGGCCTTGTGGTGGTAGCAGCCGCTCTCCGACGGAGAGACCTGTTTGTTTACCCCTACCTGGACGATTGGCTTCTCTACGCATCATTGGAAGAGCAGGTCCTAATCGCTTTGAGACACGGTCTGTTTGGTTCCTTGGGAATTACTGTGAATTGGCCAAAGTCACACCCATGGCCATCGCAGAGACTGCAGTTCATAGGGGCAATTTTGGACTCTGAACAAGGGTCCAAGGAGGACCCTTTATCTTCGCCCGGATCATCCTTCAGCTGTTGGGCCACATGGCCACCATAGCCACAGTACCCCTCGCCAGACTGCACATGAGTCCTTCAGTGGCACCAGACAGTGGATGATCTGGATCTCCAGATCTGGATCTCTTGGGTGGTCAATCGTTCCCTCAACTGGTGGTTCTGTCACAAGAACCTAGAGGGAGGAGTCTCCTTCTGGAGACCCACCCCGCCTCATGTTCTAACCACAGAAGCCTCTCTGACCGGTTGGGGGGTTCATTTAAGGGATCACAGGACTTTGGGATCTTGGTCCTCCACAGAACGCTCTCTGCATATAAATGTTCTGGAAATGAGAGCAGTTCTGAATGCTCTTCAAACATTCAGAGACCAATTTTCACCGGGTCCTCTTCTGGTGCAGACAGACAACACCGGTGGTCTTCTACATCAAAAAGCAAGGGGAAAACTCATTCTTATCCCCTTTGCAGCGAGGCCATGAGAGTGTGGGATTGGGCAGTAGAACAGTCTGGACCTCACCGCAGTGCACCTGCCAGGGGCCCAGAATGTTCTCAACGACTGTCTCAGTCTCGCTCTACGTCTCCGAATCACGAATGGGAGTTACTTCAAGAAGTCGCAGATGACCTCTTCGGTCACTTGGGCTGTCCAGAATTGTACCTTTTTGTGTACCCATGCAACGTCAAACTGCAGAATGTTTGCTCACTTGCTTCAGGGCCTTGTGTTTTCTGGCGAGATGCATTGTCCCTCTCCTGGACAGGGAAGTTCCTGTACGCCTTCCCTCCCTTCTCTCTTATTCAGAGAGTACTGCTCAAATTGCAGTCGGAGGGAGCCAGGATGATCCTGATTGCCCGTCTGTGGCCTCGACAGATCTGGTACCAGTTGCTCCAGCAACTCTTTGGAACCTCCAATACAGTTGCCATTCTCCACCCACTTGCTCTCACAGGAGCAGGGGACACTTGTCCATCCTGCTTTTCACCTGCATGCGTGGCTCCTGCAGTCTTGGTGGGAGAGAGACTAGGAGTGTCAAGCAGGGTGGCAGAGGTATTGGCTGCAGCGAGGAAACCCTCCACTAGAGCTACTTATGCTTTGAAATGGAAGTGTTTGTCTCTGGGCTGCGGCCCGTGCCATAGATCCCTTGGATTGTCTGGTCAGACATGTGCTAGACTATCTCCTCCACCTCTTGGACTTGGGACTGAGCTATTCGTCCATCAAGGTTCACATGTGTGCGGTCTCCGCATATCATGAGCTGATCGGGGAGAGAACTCTAGCACAATTTGAATTTCTGCAAGATGTTTCTCAGAGGGATCTTGCATGTCAGGCCTCCCAGGATGGACGTCATTCTTCTGTGGGACTTAATGTTTGTCCTGGAGAAACTCACCCTTCCTCCCTTTGAGCCAGCTGCTTCTTGCGAGCTATGCTTCCTCTCTTGGAAAGCTCTCCCTTTGGTTACCATTATTTCAGCTCTAAGGGTTTCCAAACTCCAGGCATTGATGTGTAAGGAAAACTTGTATAGTTTTTCACAGTGACAGGGTGACCCTGCAAACGAACCTCAAGCTCTTACCGAAGGTGGTGTCCGTCCTGACACTGAATCAGGACATCAACCTTCGGGTTTATTATCCTGAGTTTACTAACCAAGATGAAGTGCTGTTGCTTTCATATTCTGTGGACATCCAAGGTGTGCATTGCCTTCACAGATCATGCTCTTCCAGAAAGACGGACCAGTTGTTCGTTTCCTTTGCAAAAAGGATGACAAGGGCTCCTGTCTCTAAGCAGTCTCTAGCCCGTTGGCTAGTGCGCTATATTTCATTTTGCTACCAGCACCATGGTAAAACCCTTCTGGGTTCCGTTAAGGGCCACTCCACCAGGGCGGTGGCCACTTCCTTTGCCTCTCTGAGGAATGTCTCCTCGGCAGACATTTGTGCTGCTGCGACATGGAGTACAGTCCATACCTTTATCAGGCATTACAGTCTAGACATTGCTTCTAGGAGGAGAGCAGGTTTTGGACTAGCCATCCTCCAGGGCCTACTCTCCTAAAATACTCGACATATGCCTAGGTTTCAATTTTTCTCTACCACCTCCCGCTCAGACCTGGGCCTATCTTTGGGTACTGCTTGGGACTCTGTCCTAATGGTATTGCCTGCTGCAAGAGCTCCACCCTTGAAGCTGGATAGTACAGTTATGTAAGAACTTACCGTAACAGTAGATCTTCGAGAGGAACTCTTGCAGCCGGTGGCTTTCCAACCCTCCATCACCCAGATATGAGTTCTGCACCTGCACTAGGTTGGGGATTTTCTGCTCAGTTTTACAGTTCTGTGTTAGCCGGGTCTTCGGTGGGAGAACTGAGATGGCGACAGGCGACCACCCCCTTTATACCACGTCTGGCGGAGCTGACGTCGGGGGGGGGGGGCGGTGGTACCCTGCCTCAGATGCTAGCTACAAGTTTTCTGTGGTGTCCTAACGGCTGATGGTATTACCTGCTCAAGAGCTCCTCTCGAAGATCTACTGTTACGGTAAGTTCTGACATAACTGTACTTTTTGATCATATCGCCTCTCTCCCTCTTTTGCTCTAGGGTATACATATTGAGCTCTGTTAATCTGTCCTCATATGGTTTCTGATGCAGTCCCTGCACCGTTTTGGTTGCCCTTCTCTGGACTGCCTCCAGTTTAATGTCCTTGTGCAGGTGCGGCCTCCAGTACTGCACGCAGTACTCCAGATGGGGCCTAACCACTGTCTTGTAAAGAGGGATTCTAGGGACATGGATATGTTCAATCCACACTGTCTGGCAGGTTCCTTGCCGCTTTAAATCTTGCCAGAAGGTCTTCAAGCTGGCTCCTCCCACCCACCCAGGTGGCAAAACCCTCGGCTCTGCCCCATGACGCCAGATCTTCCTTACCGTTTGGAAGCTCAGGTTCCCTCCTTAGCGCTCTGCGTTTTAGGCCTGGATCCACACTCTTCGGAATTTCCAAAACTTGTTTTAAAATTTACAAGACTTTGGTCTTCGTCTTCCCTTGCGGCTGCGATGCACAAATAGACTCCTGGCTTCTGTCGGTGCCCGTGTGGGCAGATGATGTCCTGGACCGATCCGCACTCCACGCGAGTCTACTGCCTGGGGCTTGGCACGACGGCCGCAGGGCTTGAAGTGTAAGTCCTTTTGCGACTTCGGTCTTGGAGGACCGTGCTGCCAGACTTCTTCTCGGGCGACTCAAAAAACGGTATCCGCCGGTGAAGTCTAAGGAGGCCCGTTGGGCGGTGTCCATGGAACAGTTGGAGCAATTGATTGCCCTCGAGGAGGAGGCGGACCAGGCCACTTCTTCCTCCTCGTCCGCGGCATTTATCCCGCTCTCTTTGGTCTCCTCCTACATGGCTTTGTTTATGGAGCTTTGCCAGTCCCTCTCCACCAAGAGAGAAGGACCATCAGGACATTCCAGTCTGTCCAGGAAGAAGGACTCTAAGGGTAAGTCCCACCATCGACATTCGTGGGAGTGTGAGATATCCCCTTCACTGGACTGTAGAGACTCTACTTCGGTTGAGGGTGCAGCTGCGGCCGCTGGCTTCACGGTGCCCCATCAGGTCAGCTGGCCGAGACCTCTGTCGACGCAGTCGAGATTTTTCTCAACCTATTGGATGGTTTATCGACTGGAGAAGCCGACAGCCCTACTTCACCGGTTCCCCCAGTGGAAACTGAGGATTTGCCGGAGTCCCTGGTTAAGGTCCCTGTACCAAGGGAGGAGCGTGTTTCCCCGTCCCCTCTCTGAGCCACCCTCGGAACCCCTGAAGGTCTTGGTCCTTTTCCAGGTCCAGCCGGTCCCGCCGACGTTGGCAGTTTCGGACTCTGCACCAAGGAAAGTGGCGTCGCCGCTCGTCTTCGTCGTACTCTTCGGAGGATAGGCTCCAGTGCAAGTTGCGTCGGCACTATGAGGATTTAATGTGGCAGCAGCTCTTATTGTCTGGAAATAAGCAGACTCCGTCGCCTTCTCCGGCCATTAAGTGGCTGTCACCGGAGCGGCCGAAACATCCCCTTGTTGTGGTCGAGGAGCTGACCCAGACACCGTTTGTTTGGCCGAAGCAGTCTGCTCCACCCATTGTGGTGGAACCTCCTCCTCCACAACAAAAGACTGGGGCCCCCGACCAAGGATTCTCACTTGGGTCGGGGCTTGCCCCACAGGTCATCAGTCACCTTCACGAGCCAGGATACTTCCTCCCAGCTCCCGGCGGACAGGGCAGAGGTCCTTTCCCCAGTCATTTCTGGTTGGGCAATTGTGCCCTGCCCGTGACTTCCTGCGCCTTCTGGGTCTCATGGCGGCCTGCACCAGCGTGGTCCGTTGGGTCTGCTGGCATATGCGTCCCCTGCAATGGGGACTGGCCCGCCAATGGTCACAGTGCTCCAGTCCTCTGGACCAGCCAGTGACGGGACCCAGGAGATGTGGGACGGCCTACCATGGTGGCTTGTTCCAGCTCATCTGCAGGAGGGTATCCCCATTTGTCTGCCCTGAGCCGACCATCAATCTGACGACCGCCTCTCTAGGTTAGGGTGCCCATCTGGGGGAGCTGAGGCCCACGACCTCTGGTCTCCTCAGGAGTCTCGATGCCACATTAACCTGCTGGAGCTCCAAGCGGTGCTTCTAGCCCTCACAACCTTCGCTCCATTTGTACAGGGTCAAGTGGTTCAGGTCCAGACGGACAACACCACAACCATGTACTACCTCAACCGACAGGGCAGGTTGCACTCTTTGCCTCTTTGTAAGGAGGCTCTCCGCACTTGGTCTCTCGTGATCAGCCTGGAGGCGGATCTCCTAGTCATCCATGTGGCAGGAGCCTCCAACAGTCTGGCCAATGCCCTCAGCTGGATAGGTGCTGCATCTCACGAGTGTTCTCTCCTGCCGGAATAGTACAAGATCTGTTCTC
Organism: Neoceratodus forsteri; assembly: GCA_016271365.2. Classification (NCBI taxonomy): domain Eukaryota; kingdom Metazoa; phylum Chordata; order Ceratodontiformes; family Ceratodontidae; genus Neoceratodus; species Neoceratodus forsteri. The sequence goes on from CM028137.1 coordinate 513,341,337, forward strand.
CCATTGGGGCACCCCTCAGGTGGACCTGTTCACCTCCAGGGAGAATCACGAAGCTGAGGCTGTTTCATGCTGCCCCCCAGCAAGGCTGGCTGCAGGGGTGCCTTCTCGAGGCCGTGGACCCTGGACCTCTTCTACGCCTTCCCTCAATCCACAAGGTGCTTCTCAAGGTGAAGAGGGACAAGGCGCAAGTGATTCTCGTAGCCCCAAACTGGCCCTGCTAGTTCTGGTATCCAGATCTCCTCAGCTTCAGCTCCAGGCTCCCAGTGCGGCTTCCAGCCCACCTGGACCTGATCTCAGTCAACAAGGGGAAGGTTCTCCATCTGGACTTTCAATCCCTGCACCTGACGGCCTGGTTTCTGAGCGGCTAGAGTTCCAGGCCTTGGGTCTTTCTGACGAGGTCCTCATCGTCATTGAGGCATCCTGTAAGGAGTTGACCAGAAAATGCTACGCCTTTAAATGGAAGAGATTCTCCATTTGGTGTCAGGACAAGGGGTTGGAACCTTCTTCCTGTCCATTGGTTATCATTTTGGACTACCTGTGGTCCCTTTCTCAGCTAGGACTTTGGTCGTCGACCCTTAAGGTGCACCTGGCAGCCATCTCTGCTTACCGGGCTCGGGCCGGCAAGCAGTCGGTGGTGCAGGAGAAGGTGGTTGGGTGCTTTTTCAAAGGCCTTGATCACATATCCCCTCTGGTGTGAGAACCTCCACCTTCTTGGGATCTATTGCTGGTATTGGGTAAGCTCATGGGCAACTCATTTGAACTGATGCACAGGTGTGATATCTCCCACCTGTCGTGGAAGACCACCTTCTTGGTGGATATGTCAACCAGAAGGATGGGAGAGCTCCAGGCGCTTTCCATCGAGTCTGCGTATCTGGTGGTTGTCCTTCGCCCCCACCCGAAATTCCTTCCGAAGGTGGTGTCGGAGTTTCGCCTTAACCAGGTGTTGACTCTGCTGGTGTTCTACCTCAATCACACCTCGGAGGCCGAATATAGGCTCCATACTCTGGACCCTAGAAGAGCGCTCGCTTATTATAAGAAGTGGATGGCTGAAGTTTGGGGAGAGGTTCGCCAGCTGTTTGTCACCTATGCTGAAGCCGCACCTGGCAGACCTGCAGCCAAGCGGACGATAGGCAGGTGGGTCACCTCCTGCATAGACCCCTGCTGTAGGTTGGCGGGCATGGAGCCTCCCAAAGGGATAAGAGCTCATTCTACCCGCCATACCGCTGCTTCGGTGGCTGCTTCTAGGGACATACCGATCCAGGAAATCTGCAGGGCTGCTACCTGGAATTCGGCACACACTTTTATTTCCCATTACCACTTTGAGTTACGCCGGGATGCTGGTTTTGGGACCTCTGTTCTCCAGCCCTTATTCCCTTAGTAGGGGGTGTGCACCTTGCCTTCCTCCTCCTCCCGGAGAACTGCTAGGAGTCTGCAAGACAGTGTGGATTGAACAACATATCCACGTCCCTAGAAACACAGGTTACTCACCTGTAACGGGAGTTCTAGGAGTGTATATGTTCATCCACATGACCTATCTGACCTCCCTGGCTACGCGCAACCTGGTTTCCAGCGGGCTAGATCTGGCGTCATGGGGCGAAGCCAAGGGTTTTACCACCCGGGTGGGTGGGAGGAGCCAGCTTGAAGACCTTCCGGCAAGATGTAAAGCGGCAAGGAACCTGCCAGACAGTGTGGATGAACAACATATACCACTCCTAGAACTCCTGTTACAGGTGAGTAACCTGTATTTATTACCTCCCTCTTATGACTTGTGATACCCCTAATTAATACACCCCAACATCCCTCTAGCCCTACCTACTGCTTTAGTGGTCTTCTTAGATGATTTCGGGTCATCTGTGATGATGATGCCCAAGTCTCTTTCTTCCCTTGTGATTGCCAGCAACTCACCTCTCACCCTATAGGCGGCTTCAGAGTTTCTATTCCGTATGTGCATGATCTTGCACTTCTTTGCGTTAAACCCCAGTTGCCACTCTTCCGACCAGTTTGCCAGTTTATCCAGATCTCTTCTCATTCTACCCACCCCATCTGGATCATCTACTCTGTTGCAGATCTTGGTGTCGTCTGCAAACAGACAAATCTTACCTTCCAGTCCATCTGCAATGTCACTGATGAATATATTGAAGAGGACTGGCCCTAGGACTGATCCCTGAGGGTACCCCACTTGTAACTTTCATTTCTTCTGATTGTATACTGTTTACCACCACTCTGTTTTCTGCCCGCTTACCAGTTTGCCACCCAGTCGACCAACTTCTGACCCACTTGAGCCTACCCAGCTTATTAATCAATCTTCTATGTGGAGCAGTATCGAAAGGTTTGCTGAAGTCAAGGTAGGAGACATGAACTGCATCCCCTTGGTCCACCACTCTGGTTATCCAGTCAAAAAACATCCGAGATTGGTTTGACAGGACCTTCCTGTTGTAAACCCATGCTGTCTTGAATCCTGTGCTCCTATGGATTCCAGGTGTTGCACTATCCTTCCTTTAAGGAGTGCCTCCATAATCTTGCCCACTACTGAGGTAAGACTGACTGGTTTGTAGTTCCCTGCCTCCTCCCTGCTTAGACAGTTGTACTGGCCTAATCTTTCAATTTACGATGCAGAAGTTGGAATCTCTGCAGATTCCTGTGTAGATGAACCTCACCTTTCAGAATTTGCTCGCTGCCCCAGAGAAAATTGGTGGATGGCCCCGGGGGGGGGGGCTATTTCTGATTTTGGACATTGTGGGCCCTCTGGGTCCCCTAGCTCAGCCTAGGAATGCCCAATTTACAATTCCAAGGTGTAATTTTTGACATTTATTGCCATGCCAACTTGGATGGAACAACTTAAAAAATCCAAAATGGCCACCATATCACTAGTAAACACTTAATTCGCTAATAATTTCCAAATCCCTAGCTTCCAAGATACCAATTGTCAATGATTCATGAACGGGGAGTTTATTATTATTGCATTTAATATAAATGCACATTAAATTAATATAACTGAACATAAATATAAATAAACTATGTATAACTCATCAATCTGCTTGTGCCGTTGACCCAAAATTGCATCCACTCTGAGAATTTCACTTTGTTCACAGGATTGTGTGGCGTGTTCATGTACATTGTATGCCTATTTAGTTTGTATTTCTTGTTTCTAGTTTTTAATTTTAGTTTGTTTCAGAAACATGGATAGGCCTCTAGCTGTACCTGTTGGATTGGTCAATCCATCTGATTTGCCTACCTGTGTTTTTTGTGAGAATTAAATTAGAGAAATGGAACTGCAAATATCGAGAGAATGGACTGAATACTGTCAAGGCTTTGGCAGAGAAATGGTCAGTCACAAAACCAACTACTGAGTATGCCAGAAACTTCAACCTCGTATGGAATAAAATCTGTGGCCAGCTCCCCCCCCCCCCGCCTCCAGCCCTGGAGAAATGGGCCTACCTGTTCATACAAGGTGTCGCCAAAATTTCACCAGTGAAAGGAAATTAAACACCAACTCAGGCCCTGTCCACACTACGCCTCTGTAACGTTAGAGTGCCCAAACCGTTACCACAACGGTTTGCGTTTACACCTGTAACGTTACAGAAAGCGTTTTCATAACTGTTGTTGAAACCATATATAAGGTGGTTTCAACAATGGTTATGAAACCGGTTATGCCTTGATAATGTTACTGGGCGTAGTGTGGACGCGTGGCACCAGTCCCCTAGCGCAGTGCAAGCTGCATTATGGGATCGGGTGCCACGGTAATGGTCGCCTGGCTCCCGAAGTGTGGACCGGCGGTGCCAGTCATGTAACGGGCACCGTGGCAGAGTGGATATACTGCACCGCTGCCCGGTTGTAACGGTTTCTATCTGTTCCGTTATGGAGTCTGAGAGGTGCAGTGTGGACGGGGCCTTAATGAAACCACTTTCTTTGGATCAGTTTTCTGAAACTGAATTCTCTGGCATACCTAAGCCAGATGTCCAGTAGCAGTGAAGCTGTCCATGTAACTCTATGTAAAAGAAAATTGTTGGAATTTAAGAAGGATGAGACCTGCTTCGTCTGTGATAAGAAAAGGAAAAAGAGAGGAAATACGGAAGAAAAACTCCAAAGAGTTGAAATTTAAGATGGAAAGATTACATTGCACGAAAGCATGTTGCGCAGTGAAAAGTCCAATGATGCTCTTCTGTCTGGTGCAGCCAAAGGTTTGAAGGTCGCTAGTGCTAATGTTGACGTCTTTGCTGCGGACATCAAATACCACCAAAGTTGTTGCAATGCCTTTGTCTACATTGGCAAACGAGAGAGACAAACATCAGGCAGATTGGAAAGCACAGAGTGCTGAAACGGAGTTTCTTCAAATTGTGAGAAGAAAGGTTGTTGAGCAGAAATGTTGCTATTTACTCAGAGTTACTGGAGGATCTGCATAACCTCTACGAGTTCCATGGATACGAACAAGATGCTGGAATAAATCACACATTTCAGTTGAAGAATCTTATTGGCAATGAATTTGGAGATGAGATAGGTTTTGCTGTGGGGAAGGGGATACACGGGAATCCTCTCATTCTTCACTCAACAAAGGTAAACCCACTTGATTATTCTTTGGCAACCTTTAGAGGAGCTGTGCTCAGAGACGGTGACATCACCAAGGCATTTGCAAAGATGATCAATCAGAAATTAAAAGATGGACAAATTGAGTCACCGCAGTTTCCTATGGCATACGAAGATGTGCTTTCTGAGCTTGATAATTATGAACCCATTCCGGAAATCTTCAATGCGATAGCTCTCCCTATAATTTCTTCTAAGAAGATTAATGCTGTAGGTCATGTGACCATCCCAACAGAAATTCAAGCTACCAAGGTATGGTCCATTGCTAGTGACTGGCAACGCCTCATTACCGGAGAACGTTCTCCAAAGTTGATAGTTCTGTCCATGGTCATTCATTGTCTCACCGGAAGGAAAGAAGCAGTCAATCTTCATCGTTTGGGGGCTAATATTTCTTACACATACGTCAGAAGACAAAATAAGAAATTGGCCCATGATAGTAAATTTTGGGGTGGGGTGGGGGCTGACACACACACAATTCCGCCTGGACAACCGACTCGTATCAGAATTGATAACTCTGATGGTAAGCAAGAGACATTAACAGGAGTCTCAACAACACGACACTAACTCAATGATTTATGTACCCCCAAATTTCGCTTCCTGCTGTCATCTGCGATTTCAGTAGAACAGAACATTTCAAGCAGCTCAACAAGAGAAGTTCAGGAAACCTTGGAGAGCTCAAGACCTATTGACTATGGGGATTATAAAATAGGAAATAGAAATCCCCCACCGATTTATCCCATCCTCCTATGGCGAGGATGAAGGAAGGACAGAGTTTGATCTTCGTTTGAGCAAAGATTGTATTTGGGCTCTGGCAGCAAGCATAGAATCTTCCAGAGATGAATCTCTTCTAGTCCTAGGATCACAGACAGCTTTCAATAAAAAAGCAACATCGACCACTACCTTCAAATCTGAAATGGATTTCCTGCCCATTATACCACGTGAACCAGATGACGCAATTTGCAGATATTACCTCTACTTTCTCATGCATCTAATGGATGACCTACAAATTGACCACATCTTCAGCCATAGCTATCATACAGTTTTGTACAAGAGTGCACAAATAATGTGGAAAGAAGAAAAATATATAGAAGTAGTTAGGTTGATGGGAGGATTTCATGAACTGATGGTGAGGCAGAAGATCCTATACAAGCGATATAGTGCTATGGGACTTTATGACTTCTGGGTTCAGGTGGGGAGAACAGCGGATGGATCTGTTGACCAGGCCTTGGAAGGATGCCACTATTCTAGATCAATGAGGTTACATAAACAGTCCCTTGTGGCTCTCCTACGATTCATGGGATCCAAGATTCACGGCTCACTATCTGACTGACTATGAGAAAAGCTCATCAACATGAGAAGATCTGTATCGGCAGAATCCCTGAATCTTGTCCTCTTTGATAAATCTTTCCCTAAAGTTCAGTCACGAATGCTGGAAACCTGACACCATGGGACAGTTGGTGACAGGCTACATTGGTGACACCAGCTCTCTTCTCACCCAGGTCACCCTATACAGAGACAAGAATATGAACTTGCATCTGCATGCTCGAGATATTCTACCTTTACTGTTTGCATGCAACTATCAAAACTACTCTCGGCATTTGACATGGCATCATGTAGACCTCATCAATGAGAACGCATACAATGAACTGCAGGAATATGGCATTGGGGCTCGTCTGACCGGTGAGGCGTTCTCCACGATACCTGGCGACCAAGTGACTGAAGTCTCAATCAACAGAGAGGTCAAGGTGAGGGGTGGACCCATGAGAGGCGGTTATAGTACGTTTGAGGAAGCTGCTGGCTACTTCGTTTTGAATTCCCACAAGCTCGCTAAAATTCATTTGTCGCTGAAGATGCTTCTGAAAACATCGGCCACACACAATGAGTTGACATATAGTGCCATGAAGAAACGTGATGGTCAAATGAAGGAGCTAGTGAAGAAACTTCAGCATATTGAGATCCATGTCGGGGTGTAGCATGACACATCGCAATGGGCACTGAAATACTGCCGGCAATAATAGAGGGCCTTTTGAATGCAAGGGCTACAGGGGGAGTTATGTTGAGTGTAGTTATAAATAACTTCCTCCTATCAAGGAAAGTTGGCTTCTTCAAGCCCATTAAACGCAGTGGAATTTCTACAGGAATGGACAAGAAGAAAAAGAAACCCAAAGTGGAATCTGTCTTGAAAGAAGACCGTCAGGCTGTTGGTATCGGTGTGCAAAGTGCCATGACAAGAAAGATGCATTTTCCCATCTGCTCACAATATATATCCTCTTGCAATAGCGACTCTGGACGGAAACCTTTACAAACCTAATACCAAACATGTCTTAAGAAATTCTCTCATTGACAAAGGAGAAGCTTGAAGTTCTTCCCCTCCTCTGTTACGCTCGGTGTACATATATGACGCATGGCGATGGTCAGAGCAGTTCCTGCTCAGCGTACATGGGACAGTCTTTGGAAAGCACTTCTTGTCGCATTCACACCTTCATCTACAGCAAACCCAGCAGAAGTTATTGTCATTTTTGATAATTATAAGGATGATCGGGAGTTCTCGGTGAAGCAGCAAGAATGAGATGAGTGAGCAGGAGGAATACGACTTCACATGGGATCAGATTCGTAAGAGATGCCATAGGGAAAGGTGTATCAGCAGTACTTTCACAATAATGACGACAAAAGTTCTCATACAGTGCTTCAATGAGTATGTTAAACAAGGGGATGTCAGAAGAAACTTACGATACCCGCTTACTATCAGCAATGGTAGAAGCATGTATACTGTATACCCAGATTCTGAAGAATTCTTGTTTTCCTGCAACCGTGAGGAGGCAGATAAGAGGATAGTGTGCTACTTTGTGCTCTTGTGAAAGGCCCAGTTGTCCGAGCCAAAGATGCAGGCATCCTCATCGTGATGGCTTACGCTTTCGCAAAGACCCTTCCAGATTCACCATGGATGCTCCAAATCGACCCTGATGTATTTGTAAACATAGGATCTATATACGATTACATTGGACATACTGCACGTCTCAATTTGCCAGCGTACCACGCTGCCCCTGGATGTGATGTAGCGAGTTACTTCCACATGGTATCAAAGAAATTAGTCTTTCAACATTTGCTCAGCGTTGGAGAAAGAATAAATCACCTTTCAGGGCTTGGGGAAACCACATGTTTCACAAGACACTGAACAAAACATCAAGACCTTCATTCAACACTGCATGTGCAATGGTACAGGAGGAGAGGACCTGGTAGATACAAGTAAGGCAATACAATAACCTGAAAGTGAAGACTACGCAAATGATTCTACCAGACCCAGCGAGCCTATGTCCACACATGAAGAGAGGAAATCTTGTAACTTACTATTGGCGTCACTGCACAGTGCTGAAAACCCTGAAAATTGACCCTTGTTTGACAGGATGGAAACGAGAGGATGAAATGCTGAAACCTGTGGTTCGCTGGGTTTGTTAACTGACGTCCTACCTCATAAAAGAAAGGGTGGAAGGTTAGCCAGCCAATGTGCAGCTGATGGAGATGAGTCAACACCTCAAAGAAGACCAAACAAAAACCTTGTACCACAGCGCCAACGACTGATTGTATAGGAGATGATGACACTGAAAACGACACATCGGCAGCCAGTGAACAAACTTCTGCGGACAAATCTTCAAGCCTCGGGAGTGAATGTGACAGTTCTGATCCAGAGTGGACTCCAGTATAATGACATCAATACTGGACATTACAACCAAGGTGTACTGTTGTCCCAAGATATTCATAGTGTTGGGTCAAATCGTTGAGAAGATGACTTGATTCTAAACAAATCAACACATGCAACATTTGGGTTTTAAGTATTGTTGTACATCAAAATATTTTATCAGTAAATTGCCTTGTGAATTCAATTGTTTTTTATGTAGTATTAATGTGTACATTTGGTCCTGTGTCTAACAGGGAGCCTCAAAGCAATATATAGATGTCATAAATGTTCATGAATAAATGTTCAGTATTTAGATATTCATGAATGATTGATAAGTGATCTTGGAAGCTAGGGATTTGGACATTATTAGTGAATAAAGCATTTACTAGCGATATGGTGGCCATTTTGGATTTTGGTGGCCATTTTGGATTTTCTAATTTGTTCCATCCAACTTGGCATGGCAATAAATGTAGAAAATGACACCTTGGAATTATAAATAAGGCATTCCTGGGGCGAGATATGGGTCCCGGAGGGCCCACATCATCGAAAATCAGAAATAGGCCCCCCTGAGGGGCCATCCACCAATTTTCTTGGGGATAGCTAGCCAGTTCTGAAAGGTGAGGTCTAGCTACACAGAAATCTGCAGAGATGCCAACCTCTGCATCATAAATCGAAAGAGTACACCTGTCTAGCTACCACTCTTGTGGAGCGGGATCACATGAGCCCTTCTCTAGTCTTGTGGGACCTCTCCTGTGCCCAGACTCACTAAACAGTTCTGATAATGGCTCTGCTAGTTCCACCCTTGGCTCCTTTAGTATCCTGGGATGTATGCCATCAGGTCCCATTGCCTTGTCCACCCTGAGCTTAGTGAGCTCTTGTAGGATCTTTTCTTTTGTAAATGGACTAGTACACACCTCCCTCCCTCCCCGTGTCTATGGTGCTGAGCTGTGGTCCCTGCCCTACCTTCTCCTCAGTAAATACTGAGCAGAAGTATCTATTTAGGATAGGTGCTTTTCCTTGGTCCTTCTCCACACACTCTCCCTTTATCCCCTTTGATCTTAACAATACCACCTCTGGACTTTCTTCTTTCACTAATGTATCTATAGAAAGTCTTGTCCCCTTCTTTTACTGTTCGTGCTAGTGTTTCCTCAGTTTGGGCCTTTGCCTGCCTTACTGCCTTCCCTGCTTTCCTTAAGGAAGTTTGGTATGCCTCCCTATCTTCATCCTGCTGTGTTCCCTTATATTTCCTGAAGGCCAGCCTTTTGGCTCTGACCTTTTCTACTACTGTTTTTGAGAACCAAAGTGGCTTCCTCCTTCTTTTGCTCTTGCTTTTCTCTCTTAACACAATGGGATGCTGCTTCAAGTATTGCATCCTTAATGCTTGCCCACTTTGCCTGTACCCCTTCACCTGTATTTCTTGCCAGGGCTAGCTTAACTCTCTTGGCTATTTTATCAAAGTCGGTTCCTCCTGAAGTCCCATATTTTTGCCTTGGAATGGGATGATTTAGTTGTAGTGGCCAAATTGAACCATACCATGTGGTGGTCACTGGCCCCCAGGTAACATTCTACCTAGAGATCAGTGATCCTTTCCACGTTAGTCAGTACTAGATCTAGGATAGCCCTGCCTCTTTTCGGTTGTTGTACCAGTTGTTTGAGGCCCTCCCCCTGCAGAGAATCCACTGTCTAGTTCTGGCGGATGTTCCTGCTGGTATTGACCAGTCTGTATCTGGCATGTTGAAGTCTCCCATTATCAGAACCTCCCCTTTAGCCGTCATGTTTTGTATATCTTCTAACAGAAATGTGTATGTCTTCCCCCGGTCTGGAGGCCTGTAGACAACCACAGTTCATGTGGCTGTCCCATTTCCTCTTTCCATGGCGACCCACAGTTCTTCTGGCTCGTTATGTGTATTCTGAATTTCTGTAGCTTTGATATTGTCATTGACATAAAGGGCCGCTCCCCCTCCCCCCTTTTGCACCTGTCTCTTCTGAACAGTAGATAGCCGGGTACTGAAGTCTCCCAAGTGTGGTTACTGGTGAACCATATCTTGCTAATGGCTACTATGTCCAGTTTAGCCTCTGTCATTGTTGCCTGCAGGTCTGGGACCTTGTTTCTCAGACTGCGGGCATTTGTATACATGATTTTCCATTGGCCAGATTTCGGTGTGTTAGTTGTTGGGCGATGTCCGGCGTTTCCACTGCGCATCGTATGGGGAGCTGGACATTTTTCCTTACCTGGTGATGCAATGAACTACAAACATGCTGAACTCCTGTTTGATCACTAGCTGAGGGGAGAGGGGTGTTCTTTCCGTTCACTGTATTGGGTGCTGCATCTCTCTCTCTCCATTTGTTAGTTTAAATATTCTGTAAAGATGTCAAACTTCTGCCCCAATGAACTGACTCCGTCTTTAGTCAGATGTAGTCCATCGAATTTGAAGAACTTTCGCTCCGAAAACTGTTGCCAGTTACCTAAAAATCTGTGTCCTTTTTCCTGGCACCAACCCTTGAGCCACATGTTTAACTCCCCCATCTCCTCTTGGGATTGCAAACTGCTAGGCCCACAAGATCAAATATCAGAACAAAGTTGCTCATACTGCAGCTCAGGCTTTTACTCTGGTTCTAAGACTGATTTGCTTAATTTGCTTAAGTATATATTTGCTGGAGGAGAGTGAGCGGAGACATGACTGAAACCTATGACTTTGAGTACTACATGTGGGTGAACAAGGTGCAGGAGGGCGGTCTTTCACAGGAGGTGTGCCAGAACATGGGGGCATGCTATGAAGTTTGTTTTTTTTTGGGGGGAAGGGGTTTAAGAGGGATGTGAGGAAATACTTCTGCTCAGAAAGGGTGGTGGACACCCGGAGCAGCCTACCAGAAGAGGTGGTGGGGCGAAGACGGCGGGGAGCTTCAGGCAGACTTGGGATAGGCTCATGGGTATAATAAACAGAGGTAATTCGGAAAGCTAATACTGCCAAGAGACAAAATTATTTCACTATTAGGGCTCCATGAATTTGGAATAAACTTCCTCAATACCTAGTGGATATTAACAATACCGAGAAATTTGAGAGAACTTGATAAATATATGGGTTTCTAAGGCCACAAAGTGTGGCAGACAGTCTCGATGGGCTAATGCCTTCTACTGTCCACAACAAACCAAGTAAAGGATGGGAGATATGCCGCCTGGGTGATAGGAGGGAGATGTTCAGTGGTAAGCCTGTTTGTGGAACTGCCAGAGTGTGAATGTGAACTGTATAGAGGTCCTAGAACAGAACAGTTACAGGTGAGTAATCTGGCTCTGTGAAAGAACACACCACCGGGGGGGCACACAGATCATAACAATTTGAGCATGGCTGCCTTACTGATGTGCAGAAGCAGTGAAGGTAGTCAGTCACCTAGTATGAGATGATATTAGACGCTATGTAAATCTTTTGTTTATGAGGCCAGTGCTGTCATTGTCCACACTTTTCATGTGATTGGTGGGTGCACAGTTTACAGTTTTATATCAATCTGGTCAAGTTTTTCATTGTATACAGTTGTATGGAAGACTGAAGCCTGGACTTTCCAGATTGCCAGTTCATGTCCACTTTCGGATTCTTTGACTATAGAATCTGCTTGCATTGTCCAAGAGTAATTGTTCTCAGTTCTGATGTTGCATGTTTTGCTTGCTTGCAGGCAGTCTTTGGGGAGGTACAGGTTGGGGGGTAAACAGCTATGGGTATAGCACACCTGAAAATAACCACCTGTAATGTTAAGGGTCTTTGACTGTCGGTGAAATACAAGACTTACGCAGGAATTACAAATGCTGGAAACTATGGTGGTATTTCCATTAAAAAAAAAAAAAAAAAAAAAAGACTCTCCTCACCCCTAATGAGCATGCCAAGTTCGATCCTAGCTGTGAGGGGAAGGCTTTTGTCTTATCATGCTTGGGCCGTCCCCACAAGTGAGGAGTGTTGAGCTTTATTTAAAAAAAAAAAAAAAAAAAAAAAAAAAAGTTCCTACCGGCCCGGTGGTGCTGAGGATGGAGGTACTGGATACCACACCTCGTGCCACGCCAGCGACCCGGGTTCAAGAATGGACTCTGGTCGCTCGGGAGCCGGCATGGGAGGCAAGGGTTGAGCATCATAGCTCTCCTTCCTCGGGGTGGAGGGGTCTGTGCTACAAATGGCAGAGTTACGGGGCCTTTCCCGTGCCCAGGGTTCTTGGTTGCCTCGGCAGAGACAGCTGCTGCACCAGTTGCACGGTGCGCAGGTGCAAAGGGGCGAAAAGTAGAAAAATCCCTGGCAGCAGGATGACTCCAGGCACCGCTCCCATGCTGGGCATAAGGTAAGCCCCAGTAATTCCGGGGGACGGAGATGGGATGGGGTTGGGCAGAAGGGGGCTGTTGGGGAGGGGGAATAGAAACAGCAGTAGTGTTAAAAATAAATGAAGAAAGAAAAAAAAAAAAAAAAAACTTTCAGGGGGTCAGGATTAAGTTTTGCAGCAACTAGTCAGCAGGGCTAGTGACTGGGAAAATCAATTGGTCCCACAAATTTGCCATTGCCCCACTGGTGTATTTATTGAATATTAACCTCCTCCAGTACAAGCCTGCAGGGCAAGGTAAAGGAAAACCTTTCTAGCCTGATACATAATTTAGCAGCATTTGGCTAGAGGGCTGGTGCTTTGTTTTGACCCCTGTTTTGAAGTGAGCAGGGTGGAAACTGAACTAGAGGCAATATATGTAACGCTGCCTTATGTATTCTTTTAAATCTGTATGCCACCAATGAGGAAATGGAGAGAATAACTCAAAAACAAACCAAAAAAGAATAAACGTAGCTTCAGATGTTAAATGTGCATTCTGGATGGATGTCTGAAAATAGGCAGCTTGTTACCTAGTGCACTTACCTGGTAATAAGTGATCAGTCTGGCTCTGTGAATTATACCCCCAGTGGGGGAAAGTGTCTGAAATGCTGCATATGAGAATTTGGTCTAGTGAATGATTTGATGTTTAGAATCTGAGTGCAGATAATTATGTCTTCCATTTGAACCTCAAAAGCAGTATTCACTCTATTTTCTTTCTGGTACCAGAACAACAGTTGTATATAATTCAGCACTGTAAAATCCAGGTTGTAACGGTCTCTAATCATGCCCCAGTGTAAATACATGTGTATTGTCCCTCTTCAGACAACTTAATTTGGAGGTTTACGGTATCCCTCCTAGATATTGGGTTTAAGCTGATGGTCAAAGGGGAATAAGAGTTCAGCATGGCAGAGGATACCACTAATGTGATTAGAATGGATACACTAAAAGCTAGGATTACAGGGGATATAGATGTCTTTGCTTCTAAGGAGGATCAGAGTAAACAAAGGCTTACAAATGCTTACAGTGGAACATTAGCTCTTTGTTTTAAAGATGGAGTGTACGATCACTCTAGATGGGCTGAAGATTTGCGGCTCTGTACAGACAAGTTAAAGAAATTGCTAGAACAAAAGATACAGGTTACCTTATGATGCTGGAAAAGTGAGGTTCTGTGTCTGTGGGAACTGGGCATGGAACGTGGCAGTCGGACCCAGGCAGCTACAAACCAGTCAGACTGACAACTGTGCTGAGTAAAGTCCCTGGTATCCATTATCAAGGACAGAATAGTGATTTGCTTGCTTGAGGTAAAGATTCTCATTCCATGTTGGCAAAGGTTTCTTTATAAGGGGCAGATCGTGCCAAACTGATCTAATCACCTTCAAGCGGTTAATTAGGAAAGTGGACTGAGGGAGGTCTATGGACATTTTAATTGGAATTCAGCAAGGCATTTGACACTGGCACATAAACTTCTTTATAAATTTCACCAGTGTGGTATACACGAGGGAAGCACAAGGTGGATTGCTAACTGGCTTGTGGGTGGGAAATGGTTATGGTTGATGGGCATCGCTCCACAGTGGAGAGAGGTACTCGGTAGCATCTCTCCATCAGTGCTGCTGTGGCCACTGCTGTTTAACATTTTCATCTATTATCTATAAGCTGTAGTCGCTAGAGCAGGCTGTCAATAGTTGCTGATGATGCCGAACTGGCCACTGTGATCAGCAGGACTTGGAACAAACTGTGTGACTGGTTGGATTCTTAGACTCATCAATTCAGTGTAGCCAAATGAAGACTGCACTTGGAGGAGAAACTGTTGGGATCCTCACACTGTGAAGCTCCTCTTACTGTAGTAGAAGAAAAGGGCCTAGGGGTCATAAATAGACTGGGATGAAGCATGATATGCAGCATGCAACTGCTTTTGTGAAAGTGGGGAAAAAAAAAATTGATGGGTGTCACAAACCCATTCCTGAGAATCAGGTCCACTGATCTCACAGTGCCCATCTGTAAGTGTAGTCCGTGACAGAGAGGGGGAAACGGGATACCCTATTAGTGTCCTTCTATAGTGCTCGCTGAGTTTACAACTGAACACTCACCACGAAGTACCAGGGTCCCCTCTTTATTCCGGATCAGGGTACAATACTAGTCTCGAGTCTTGCAGCCAAATATGAACCCTTCTTGGCTGTTATACAAAGGAGGAGGAGCCAGATGTTACAACCTCTTTGGGGTAGTGTTGTAACCCTGATTTCTGCCTTCTCCCACAAGACGTGCAATAACCTGGTTCAAATCCCCACAGACCCTTCCTTGAGACTTTGGTATTCCCCCTATTTTTACCTAGATTTTTCCTTTTCAGACCCTTGTTCGATTTGGTAGCTTATGATGGCACCCCTTAGCAATAACAGTTTAGTCACAGATTACTGAAACATTCCACAATCTCTCTCTCTCTCTTTCACACACACACACACACACACACACACACACACACACACACACACACACCATATAACAGTCTCGCTCAGACAAAAACAAATAGTGTTACTAAATTATATACATTTACAACCAAAAGGTTTTATCAATTTGGTCACAGAATAACACAAAAGTGGAAAATAGACATGAAAAACGCACTATAACTGTTATCTAAAGTTCCACCTTAATGTTCATAGTGAATTGAAAGTTCAGAAGTCTGAAGAATCCTTTTTCTCTTGTAGCCACTGGCCTTCAGTGTCTGCTGGCAGTTGGTCTTGTCTTGTCAGGAGAGTGTCCAGAATGAAATGCTCCAGGAAAATGAGTTTGCTCTGTGTTAAAGCTGCTTAAATAGCATGGGTGCAGCCTGAAAAAAAAAAAAAAACTCTGATCCCAAGGGTGGCCTTCTCTTTTAGGCCAGTAGGGCTTTGCTCACAACCTAGTTTTCAGGCTGCCTTTTGAAGTCTCATTGTCTTACTGGTAATACAGTTGACACCTGTAAGAGAACTTGCATAGGTCTACCAGAAAGGATATTCCTGTCCTTTCACCTCATAAGATGTAATATACTATAACAGTTTCCTGGAACCAAAGGTCTCTCCCTTGAAGTGCAGGGTTTATTACAGGAAATGGATTTTGGCATATCCTTGTTGAGTAGCCCTTGAAGTAATTTGGCTTCCTGCCCAGTAAACTTCCCCCTCAGGTCAGAGGAAGGTCAAACATTTTAAAAATCCAGTCTCTCTCTCTCTCTCTCTCTCTCTCTCTCTCTCTCTCTCTCTGTGTGACTGACCCCTTTCATCCATTTTCCTTGTTGCATTTTCAACATACACAAAATGTAACAGAATATAACATCATACATCTGTACATCTGACTGGCAGTGGCATAGCTGACCACACTGGGGTGCATCAAAAATGAGGTGAGCAGCAGGTGAAGGGAAGTGATCTTGCCACTTTACAAGGCCCTGGTGAGGCCACACCTTAAGTACGGGGTGCAGTTGTGAGCTCCCAATTAAAAAAAGATGCTGAGGCAGTCAAGAGAGCTGGTTCACAAATGATCAGGGGTATGGAGGACAAAAGCAGTGAGAAGAGATTGGAAGCTATGCTCACCTTGCTGAAAAGGAGACTGAGAGGGAACATGATCTTGTCCTTCTGTATACTGAAGGGAATCAACAGGGTCTAACAAATGAAGGTTTGATCTAGTGGTGCTGCAGCACGACGTGTGGACATGCCCTGAATCTCAAAGGTGGTAAATTTAGGGATAACTTTTGGAGGTACCTCTTCTCTAGAGGGTGGTGAAACCATATCGGCAAGGATGGTGTACATGAAGACAGCACAGACCTTCAAGGTAAGTCATGACAAATTTCTGTTTGCAAAAGGGAATCTCAGGATATCCAGGGTAATAGGATGGGTGTGGAAATGCTTATAAATTAGTACATGCTTGCTGGTCCATTTCAGTGATGCCGGGGGGAAGATGACCTTAAGGGACCTAGAGATCTTACTTCGAGAGGGCTCTTGCAGTAGGTAATAACCGTTGGGACTAGAGCAGTCGGGCACTAGGACCATATGGAAAACTTTAGGTAGCAGTGTCTGGCAGGGGGCTGTCCACCTGAAGTCACGCTTGACACTATATAGTGGGTGGTTCCCTTGCCCACCCACCAGTTCTTTCCCAACCTTGACCTGCGCATGGCATATCTTGCGGAGAACGCTGCTTCAGTTGACTGCCATTTTTGGATGAGTATTTCCTCGCTTTATTTTTCTTTCTGTAAATCTTTGAAAAATATTACCTTTTTCATGCATGTCTTCTCAGACGCTTTCCCAGTCGCACAAGAACAAGTGCGATTCCTGCATCACCCAGCTCCCTCACAAGGACGGCCATTCCCTCTCTCTTCTGCCTAGTACCAGAGCACAAGACCGAGGACTGTGAGGCCTGCTAGAGTTTTAACCAGGCCACATGGAAACTCTGCCAACAGGCCCTGGAAGCCCATGTTCTCAAACTCAGGATAGCTTCCATGGAGAAGGAGCTGTAGAAGCTACGGGGATCGTTGTCCTCCCCCGGGGGGGGGGGTTCTTTGGACTCCCACAAGAAGGACAAGGAGAAGCACCGGGTCCACGATTGGTCTCCTTCCTGCCCGTGATCACCTTCAGGGGCTGCGGGCGATAAGCGGAATCCCCTCTGGTGTGGGTATCATTCCTCCAACCAAGCCTGCCCCTCCCTCTGGGGAGCAGCCCTTGTGTCCCCCCCACCTGAGCTGGTTACAGTTCAGGTGGGTACCTCTGATCCTCAGGAGAGCTCTGCCACCCTTAGGCCCCTCAAAACCCTGGGGCCTAAGCCTGGTGGCGTGGCTGATAGACTGAGGGGCTGATGACCAACTTAACGCCCGGCCCTGGCTAAGTTGCACGCCAGCTCCTCTGACTTCTGCACAGCCACTTACGCTTCCATCAGGCCCTGATAACAGGCCTGACACTGATCCTCTGGATCAGTGCACCCTGCTGCTCTTGCTGCAGCCCTCCCCAGTGGGTTCTACCTCTCGGGAGCCTCCGCCACCTCCCCTGGTGGTGACTCCTGGCTATCCTGCACACTCAGAGCCAGAGTCGGAGGAGCATCTGCCCAACATAACCCTGGTGCTGAGAGTAGAACGCCCGATGCTGGACCTCCTTCGTGAACCGCTGTCTCCTGCACCGCAGGCTCCCCTGTCTGGGTCAGCTTCTCCACCCCCGACTCCAGTGGGACCCACGACCCCCTTGGGGCTGACACCAGAACCTCCTCTGGGTGGGTCCGGCGCCAGACCTAACTTAAGCGGGCCCTAAATATCGTCAGTCAGGGCCCCCGTCAGGTTCCTCTGCTCCTCCTTCGGGTCTTGTGCCTGGCTAACCACCTCCATTGGGTCCTTCGCCAGGTTACCTGCTGTCGAGGCCTCTAGCTGGGCCTTCCCATTCAAGGCTACCCTGTGCCTTCCTATCCTTCGCCAGGGTACCTGCCGCCATATCATCATATGACAGGGTATCCCGCGCGCAAGTATCTGATGCCAGGCTGTTCGTCCTGTGGAGCATCAGGCTACCATTACCCGATGCTGGGCTATACGACATCAGGGTTTACCTTCCCAGGATACCTGTCTGTCAGGCCCCTCCACCACCTCAACCTCAGGTGGATTTTAGGGAGGCATTACAGTCTTGGTGGTCTGAAACCAGGACACTGTTTTGGAATTGGACCAGCAGCAACTGACTGCGGCTTCCACGCCGACCTGCATGGACCCTACACAGAAATCCCCTTCTCCAGTGGAGTCTCCCCTCTCTACCTCAGGACATACGTCTCATCCTGCCACAGTAGCTGGTATCGGCAGGGTCCTTGCTGTCTCACTGCAGGAGATCCTGCTCCCACGGGCTCTTGTCTCCGGATGGAAGCCTGTCGTCTGACTCTGACACCGCAGTCTCCTCTGCCTAAGGCTTTGAGACACCTTCTCTGGTGGATCCAAAGATTTTCCAAGTCCCCTTCGGAGGATCCCTCCTTTACTGAGATCCTTCAGAAGATTCTGGAGGCAAAGGGGTGGAAGATGGAGGATCAGGATCCCCAATGCAAGAGGTTGGCGGAACACCTGGATATGCCCGAGCTGTCCCCTCTGCTCATTCCTCCGTGGATTGGACCACATTAGAACCTGGCCTCCACGGTCTGGCAGCAACCTTAGTTGGTGGCCGTAGTCGTCAAGAATGCTGATGGGACTGTATCGAGCCCCCAAGGGTAAAGACCACCTTAGTTCTCACCCTAAAGCTGACTCTGTGGTCATTAATGCAGCCCGTGACCGTACGGCTTAACCTAAACACATGAGCATCTCTCCTCCAGACAAGGAGTCATGGCACATGACCAATTTGGATGCAAGATTCATTCCTCCTCCACCCTGGCTCCCAGAGCTTTGAACTACCTGGCACATATGATTGTATATCAGAAACCTATCCTGGGACAGTTGAAGTCAAAATTTGAGGCTTTGCCCGATTCCAAGGCTAAAACCAAAATTTTCCCAGACTGTCAGGACTGCGGAAATCTGCCATCATTCCCTCAGAGCAACATATGATGCGGTAGACTTCTATCTGAAATAGAACCACTGCTATTAGCATGCGCTGGTACTCCTGGCTGCGGGTATCTGGATTGGCCTAAGACGTCCATTCGGCGATCCAGGATGCCACTTTGAGGACTAGTCGTTTTTGAAGGTGACATCAGGGACATCACTGAGCTCCAGGACAGTGACAAGGCACTGCACTCTGTCCAGTCTATGTACTGATCTAACAACAAGCCAAAACGGTCATTTCGTCACCAGCAACGGCGCCAGAATAGGCAACAGCCAGCCTGACATCAGGACAAATGGGCCCCATTGGGGGAGAGCCACCCCTCCAGCTAAGTCTCAAAGGGCTCCCGGAACGGCGCTCTCCCACAGCCCCTCCTGACTTGTGGCAGGGTTCCCAGCAGCTCCGGAGGAACCAGTAGGGGGCAGATTAGCCAACCACCTGGCTGGCTGGGAGGAGATTACTTCAGACACGAGTCCTTCAGCTCATCGCTCAAAGCCATATCATCTATTTCACAGAGACTTCTCCAAGAAATCCTCCAGGTTTTTCTCACTACCCAATAGGTCACATTCCTCTCATAAGGGAAGAGATCCAGGCTTTTCTGACAAAATCAGCTATAGAACTCGTTCCTCTGGTCCAGGAAGGAAAGTGATATTACTCCTACTTCCTGGTCCCCAGAATAACCTGGGACCTCTGTCTGATCCTGGACCTCAGCACGCTAAATTTGTATGTGGAGTGCAAGAGATTTTGCATGCTGACCCTACCGGGTCTTTTGCCTCTTTTGCACCAGGGTTATTGGTTGTGTGCTCTGGATATGCAGGATGCATATCTGCATATTCCAATTTTTCCCTCCCAGCGATGCTTCCTATGCTTTACCTTCCAGAGGGGAACCATTCCAGTTCAGAACACTCTTTGGTCTGTCTTCCGCACCCAAGGGTATTTACCAAGTGCTTAGCGGTGGTGGCGGCAGCTTTTCGCCACCAGGGAATATGTGTTACCATACCTCAATGACTGGTTCCTGTCAGCGCCGTCAGGGGACAGCCTCGTGGCCTCCATGACTGCTACCCTGAATTTGTTCAGGCAAGTGAGGATCATGGTGAATTAACACAAATCCCTTCTTGTACCTTCGCAATGCCCCCAGTTTATTGGGGCGATGTTGGATACTGTTCACTGTCAGTATTTCCTTCATGTTGACCGGGCAGAAACCCTGCGTCAGTAGGCCATACAAGTGGCTACCAGCCAATGGACCCCGGCCTGTTCGGTCCTGTGCCTTCTGGGCTTCATGGCAGCAGCTATTCCCGGCGGCTAGCCAGGTTCCACATGTGGATCAGAAGACCTGGATCACAGGATTCTGCTGTCCAGCCACATGCATTGGGACCTTCTCTGGTGGTAGGATCTGTCCACTCTCACCAGAGGGTTTCCTTTTCAGACACACCTGCTGGCCCAGACCCTGACAACAGAGGCTTCTGGGCTGGGGTGCCCATTTGGGCGAACACAGGACACGAGGATCATGGTCTCAGCAGGAGCTTTCTCTGCACATTAATGTGCAAGAGATGCAGGCTTTGCTGTATGCCCTTCAAGTCTTTCAACTCTTACTCCTCTCTGGCCCCCTCCTGGTACAGAAGGACAACATGTGCATGGTCTGGTTCCTGAAGAAACGGGAAAACACACTGTTGTATCCTCTTTGCAGGGAAGTGATGCACGTGAGGCATTGAGTGGTGAAGCACACCTGCAGCTCACGGCATTGCATGTCCCAGGCATTCAAAATATCCTGCCTGATACCCTCAGCCACTGGCAAATGAGTGGGAACTGAGGCAGTTAGTAGTACAAGACATCTTCGATCAGTGGGGCTGCCCAGATCTCAATTTGTTCACCTCCCCCATCCAACGTAGAACTACCCAGTTTCTACTTGCTCGTCCCTGGGCATGGTGTTTTCTGGCAAGACACTCTCTCTGCTGGACAGGGAGGTTCTTGTACGCCTTCCCTCCCTTTCCACTGTTGCAGAGGGTGCTTCTGAAACTACAGCAAGAAGGGGCCCGCATGATTCTCATAGACTTTATTGGCCACGCCAAGTGTGGTTTTCCCTGCTTCAGCAGTTGAGGGGAACCTCCGGTTTCCCCTACCCCTCTGCCAGAATCTTTTGACTTGGGACCAGGGCAAGCTGGTCCATCCAAGCCTCAAGTCCCTTCACTTGGCACCTGCTGACGTAGCAGTTGCACACTTTGGGGTGTCTTCTAGAGTGGCTCAAGTCCTTGTGGAAGCCCAGAAGCCATCCATAAGAACCACATATGCTAGGAAATGGAAGAGGTTCTCCATTTGGGCATCCAACAAGGGTTGGGACCCTTTCTCTTGCCCTGTCCCACAGGTCATGGACTACCTGCTGCATGTCTCTGACATTGGCCTTCGCTATTCTTCGCTGAAGGTCCACTTGTCTGCCATCTCTGGTGGATGGTAAAACTTTGGCTACGTTGGAGGTTTCCAAAACCTTTCTGAAAGGAATTCTCCTTCTGAAACCTCCAGTCAGGAACCCAGTTCTACTGTGGGATTTGAACTTCATCCTTGAGAAACTCCCTTTACTTTCCTTTAAACTGGCCGTGAATTGCAACTTACGCTATGTTTCCTGGAAAACTCTCTTTTGATTTGCCATTACTTTAGCTCGAAGGATTTCCGAGCTTCAGGCCCTGATGTGTAAGGAGCCTTATTTGATTTTTCCAGAGTCTGGGTGGCTCTGCTTACAAATCCTACGTTTTTACCTAAGGTGGTGTCGAAATTTACTTTGAATCAGAACAAACACTTGCCAGTGTATTACCCTGAGCATTCTGATCAAGGGGAGACCATTCTGCACACACTCAATGTGCACAGAATCTCGTGTTATTACACAAACTGGACAAAGTTGGTCCGTAAAATGGATCAGCTTTTCGTTTCTTTTGTGCCCAAAAGAGAGGGCGCAGCAGTTTCCAAACAATGCTTATCAAAATGGTTAGCAAATTGCATTTAGTTTTATCAGAAGTTATAACAAGCCCTTTCCAGGGGAATGGCTGCATCTACTGCTTGTTTCAGGAATGTTTCCGCTGCAGACGTGTGGCAGCCACTTGAAGCTCTGTCCACACCTTTACCAAACATTACAGTCTGGAAATTGCCTCTGGGCACAGAGCAGGTTTTGGGCTAGCCATCCTTCAGGGCTTCCTGTCTTAATCTGGTACCTATTGCAAGCCTTTTCTGCCTCCTGTGCCTCAGACTTTGAATTGCACTGCTTGGGACTCGGTCCTAATGGTTATTATCTACAGCAAGAGCCCTCTTGAAGTAAGATAGTGCAGTTATGTAAGAACTTATCATAACAGTAGATCTTCAAGAGAGGCTCTTGCAATAGGTACCTTTTTCCCCTCCCACCTTCACTAATGCTTCTGTGGCTGCTCTTTCTAGCCTTTCTATCTGCTCCAGGAACCCACACCTTTCACTTGTCGCACCTTCTTAGGTGTCTGGTGGTAGAACTGGAGGGTGGGCACAGGGACCGACCACTATATAGTGTCATGTTGACGTCGGTCACTTGACGTGTGGGCGGTCCCCTGCCCGACACTGCTAGCTAAAGTTTTCCGTGTGGTCCTAGTACCTGACTCCCTAGTCCTAATGATTTTTACCTATTGCAAGAGCCTCTCTTGAAGATCTACTATTACGGTAAGTTCTTAAGTAACTGCTTTCCTTATGACATCCTATTAGTCTCTCCCTTCTCTCGGTTGGCCCTTCTGAGGAGCACCCCAGCCTCATAACCCCCCCTCATGTTTGCCAGGAGTTACCTGCTGGCCATCTTCCTGCTGGGCCTGCCCGCCCTGGTGTGGTCTGCAGGGTTCCCCAAGCCCTACTGCAGAATGGATCCAGTTTGGGCCAACATGCCCAGCTGGTTGAGTGGAGGGACTGTGGGCACTACTTATCATGCCAGTGGACTTAAAGCTCTTTTCGTCCCCCTTGGAGGCACGACATGCACAAATGTCTGCCATGCCTCCTGACCTTCCTGGCCCAGGCTGCCTTTTCCTCGGCTTTCGGCAGGGGTCAGCCAAGCATTCTGGTTCTTCTGTCGTCTTTCTCCCTGTATCGAGCAGTAAGTCGTCCACTGGCTCCTTTGAACACCCGGTAGTCACCGGTAAATCGGACCCTGGCCCTTCAGAGACCCGCCTGGTCGTCTATAAGTCTGACTCCCTCCAGAAACAATTGGAAGTCCGACCAGTGTTGATCGGTAAGCTGGTAGAGGGTTCTTCCTTCCTCTGCCCAGTCCCTCTTTCAGCCGGTCGTCCGAGCTTTGGCCGACTGCTCGGACGTTGCTCACCTGTCGGAGGCCAACGCCATTACTCCCGACGTCCAGTCGAGCACACTGACCTCTTCGAGTCAGCCCCCCTCCAGGACCCTCCTGGACGGAAACCTTCCTCTCTGCCTCCCCCGGTGGAACCTCCTGCCCCAGACCCTACGCCTGGGACGGAGGAGGAGCAAGAGGGACCTTGGATGTGGTCTCTTCCTCGCCCACTCCAGTGGTAGTCCCCCAGGTCACTCCCTGGGATATTCTCCAGGGGCTACCTGCACCAGATCCCTTATTCTCCGGGGTTCCTGGCTTAGTGTCCCCAACACTGGGTCTGGTTTTAACCCAGACGTCAGGGCCCCTTGCGTGGGCAACTCCCTCTTTGACACATGGGGCACTACGGTTATCTTCGTGCCCCTCGTCGGAGCCTTCGTTTCAGCCACTGACACAGGGCCTGACGATGCCTGGCCTGATGTCTGATCCCCCGACGTCTGTCCCGACCATGTTTCTTACGTCAGCCGCCCCGATGCCAGCTATCCTGATGTCAACCATCCCGATGCCGGGTGTTTTCCCTGGTCCTTCTAGACCACCAGGACAAGATCCTAGGCCTGGTTTTCCTCCCTTTTCTGGGCACCAGGCACCGGTTTTTCAGCCGTTGAGTCTGGCGATGGGCTCCTTCTCCCAGGCTTTCTACCCTGGGTATTGGAATCCAGGTGTTACCCCTATTACCACGGGTACCCTGTCCATCAATATCCAGGTTTCGGCTCTTATTTTTTTCCTTCCTCTGCTCAACCGTCCTCCGCCTCCTCCTCAGCAGGACTTCCAATCTTTGATTCGGTTCTGGTGGAAGGACACCAGATCCCAGCTTGTTTCTGACCTGGAACAAAGGCTGCGGGGCCCAGTAGTCATTCCTCTCCGTTTCTTGTCGCCTACCAGTTCCCTGCACTCCATAAGGCATATTTCTGGCACCCTGCCAGACTTTGGGACCCCCGAGGGAGGGGATCCCCCTGACTCGGACCATGATACGTCCGTCATCTTCAGATGAGCTTTCTTCCCCCTCCCAAGGGCAAAGAATCACTCAGATCCTCTCCGGAGGATCCTTCCTTCAGTGAACTCCTCTGTGTATTATCCAACACTCTTAACGGTTGGAACATGGAGGAGCAGGATCCTTCGAGGAAACCTCTAGACCTGGAGACGGTCTCCCCCATCCTGGTCCCTCCATGGACAGCTCCACACGAGGATCTTACTACTACTATATGGCAGTTGCCACACTCCATCCTGGCTGTCCCCAAGGAGGCGAACCGGATTTATCATTCTCCAGAGGGCGTTTCTTTCCTGGGTTCCGACTCCAAGGCGGACTCCATTGTCATAGCCGCTGCTCACGATCGCTTGGCTGCCCCGAAGCAAATGAGCACCTCTCCACTGGATAAAGGATTCAGGCAATTGGATAAGTTTGGAAAGGTGGAGTACTCTTCTGCCATGTGCACCTTTCGTTCCCTGAACTATATGGCACACATGGTGTCTTTCCAGAAGGCCACCATGGCCAAGCTCGAAGCCTGCATTCTATCCATGGAGGACTCTAAGCTCAGAGAAGCTCTCAAAAGAGCTTTCCCTGTCTAAAATCTCATGCAGGCACACGCTTAGGGCTACCTACGATTCCGTGGATGCGGTGGCCCATTCCTCTGCCACTGCGGTATGCCTCAGGAGATGCGCTCGATTGCGGATCTCTGGGCTTTCTGCAGACTGTCCAAGCAGCGATCTGGGACTTCCCTTCCGAGGATCCGTCCTGTTTGGGGGAGATGCAAAGGATATTATTACTGGCCTCCAGGACAGTGGTCAGACCCTCAGATCGGTCAGGTCTATGTTTCGAATGGACTCTCAAAAGAAGCAGTCTTTTCGACGTCCATTCAAACGTCAGCTGAAGTAGCCCATCTCTAGGCATCAAACTAAGAGGCGAGCCTTGGTTTCCTCTTTCACGTTTCCCCCAGCCTTAAAGACTCTGAGCGGCAGGAGGGTCCCAGCCCTCTCGCTCCTCAGCTTCCTGACTTGCACTGTCCTTCCTCTCCTCCACTTCTAGATGATGAGCCAGTGGGAGGCAGGTTTGCCCACCATGTGCAGGAGTGGAGGGGCATCACTTCAGACGCATGTGTCCTGCAACTAATTTCAGGAGGACACACCTTGGAGTTCCTGGAGGTTTCTCCAGACTTGCCTCCGGGTCGTTCGCACTACTCCCTGAACCAGGCTCCTCTGGTTGAGGAAGAAATCCGGGCACTAAGACAGAAGGCGACCATAGAGCCAGTTCTTCTGTCTCAGAAGGAAAGGGGTTTTATTACTGGTCCCGAAAGACTGGTGACCTTCGACCCATCCTGGACCTCAGCAGACCGAACCTTTTTGTCGAATACAAAAGATTACACATGCTGACCATGCAGGGCCTTCTGCCCCTCCTGCAGAAGGACCACTGGCTTTGTGCGCTGGATATGCAGGATGCTTGCCTACCATATGCGGGTGTTCCTGGGCCACCACTGGTTCCTGTGTGTTTTGCTTCCATGGGGAGCACTTCCAGTTTACAGCTCTCCCCTTTGGTCTTTCCTCAGCACCCAGGATCTTCACCAAGTGCCTAGCAGTGGTGGCAGTGGCCTTACGCAGTCGGGGTGTAGCAGTGTTCCTGTGCCTGGACGATTGGCTCATGACAGCCCTGTCCAGGGACAGCCTTCTGGAATCCCTCTCCTTTACTCTGAATCTTTTTGCAAGACTGGGGATCACTGTCAACCTCCCCAAGTCTTCCTTGACCCCCTCCCAGAACCTTCAGTTCATCAGAGCGGTCTTGGACACGGTCCAGTGCAGAGCCTTCCTACCCACGGATAGGGCGGTGGTTCTTTGGCTGCAGGTCAACCTAGTTGCGTCTTCCAGATTTCTATTGGCCAGAGTGTTGCTACGCATTTTGAGCCTGATGGCAGCCTCCCATCTTCATGGTCCCCTTAGCCAGGTTGCACATTAGGATCACCCAAATGGATGTTACGTGCCCAATGGGATCAGTGCTTGGATGACTTGCACCATCCTGTTTGGTTTCCAGTGCGCTCAAAAGGGATCTTGTCTGCTGGCAAGACTCCCTAAATCTTTCTCTGGGACTTCCTTTCAGAAGTTCCTCACCTCAGTGGACCCTCACCACAGACTCTTCTAGTTTGGGCTGGGGAGCTCAATTGGGGGACCATCGAACTCTGAGTTCATGGTCCCAGTTGGAGATGTCACTCCACATAAACATCCTGGAGAAGAGGACAGTCCTTTATGCCCTGCAGGCTTTTCAGTCCATCCTATCGAGAGGAACACTGCTTGTCCAGCTGGGCAATAGGTCTGTGGTCTGGTACATCAACAAGCAGGGAGTTACCCGGTTGTACCCCTTGCACAGGGAGGCGATATGGGTGTGGAGCTGGTCAGTCCAGCACGACTTGTTTCTCACAGCCGTGCATGTTCCAGGTGTTCACAGTGTCCTTGCGGACAGCCTCAGTTGGACGTTCTCTTCCCCATGAATGGGAACTAAGTCAGGAAGTAGCAGATTCTCTGTTCCGGCGATGGGGCCATCCAGAAGTAGATCTGTTCGCCTCCCCATCCAGTGCAAAACTTCCCACCTTCCACCTGCCGAGGTCGATTGGGAGTGAGGGTGACCGACAACCTATGGGGCAAGCCCTGACCCGAGCGAGAATCCTTGGTCGGGGCCCCAGTCTTCGGTTGTGGAGGTGGAGATTCCACCACAATGGGTGGAGCAGCTGGTTTCGGCCGAACAACAGGTGCCGGGGGCAGCTCCTTGATTACCACAAGGGGTGGTTTCGGCCGCTCTGGTGACAGTCACCTAATGGCCGGAGAAGGCGACTGAGTCTGCTTGTTACCAGTCAGTAAAAGTTGCTGCCAGATCAAGTCCTCATAGCTCCAACGCAGCTTGCGCCGGAGCCTATCCTCCGAAGAGAACGAGCGGAGACGCCGCTTTCCATGGTGCCGAGACTGCTGACGCTGGCGGGACCGGCTGGACCTGGAAGAGGACTGAGACCTTCGGGGATTCTAAGGGTGGATCAGAGAGGGAACGGGGAAAACCCGCCCCTCATTCGGTGCGGGGACCTTAACTGGGGACTTCGGCACAGAAGGCACAGGTAAGTCCTCGGTAACCACCCGGGGAACCGGTTAAGAAGGGTTGTCTGCTTCTCCAGTTGACAAACTGTCCGGGTCTAGACAAATCTTGACCGGCTGACCTGACAGGGACACCGTGAAGCCAGCAACCTCGACCGAAGTCGAGAGTCTACCATCTGGTGAAGGGGATCTCTCCCGCTCCCACAAACGTTGACGGTGGACTTACCTTTAGAGTCCTTCTCTCTGGACCGACTGGACTGTTCAGATGGCCCTTTTCCTTTAGTGGAGAGAGATTGACAAAGCTCCTTAAAAGAAGCAGTATAGGAGGAGCCCAAGGAGAGCGGGTTAAATGCCGCGGCCGAGGAGGAAGAAGCGGCCTGGGCCGCCACCTCCTCGAGGGCGATCATCTGCTCCAACTGCTCCGTGGGCAATGACCAATGGGCCTCCTTAGGCTTGACTGGCAGGTACTGTTCTTCGGGGCGCCCAAGAAGTAGTCTGGCAGCGTGGTCCTCCAAGACCGAAGCCGAGAAAGACCAGCACAATTCGCAGGCCTGCGAATCGTGGCCAAGCCCCAGGCTGTGTAGACACACGTGGAGTGCAGATCGGTCCAGGACATCTTCTGCCCACAAGGGCACCAATGGAAGCCGGGAGTCTATTTGTCCATTGCAGCCTCGAGGGAAGACTAAGACCTTAGTCTTGTAAATTTTAAAATTAGTTTCAGGAAATCCGAAGAGTGTGGATCCAGGCCTAAAACGCAGAGCACTAAGGAGGGAACCTGAACTTCCAATCAGTTAGGAAGATCTGGCGTCATGGGGCGGAGCAGAGGGTTTTACCGCCCGGGTGGGTGGGAAGACCAAGCTTGAAGACCTTCCGGCAAGATTTAAAGCAGCAAGGAACCTGCCACAAAGTGTGGATGAACATACACCACTCCTAGAACTCCTGCTACAAGTGAGTAACCTGTATTTTTTGCTCGCTTGTTCCAGAGTCTGGTGTTTTCTGGCACGAAATGTTGTTGCTTTGTTGGACAGGGGAGTTCTTGTACGCTTTCCCTCTTTTTCCCATTCTGCAGAGTGCGCTTCTCAGACTCCAGGCAGAGGGAGCTCGGATGATCCTTTTAGCTCCCCTCTGGCCGAGACAAATTTGGTTTCCACTAATACAACAGCTCGTAGTGGAACCCTCAGTTCCCTTCCCTCTCCAGCACGATCTGTTGACTCAGGATCAGTGCATCCTGGACTCTGGACCCTGCATCTTCACGCGTGTCTCCTTCAGACATAATTCGGTCACGCTCCGGGGTCTCCCAGAGGGTCACTCGGGTCCTGGTAGAAGGTAGGAAATCCTCCACCAGGTCCACGTTTGTGATGAAATGGAAGCATTTTTTCCCTCTGGGTGGCTTCTAAGGGCTGAGATCCCTTTACCTGCTCAGCTTCACGGATTGTGGAATATCTGTTGCACCTGTCCAATTCTGGCCTGTCTTACTTCTCTCTTAAGGTCCACTTGTCTGCTATTTCAGCCTCCCATGTGTTAGTGGAGGGGAAACCTGTGGCCCTGGTGGAGGTCTCTAATCCATTTTTGAAAGGGATCCTCCATCTGATGCCCCCAATTCGCAATCCCAACCCACATTGGGACTTGAATTTTATGTTGGAAAAGCTTACTCTTCCCCCTTTTGAACCAGCGGTAAGCTGTGATATGCGCTACCTATCTCGGAAGACGCTCTTTTAGGTTGCTATTACTTCTGCTCGTAGAATTTCTGTGCTTCAGGCCCTGATGCATAAGGAACCTTATTTGATTTTTTCACAAGGACCGGGCGATCCTGTGCGCACAAATCCTAAGTTTCTTCCCAAGGTGGTTTCTGAGTTCACCTTAAATCAAGCAGTCGAACTCCCAGTCTACTATCCAGCTCACTCGAATAGGGGTGAGGCTGTCTTTCACACATTGGACATACATAGGATGCTGAGGTATTATGTCCACTGGACCAAAGAATCCAGAGAGTCTGACCAGCTTTTTGTCTCCTTTACCCCCAAATCCTTGGGGTTGGCAGTCTCTAAACATTGCCTATCAAAGTGGCTCTCGAACTGCATCTGCTTCTGTTACCAGAAGTACGACAAACCTGTTCCGGGGAAGTCAGAGGTAATTCTACTAGGGGCATGGCTACCTCTACAGTGCTCCTATGTTTCTGCAGCAGAGATTTGTGCGACAGCAACCTGGAGTTCGGTCCATGCCTTCTCGAAGCATTACAGTCTGAACATTGCCTCTAGACGTAGGGCCAGGTTTGGCCTCGCCGTCCTGCAGGGCCTACTGTCTTAGGCCGGTCCTAGTCTGTTTACAGTTGCTCCTTCTCCCCTGATTCTCTGTCTCTCTAAGAGTGACTGCTTGGGATTCAGTCCTACATGTTATGACCTACTGCAGGAACCCTCTTGAAGTAAGATAGTACAGTTGCGTAAGAACTTACTGTAACAGTAGATCTTTGAGAGAGGTTCCTGCAGTAGGTCACCTTTTCCCTCCCTCCTTCCCCCAGTGTCTGCATTTCCTTCAGCTTAATCTGAACTGGGCTCCAGGATTTCCATCCTTTCTCTTGTCTCATCCTCCTTGGACCTCCGGCGGGAAAACTGGAAGGCGGGCATGGGGAACGCCCACTATATAGGGTCACTCTGACGTCCCTTTATGTGACGTCAGGTGGGCGGTCCTTTGCCAGACATTGCTAGAAAAGTTTGCCATGCGTTTTCTGACACACCAGGTATGAGTCCAGTTGTTAAGACCTACGCAGCAACCTCTCTCGAAGATGTGCTGTTACGGTAAGTTCTTGCTTAACTGTACTTTTTACTGCTGCTCATTACATCCGTCCTCCCCTTCTAGTTTCTTCCAGCTTGTAGTTTCAGCATTCAGATGTGGAGAATAGAATGATTTCCAAGGCACTGCTGTAGTGAGCTGTGAATAAAAGGACAGTAGTTAACCTCGTATATAAGATTGCAGTGTCTCTAGGTCCATGTCTGCCCCAGTATTTTGCTTTGCTTCATAAGTAGAGCTGAATAAATTATGCTGTGCAGATATGTTCTAATTAATATTGATTCCATGCTACTTGCGGAGGGTTACCCTGTAATTTCTTTGGTAGAAATTTGTCAAGGCTTCCCTAGAAGATCATATGGTATTTTTGCATCCACACTGTAGCATAGTAAAACCGTGCTACAATGTGTTTGAAAACCATGTTAAAACCCTGCTCAGAGCAAGGCTTTAGCATAGTTTTTGACCAACAGAATTGCCTTTAACTATGTTAGTAGCAGTGTGAACGCTAACCGTGCTGTAACATGGTTTAAGGCAACTTCTACCAAACTTCCATTGTGTGTGGTTTTTTTTTTTTTTTTTAGCCTGTCATCAACAAAAACAAAACGGCCCTACTTATGCAGTCGAGTTCTCAAGGAGCTCCAGAAAACAGTGCTGCATTTTTTTCCTGAATCGGTTACGAGCCCGACCATGAGTATTTGCATGCACTGCAGCACTCGCAATGTTTTGTGGTTCTGCCACAATCATTCCTGGGAACTACAGTAGGCAGCACGTTACGGGAGCATAATGTGGATGCTCAGACTTCTGTGCTCAAACACGGACAATAAAACGCTTTAAAAAAACTGTTGTCAGTGTGTACAGGGTCTTATATCCGCCATCTTTGCTAGAAGGGCGTGAATAGGTTCACCAATCTTTATTCTAAAAATTGCCTTCTATTGTTAGTTATTATGCCAAAAAAAGAATGTGCACACAATAATTGCAAGTCACTTAGCATGTATTTAAAGTTCATTTTAAGTCCAGTTGAGTGCTACCTGCTATAAGTAAGGATTAACCCACGACAGAGTGTGGGTTTACTTGAGAATTGATCCACACCTGGTTGGGGGGGGGTGAGGGGTACCAGGCCACAGGCCTCGTGCCTCCAACCACCCAGTCATGGATTAATTCTCATGTGAACCCACGCTCTGGAGTGGGTTAATTCCCTTGTAACATGGTTCACAAAAAGGGTTTGGCACTGAGCAAGATTTCTGCAGACCGAACGTGTGTTGTGAGTCATGTTACAAATGCAGTGCGAAGAGGGAGCGGGATTACAACTCGGTGCCACAGAAATGTCCACTGTTACTCTGACAGAGCTGCTAAGAGGGAGTGGGATCACGGGTGACTCACTGGGTGAGACGACACAACAGACACCACAGGAGCTCCAAATGCCAAGTGTAAACGTGCTCCGAGGGACTGCACAAATGTGCACCGTTGTCCCCACTGCTGCTAAGAGGGACCTAGAGCACGGGTCACTCAGTGAGTCACACGACACGATGAATAGGCAACATAGGAAGTAGAAATCACAAGTAAAATACATGCAACCCTGCATTAAACTGCTCCTTTTCCATACATTACATGAAGAATTGAAATTGTACTTTTGTAGCAAGACATAAAGAACTCCAGTAGTAAACTTCAACCCCCCCCCCCGGTGTTTGAATGCACCATTTCTGCATCTCAGTTAATGGGAATCTGAGGAACTGGAAATAAGAGGAAAAACAGTACCGCTTATACCTGGCAGAGATGACGGCTCAGTGGCTTAGTCAGTGGCCTTGGTTGAAGACGATTGTGGGTTCTATTCACCAGGTGGGGGAAAAAAAATCATGTCTCTTTCCACTTTTTATTTGTATTTTGTAGGTCTCTACTCGTAGGGGACTGCTGCTCTGTGTGCTCAGACTCACTCTGACACTGACAGAGCACAAAGAATGACTTTCACTGACAGGCCAAGGTTTTGTTCCATGGGGAGGTGGGGGGGGGGCGGAGACGAACAGGAGCTCCATGATGTGGGTGGTGGCACAGTGCATTTCCCGAACACTGCGCTGCATTGCATTGGCTGGGACAGTACACTGCCGCCTCTGCCTGGGGAGCACATGCTGTTCGGAGATCCAGCGAAAGGTTAATTTATGGGAAGGATGGAGATCTGGCACGGGTGATCCGGTGAGCCATCTCTGGGGGATGATAGGGAGATGGGACGTAGCATGGACACAGCGATGTCGTGGTGCTACAGTTGCAAGGGAACATCCTGCCATCTTGTAACTCACAAACGGGACACCTTTCTCAGATGTCCTTCATTACCTCCCACAATGTTCCTCTGTTCTCCCTAAAATATGTCTTTCTGAACAATGGGGGTTGTAAACACAAACAAAAAATGCGTGTTATAGTAAGTGCTGTATTGAAAGCTACTTTATGTGCGATGTGGGGCAGGGTTGCAGACTGTATTGACTTACACACAATACTGGCTGCTTTGGGTACTGCAGCAGCAACCGTGGATTGAGAATTAATCCAAGGTCAGCTGCTTTCATTGCACCAATCAGACGCAGCCCTTTTTGTGAGTCATGTTACAACAGGCTATGCTCCACAAATGTTGGCCCTGAATTTTATTACCTCTGTGCTTCTGGGTATGCTCCTGCCTCCTGCTGGAAGTCATATGGTTAGGCATCTGTCTGATCGTGTTGATCACTCTTGAGGACACGAAATACTGAGATCATGTGCTCTCAGCCTTCTGTTCTCTAAGGTGAACATGGGGCCTCTTTTCATGGTTTCTAAATATTCAATATTCAGGTATAGCTATGCATCATTCCTAGCTCAAGGAGCTGGTATCTGAAAATATTCTTGTCAGATGCAGACTCAGACAGGCACACCTCCATGTATCACTGTTTCACTTCTTTTTGTGCTGATGAGATCAGCTACAGCTCGGTGTTGCTTTGTTTTTCATTTGGTTCTGACATTGGTAGGCTATGGTCAGTGTGGTGGGTGACTGCCCTGTTTGTGCGTAGACTCGCTCTCAAGGGGATCTTGTCCTCCATTTTGCACCCTCTGAGGCTTGTATAGGCAGCTTTTTGTCAGTTATGGTGGTGCCTCTCTAGGCCTCCATGTGGCTAATTATACCCTCTCACTGGATAGTTTTCACCTTCGTTGCATGTTTGCCTCGTGCTTTCCCTGAGGGACCCTGTTCCCATTCTGTAATAGTTGTGGCCTCTCCACTGACATCCTGTGTTTCTTTTGCCAAGATGAGCAAATCAGACACTTTTTTGCTTCCTTACACATTTTTACAGATCATTTTATTTTATTTATTGAAATGTTTCACCAGCAGGGCACACTGAACAACAAGTTGCTTGTCTTGCGGTGCAACCTGGGGGTGGGGGTTTACATAGGGTTGTGAAGGATGATCAGTTACAATAGTATGTGGGCAGTATAAACAATACAACATTGTAAGATTGTACAACAGTTGGAACGCAAGGTATTGTACAATAAACAGTAGTGGAACACTGGGTAAATTACAATACATGTCCAAAATCATACAAAAGAACATATAAATGTACTAAACGGTACTAATGCAATAGAACCATTTATAGTGCATGAGTGTACCAGGAGCAGGCTCGAGGTAATACGCGAGTGCTGTTGGAGTAAAAAGGAAGGGGTTAGGTTGTGCACACTGGTAACCCAGAAGGGCAGGTGGAGAAAAGAGGGGGAGAGGCATTAGTGTGGACCTCCACTCTTGAAAGGATGCAGGCCTGATTCTGGTGCACTGAATATCTTTTTCAAGAAATGGCTTCTGTTCTTCCATTCTGTTTGTACTGCTATTAGTTAATGCAGTGTGTGTGGCTATAGGTGAATTAGTTAGAAGAAACCTGTAAATGCCTCTAGAATAATCTGTAGGCACGCACCCATTTTTCCCTGTCTGTGCTATTTGGGCATTCTGTTATGTGTTGCACTTTTATTTTTATTGTTTTCATCAGTAATTTCTTATCCTAGTGTTTGCCTACCCTTGGTCGCAGCTACCCCACCTCCAGCCCAGTCACTGACCTGTCCAGTGGCCTTACTGGTTATCTACCACTACGTGTGGCCTGCCACGTGGTCTATGGGGGAAGCTGAATGGCTGGGGCTTTTCCTCCTGCTTGTTTCCCTGGGACGTGTGTGTTGTAATGCAGTGTGTCTGGCCCCCCCTCCTCTGTTACTCCTGCCAGCACTGCCACCTGCCCTCCGTCTGATGGCAGTAAAGTGGTGAGAGGCAGGATTTCCCCTCCACAAGAGTGTAGTCTTTAGGATGCTCTATCCTACCGAAACTGGCTGACCCCAACTAACCCAGGTTCCTTCCTGAACCCATGTCGCTGCTGTGGCAGGCAGTAAGGCAACCAGCACCTCAGCCCACCACGGCACTGTGCTGGTCTTGGGTTACACTATTTTGAACTATTTACAAGTGCTTCTTTCAGCAGAAAATATGTGACCATTGGAGTGGCGCGCATTCTGCCTTTCCCCATACCTCTTTTTTTCAGCTTAGATGTCATACTCATTTATATTTAATTTTGCCATACTGTTTTTATTTCTTGAAGAATAAAATGTACCATAATAAGCATATGTAAAGTGAAGATGTGCACGTGGTTGCAGCTTGAAGCTTACTGGACAGTTTCTGGGTATTGACTGGCTGAGCTAGAAATTATGCAAGGTTATAGAGAAACTACACTAGAAGAAATGGTCCTAGGTGTATAAATGACTTTACCACACCCCCCTATATCCCTGATTATTTTGATGGCCATATGTTGTATCTTCTAGTGTGTTTCTATATCAGACTCGAGTATATGCATTACTTTAGTTGGAGTCTGACCACGGTCTTATAAAGTGGCAGGATTACTTCCCCTGCTATACCTGCTTATCCCTTTTTCTGGTACACCCTAACATTTGTGTTGTTACCCTATTTTTTAATGTTAATTCTTTTTAATTTTAAGTTTAAAGTATACTTGGTTCTAGCTGGAAAACTGGCAACTCAAGAATTGATGTTTTTTTATTTTAGCCCTTGCCATTTACAACACGACCACTGTATTGTGCAAGCATGATAAACCTGGTCCTATGCTTCACAGGATTCAGAAAAAAGGAAGAACTGGTATGATTTCTTTATATTCAGTATAATAATTGTATTGTATAAATGGTCCTGACTGTAAAATTTGTATGCATAAGCTATGCTAAGAGCGAGCAGCTGTCCACAGTGTTACAGTACTACGGAATCAAAATGTGTGTGTGTATGTGTGTATTGTGTGTGTGTGTGTGTGTGTGTGTGTGTGTGTGTGTGTGTTATATATATATATATATATATATATATGTATGTATATGTGTGTGTGTGTGTGTGTGTGTATATATATATGTATGTTGATTCTAATTATATATGTGTGTATATATAATGTACGTGTGTGTGTGTGTGTGTGTGTGTGTGTGTGTGTGTGTGTGTGTGGTGTATATATATAATTGTTTTATATTTCGGCTTTCCCACTGTTCTCTAATGGGTGGCATGCTGCATGTTTTTATATATTTATAACAGTTGTGGGTCTGGATAAGCCATGATAAAACTGCTATCTTACTATGATCAGCTTGCAAGATAGTACTACTATCTCACACGTTCTAAGACAGAACTACTGTCTTGCAAAGCTGGGTAGGTCACAATGGAATACTGAGCCAATTAGAGAACAGCTTTAACAATGCAATTATCTGTGTTAGAATGTACAGCTTGGCCACAATTGAGTCAGATAAGCGGTTTTGTGTTTTATCTTCAGCGCTAGTTAATCTTGAAAGCTGAACATAAACTGAAGACCTAGACCATGCTCAGCAGGTTTATTTTAGATTTTTTAGTTGACAGTACAGAAGTTGAAGCTCTTGGTTGCAGTGGTAGGGTCACTGCCCGAAACGCCAGCAACTTGGGTTCAGGAAGAAGCCTGGGGTCATTGATGGGCTGCCCAGGGGAGGAGGATCACATGACGTTCAAGAATTAATCTTCACCATTAATTCTCACTTACGGGTCTTGGCAAGAAGCACTAGTACCCTGCAGAAGCGAAGCTTTTGGCCAGGAAGGAGCATGCCATGGCTGCTGGGTTCAGAACCTGTGCACCTCCCTAACCTGGTGATGTACGCCAGTCAATAACCCTTGCTGCCTCCCTCCCCAACCTCCATTCTGATTATTTTTTCCCCACTGTCGAGAGCACACCGTGGGAGTGCAGCGCCTCAGCCTTGCTGCCACTTATCTACTGCATTGCCATACTTTTTTTCTTCATTTGCGGTGCCACCTGTCTTTGTTTTTTTTACCATGATGCCGAAGTCGGATGAGAGAGAGAGAGAGAGAGAGACGGAGAGACTGACTCGGATGCATATGTACATGTACAGATAAACAAAGGGGCCAAATCGTTGAAGAAAATCTGACAGCTGCCCATTGTCATTGAACATGTGGAAAAGAGATGTCTGTGACCGACATGCATCATTCCTATGCGGCCTGTCTTGGACCTGAGCATGACATGGATGAGCGATGCCTGCTTCTCAATGGACCACCGTACTCTTCCCTGATACCAATGATACCTGGAGGTGGGGCATCATAATGAATCATCTTTCCACCTTCCTTCAGCTGCTGAATACACTTTGTACCAGCGAGTGTTGGTGAAGATGCTCCAGGCGCTCAGCCTACATGTTTTGCAAGCCATGATCTGGCAGCCCTGCTGTTAGGACTCCTCAGAGTTCCCAATCTTGACAGTTCTGTTGTTCCTCAGAGGCATAGAACCTTTGAGGTGGCATCTAGGTCAGTAAGGATATGTCCTTTCTCCTGACCAGCCATTACCAGGGACCTCCTCACACAGTATCACATACCCAGTGGGTCTGCTGGTGATGTACCTCCCCCTTCCTCAGGGCTACAAGTACTACTTATCCCGTTAGGGCCACAGCACTTCCTGTGTGACTGACCTCAAGAGGCAGAGTCCACTCAGACGGATGTTCTTGGAAGGAAGGTTTTTTTCTCGGCATGTACCCTAATGTGCATTTCTGCACACCAGGCACATAAGTCATCTATGGTCGCAGCTGAGCACACTGTTGGCTACACTGCTGCAGAGTGAGGCAGTACGGCAGGCCATTGACCTTTCTGCCTGGTTCTTGGAGGTGGCTTGCCACCAATTGAGGGCATCTTGCAGTGCCAATGAGGTGGCCTTCAAGTTGGCAGGAACTCCTGTCTGCTTCAGACAGCATGGCTTTGCCTCTGCTTCTTGTCATCTTTGGCCTGGTGTAAGGCACTTAATTTGCACTTCCAGGGGGCTCATTCCTTTTCTAATAGGGTCAGGTGAAACTGTCAGGACCCTTTTGCTCCTGTCCCACAGATGCCCCAGCCTGGCCCCGAGCAGTCTCCGGTCTCACCAGACTTGTAAGGAGTCCATGTCCTCGGATCTTATCCCCTATGCAGAGGGCTGAGGGTATTATTTTACCCTTAGGGTGAGATCTACCTCAGAAAGAGACTGCTTGGTACTCTGATCCATAGGTGGGGATCAGTGGTAAATATGTTTGGAAGATATGAAAGATCTTACTTCGAGAGGGTTCCTGCAGTAGGTCATAACCAATAGGACTGGGCTGGCCCAGTGGCACTGAGGGTTGAGGCGCTGGACGCCACACTTCGTGCCATGCCAGTGACCTGGGTTTGGGAACGAGCCCGGGGGTGAGGGGAGAGATTGAGCGTCCAGAGAAATGCTCTTTCCGGGGAGGGCTGGGGTAAATGCTTGCTCGGGGAGCGACCTCTGGCTGGAGGTTGCCGACCGT
This sequence comes from Neoceratodus forsteri, assembly GCA_016271365.2. Lineage (NCBI taxonomy): Eukaryota > Metazoa > Chordata > Ceratodontiformes > Ceratodontidae > Neoceratodus > Neoceratodus forsteri. The sequence continues at coordinate 513,379,429 of CM028137.1, forward strand.
AGTGACATGGTGTATGCCTGGGGGTGGAGCCGCAGCAGTACATTGCCTTGACAGCCGGTGCCACAGGGGTTCACACAGTACAAATACCCCTCTCCTCCAACTGATGGGCAATGGCGCCTCCCACCCATGGTCCACACGTCCAGAGTCTGACCCTGCTGTCTGCCGCCTGCCTCCTACCCGGCCCTGAACTCCACACTATAGACAGAGCGCCCTGGCTGAGGCGACCCTTCCCCAGAGGGCAAACCCGGGGGATGTCCTGTGCCAGGGAGGGGGAAGAGCGGAGAACCAGTAGTCACATGGGGAGGTAGAGACCATGGACCTAGGAGGTTGTCGGTGAGAGTTCAGTCGGGTGAGGAAGGGAGCAAAAATATAGTTTGAAAAAATAACCAGTAGGAATGTGCCCTCTGGCTTCAGGACCACACGGCAAACTTTTGCTAGCAAGGTCTGGCGGGGGACTGGCCACTAGTCAGTGACCCTATATAGTGGGTGGTCCCTGCGCCCGCCTTCCAGTTCTTTCTCACAGACGACCTGTGTAAGGACCTTGCAGTGAACGCTGCTCCATTCGATCGCCATTTTGTCTAAGTATAACCTTTATTTTTCTCCCGAAAATAGTTTGTTCTAGGGATGTGGATATGTTTTTCTATCCACACTTCATGGCATGTCCTTTCCCTTTAAATATCTTGCCGGAAGGTCTTCAGGCTGGCTCCTCCCACCCACCTGAGTGGTATAACCTTCTGCCCCACCCATGACACCAGAGCTTCCTTTCCGCTGGAAGATTGAGGTTCCCTCCTTCTCGCTCCCACGTTTAGTAGGCCCTGGTGCTCCAAAACTCTGTTTTACAGATTAAATTTCTTTGGATTTCTCAGAGCAAATTCGTTCTCGTGAGCGCGATGGAGGACAAATCCTTGCCTGGGTTTCGCCGGTGTCCCTGTGGATAGAAAATTTCTCGGACGGACCCACATGCCACGTGCGTGTACTGCCTGGGTCATGATCACAATACTCAGGCCTGCGACTTATGATGTTCTTTTCATTCAAATGTTTTGGATGACCACCTCACGAGTCTCCAGCTCGGACGTCCGGAAAACTGCACTTGCCGGTCAAGTTGAAGGATGCCCGCCGTGTAATCTCCGCGGCCGCAGGGTCCGGGGAACAATTGGGACAGATGAAGGCCTTCGAAGAAGAGGCGGTTTGTGCCGCTGAGCTCTCGTCGTCCTCAGTTTTTGTTTCACTAAAACTGGGCTCCTCATTCTTGGGCTCCTTTAAGGAGCTGGTCCAATCCCTTCCCACTCGTGGGGAAGGCCCTGGCTCGCACATCTCCAGATCCCGTATGAAGGATCCTAACGAACTGAGAGAAATCACGTCTTCTTGGCGTCGCTCTTGGAACGGAGAGCGATCTCGGTCCCAGGAGTCTTCTCTTTCGACTTCTGTCGAAGTGGCCTCGACTGCTGACCTCATGGTACCCCCATCAGGTCAGCTGGCCCAAACGCAGGACGACGATCTGGTCGAGATCATCCTTGATTCAGTCATTGACTGACGAGGCTGACAACTCCTTATTTAGGACTCCGTTGGATGAGGTGACCCAGCCAGCTGGGAAGCCCCAGGCAGTGGTCGTCCCTGACCTGGAGGAAACTGAGTTCTCCCCAACTTCTCCTGAGTGTCCCTTTTTGTCCCCCAGACGGTCGATGTCTGTCTAGGTCTGGGACATCCTCGACTGAAAGGCCAAGGAATTTGCAAAAGTAGCACTAGAAGTGGCGGCGCCGCTGCCATTCATCCTCTGAGGGGAGGCTCCGATGCAAATTGCGTCGGTGTTATGAGGACATGCTGTGGCAGCAGCTTGTTCTGGCCTGGCCGAAGGCGGTCCCTTCCACTCCAGCCATTACTTGGCTGTCTCCTTCCAGGCCAAAGTCGACCAGTCCGGAGTTGATCGTCATCCCTCCCCGCTCGGAGCTCGGCCACTCCTGACTCTGCCAAAGCCGGTCTTCTACCTATTAACAGCCTTCCTCGGGGCTCCCAAGGGTCTCTGCCTGCCTGAGGCCTCCCACATAAACTGTCTGGAACCTTGAATCTCAACCGTCCGTGGCGGGCTCGCAGTGACTCTGACGGCAGAACACTGTATCCGAAATCCTCGGAATCTGACTCTGATCTGGCATCCCGTTCACGGGACGACGATGCCATGAGTATCTGCTGAGGAGGGGCCCGCCTCCTTCATAGGCTTCCTCCGTCTCCTCTCCGAATCTTTGAGGATGAAACTGGAGCCCGTTGAGAAACAGGTAGAATACCCTCTAACTGACATCCTCAGAAGAGGGGATTCCCTGACCGAGGCCTTTCCAGTAGCTGAAGCCATGGTTGGTCGAGCCCTGGAGCTCTGGCTGCACCCAGCCTCCTGCCCCGCACCATCCGACAGGATGGTCCGCAAGTACATGGTACCTACTGTCTCCCTTTCGGGATTTACACAGCATCCCTCAGCTGAGGGAGTGGTGACAGTCTGTGTTCAGGCGGGTTAGGAATTCAGGAGACTCTGATAGACCACCGGACAAAGAATCCAAAAAACTGGATCATTCCGCCCGAAAGGGCTATGCTGCCTCATCGCTGGGTCTCCATCAGGCAAGCTTGGCTGTTATCATGGCACACTTCTCCCACGCCCTGTTGGGCTCTTTAGATGAGGTGCTTCCTCACTTTCCCGTGGATCTTCAGACCACAGTCAAACAGGTCCGGGACCAGGGCCGTGTTGTTGCCAAACAGCCGCTCCAAACTGCCTTGGGCATCAGAGATTCCTGTGCCTGTTCTGTTGCAGCCGCAGTTGCCATGCGCTGTAGGGCTTGGTTGCGGGTCCTGACTTTTATGGCTGACACCCAGCACAAGTTGGCAGGCGTCCCGATCTAACTTAGAGGTGGAGCTCTTGCAGCAGGTAATACCATTAGGACTAATGCCGGCAGGCGTTAGGACCCCACGGAAAACTTGTAGCTAGCAGTCTGTAGCGGGGGACCATCACCGATGTCGGCTCTTCTCGATGTCAGACATGGTATAAAGGGGGTAGTCCCCTGGCACCATCTCAGTTATTTTCCCACCATCGACTCACGTAGTTCGGCTCCACGGACGCCTTCTTTGCAGTCGACCGCTCTGAAGAAAAGATCAAAAATCTTTTTTTTTTTTCCAATAAAATCCCCAATTACCGCTTATGCCGTTGCCTTCTCCAGGATGAAAAACTAAGCGTGAGAAGCAGATCCTGGTGAAGGACGGCTACACTGCCTGTCTCATTTCCCTGGGCCCCGACCATCGGCCTGACGCCTACCCGCACTGCCAAAAGTTTACCCAGAAGACCAGGATAAGAAGAGCCAACGCACTCAAAGCGCACCTTTTGGAGCAAAAAAATGGTGGCTATGCAGCGCAGTTCTGGGGCCAGCTCATCTTCTCCTGCTAGGGATTCCCCACCCACAGAGACTTCATCGGGAGGGACGCATCATCACAAGGATCGGGCCAGGTCAGAGTTGCGCCCTAAGTCGCCCTCCAAATGGCCTCTTTCCTTGACCTCTCTCTGTCCGGAGGTCCGGCTCGGTCCCGGCCCATGCGACTGAGCCTTCCTGCAAGGATAAATCTGCTCCCGTCTCTTCTCAGGGCAAGCACGGGGAGTCAGCCCCTTCTGGGACTTCATCTTCACTGGCCCACCGACCCCACAAATCCTCCTCAGGGTCGACCCAGAATGGCCAGTCCAAGGATAGTCATAAAGACGGGCCCAGTCCCGCGGAGAAATGCAGGGATGAACGTAAGGAGCCGGAGGTCGCCCGCCATCAGACGCCCCCTCCGCCTCCACCGGCTAAGGTCCACCCTCCACCAGACAGCAGACCCAACCATTCGCCTTTCCCGGCATCCCGCACCCCGACGCCTGATAAGGGGCGGTCGCTGGCGGAGGATCTAATGTCCGTACCTCCCTCTGGAGATAGGATGCCTGATAAGCCCACGCCTACTTGGACATCAGCTCTTCAGGCGAAGGAGATGATGGTCGCTCGGATACGGACGTCAGCCAAAACCAGACGCCAGTCCCGCCGCACCTGGCGCCTGGCCCATCGGTCGTCCCAGTGGCTGACATAGTGTCACTCTTTACAACATGATGGAATACGGTCAAAGGGGACCTACTTTATAGACCCCCAGACCCCATCCCACCTCCTTCACCTATGGGACCTCCCCCCACTCCACCAGTTCCAGGTGGGGATGAGGGTATCCATCCGGATCCAAAGGGAAAAAGGAAAAGGCAGCATTCTCCTGTTCCCTCTTCTACTGGGACATCTTCCTCGGATGAGGGGATGCGGATCCTTCTCCTGGCTCTTCTGTGGATGACTTCTATCCTCCTTCACCAGGCCTAAAGAACTCTCCCAGGTCCCCTCGAAGATCCTCTTTTAGATGACATGAGGCACATTCAAGCCATCTACAAATGGGACACTGAAGACCTGAATCCAGAACGTAAACATTTGGCAAAATTTTGGGGGGACAAGGAACCAAAACTGCTGGTCGTATCACCACTTTTTGAGCCTTTTCAGGATGTCACTTGCCTATCTTGGCGTACGTCTGCCTCTATTCTGGCGGTTCCCAAAGAGGCTGACAGGCTATATAAGCCTCCTAGAGCAGTTTCTTTTTTGGCAGAGCAACCGAAAGCCAACTGACTGGTGCTCACTGCCGCTCATGGCCGCAGCACCAAGCTTAAACACTTGAGTTCTCAGCCTCCGGACCCAGCTTCCAAGAAAATCGATAGCTGGGGGCGGAAAATATTTTCTTCAGCCACAGGGGCCATATGGTCTCTAAACATTATGGCCCATATGGTCACCTGACAGCAATCTCTGTGGCAAAAGACCACGGAACTGGTTAAGTTATTGCCCGAATCTGAAGCAAAAGAGGAAGAGCTTGCTTGTGCCCAGTCAGGCTTGGATGTAGACAAGAATGTCTTGCGCTGCTCTTATGATACAGTGGATATGGCCTCTAGAGCTGCGGCCTTAGGAGTATGTTTACGTAGGCATTCATGGCTGAGACTCGCAGGTTTTTCAACCTGACCTGCAGGACTCCATTTTGGACTCTCATTTTCAGGGACCGATGCTCTTTGGGCCAAAGGTGGAATCTCTGGTCAAAGGACTTCAAGAGTCAGGAAAGGCGGTAACTGATGTGCACCGCATGTACAAGTCTCAGCCTCAGGAATCCCGTCGCCATCCCTTTCGCAAAGGACAGGGACATGGAGGCAAGACCCCCCTAGGCAAGGGTTTCAAGAGGCGGGCTCACCCTAACCCCCAAGGCCCTAGGCAGCCCAAAGCTCCCAGGGCTCAGGCCCCCGCTGCTTCTCCCTCCCCCCTTCTCAGGAGTCTGAGAAGGTGGGAAGGAGATTTGCCCTTTACCCATTCGCCTGGTCCACCATTACTACAGACCAGTGGGTGCTGGATACCATTCGAAACGGGTATTCGATAGGTTTCTCTCTATCCCACCAGACAATTCCCCCCCCGCCCCACCTGTCAATTGTCTGCTGGCCCACACACTACTCTTAGCAGCAGAGATCCAACAGCTCCTAGAGAAAAAGGCTATCCCGCCTGTTCCTCTGGCCGAGAGGGGCAAAGGTTACTACTCCCGCTTCTGCCTGGTTCCAAAGAAAACTGGAGACCTTCACCCTATTGTGGACTTAAGCCAACTCAATCTTTTGGTCAAATACCAGAGATTTCGGATGGTCATTCTTGCGAGTCTGTTCCTGTTGCTCCATCAAGGGGACTGCTTATGCTTCCTCGATATGCAAGATGCTTACATGCATATCAAAGTTCTGAAACATCACAGAAGGTTTCTTTGGTTCCATTTTCAGGACCAGCATTACCAGTTCAGGGTTCTGCCCTTTGGCCTTTCTTCCGCCCCCAGAGTTTTTACCAAATGCCTGGTGGTGGTGGCAGCCCTTTGACGGAGAGGCCTCCTTTGTCTGCCCGTCTAGACGACTGGCTCTTGGCTCAGACAGAACAGAATCTCCAAGTTGCCCTCAGAGAGACAGAAGACCTTCTGCTCCCTGGGGATTACGGTGAACTGGCCAAAGTCGCAACCCTGGCAGTCTCAGAAGTTGCAGAGCATAGGGGCAATCCTGGATACCGAGCAGGGAAAAGTCTTCCTGCCCTCTGACAGGGCAATACTTCTGCGGACTCTGGCATGCAGAGTTCAGGCAGCCTCCACCATACCTGCTCTGGTCATTCTATAGCTGCTGGGCCACATGGAGGCTGCCATAGCCACGGTCCCACTCGCCAGGTTGCACATGAGTCCTCCAATAGCACCTCAGGGTCAAATGGGATCAGGCCGTGGACGACCTTGATCTTCTGATCAGGGTCTCTCTCTGGCGGTCCAGCGCTCCCTTGATTGGTGGCTCTGCTACATAAATCTGGAGGGAGGCGTCTCTTTGCAGAGACCAACCCCATCCCTCATACTGACCACGGACGTGTCATTGACAGGTTGGGGGGCTCACTTAGGGGATCACAGGACTTGAGGGTCTTGGTCTCCCGCAGAGCGCACTCTGCATATCATTGTCGTGGAAATGAGAGCCATTCTGAACATGCTCCAGGCTTTTCGACACCAGCTCTCCCTGGGTCTCCTTCTGGTGCAGACAGACAACACACCAGTGGTCTTCTACATCAACAAACAAGGGGGTACCCACTCTTACCCCCTTTGCAGGATAGCCATAAGAGTGTGGGACTGGGCAATAGAACACTTCTTAGACCATACGACGGTTCATCTACCTGGGGTCCAGAACGTTCTCACCGGCAGTCTGTCGCTCTCTCTCTCTCTCTCTCCGAGCCACGACCTCTTCAGTCACTGGGGCCTCCAAGAGTTGGACCCCTTTGCATCCCCATACAACATCAAACTGCAAAATTTCTGCTCGCTCGTTTCAGGGCCTGGTGTTTTTTTGGCGAGGCGCGTTGTCCCTCTCTTGGACAGGGAGGTTTCTGTACGCCTTCCCTCCCTTCCTGCTCATCCAGAAAGTACTGCTGAAATTGCAGTTGGAAGGAGCCAGGATGATCCTCGTAGCTCCTCTGTGGCCCCGCCAAATTTGGTATCCACTGCTCCAGCAACTGACATTGGAACCTCCAATGCAGTTGCGCCTCTCCACCCACTCGCTTTCTCAGGAGCAGGAGACACTCGCCCATCCTGCTTTTCACTCTTCACCTGCACGCCTGGCACCTGCAGTCTTAGCAGAGGAGAGATTAGGAGTGTCAAGCAGGTGGCACGCCAGGGAAACGTGAAACAGGAAAACTTCCACTACAGCTATGTACGCGATTAAATGGAAGCGTTTCTGTCTCTGGGCAAAAGCTCGTGCCCTGGATTGTCCGGTCAGACATATGCTAGAATACCCCCGTCGCCTTCTGGACTTGGGGCTAAGCTACTTGTCCATCAAGGTGCACATGTGTGTGGTTTCTGCATATCATGTCCCTCTAGTAGAGAGAACTCTGGCAGAACTGAATGTCTGCAAAACGTTTCTGAGGGGTTTTACACATTAGGCCTCCCAGGAGACACCCTGTTCCTCTGTGGGATTTGCTTTTCATTTTTGAGAAGCTCACTCTCCCTCCTTTTGAGCCATCCACGTCTTGCGAGCTATGCTTCCTTTCTGGAAAGCTCTTCGGTTAGTGGCCATTACTTCTACTACAAGAATCTCTGAGCTCCAGGCCTTGATGTGTAAAGAGCCTTACATTGTTTTCCACAGGGATAGGGTGACCCTGCGTACAAACCCTACATTCTTACCAAAGGTGATGTCAGAACTGATGCTGAACCAGGACATCAACCTTCTGGTTTATTACCCTGAATTTTCTAACCAGGGTGAAGCCCTGTTGCACACCTTGGGTGTTCATAGGATCCTGAGATATTACCTTCACAGGACTCCGCCTTTCAGGAAGACTGACCAGTTGTTTGTCTCCTTTGCAAAAAGGATGACAGGTGCTCTTGTCTCCAGACAGTCACTAGTCTGTTGGCTAGTACACTGTGTTTCTTTATCAGAACCATAACAGACCCCCACTCCATGAGGACAGTAGCTACCTCTTTTGCCTCTTAAAAAATGTCTTCTCAGCAGACGTCTGTGCTGCAGCGACATGGAGCATGGTCTACACCTTCATCAAGCATTACAGCCTAGACATTGCTTCTAGGCGGAGGGCTAGCTTTGGACTAGCAGTTCTGCAAGGCCTGCTTTCCTGAAGTTACTTAGTCTCATTGACTTCATTTAGTTTTCCCCACCTCCCAAATTGACCTGGACCTATTCTTGGGTACTGCTTGGGACTCCGTCCTAATGGTATTACCTGCTGCAAGAGCTTCACCTTGAAGTTAGATAGTACAGTTACGTAAGAACTTACTGTAACAGTAGATCTTCGAGAGGAGCTCTTGCAGCAGGTGGCTTTCCCACCCTCCATCATCCAGGTATCGGTACCATTACATTTATGTAAGGTTGGGGAGTTCCTGTCCGGTTCTCCAGTAATTTGTTTAGCTGGTCTCCGGTGAGAGAATTGAGATGGCGGCAGGGGACCGCCCCTTTATACCATGTCTAACGTCTGGTGGAGCAGACATCGGGGGCTGTCCCCCTCTATAGACTGCTAGCTACAAGTTTTCCGTGGGGTCCTAACACCTGCCGGGATTAGTCCTAATGGTATTACCTGCTGCAAGAGCTCCTTTCGAAGATCTACTATTGCGGTAAGTTCTTGCATAACTATACTTTCCTGGGCACCAATTTGTTCAGTCCAGGAGTGGACAGTCACCTCAAACGTATCGAAGTCCAGTACCACATTGAACTCTGCTACGTCTGCCCAAAAGGAATCCCAGGGTTCCAAGAAGCAGAAGAGGCCATTTCGCTCTTCTGCCCCTGCGTCTAAGCAGCCCCAGTTCAATCGTGGCAACAGCAGCATGCCCAGTCTTGGTGCCCTCGACCCAAGTCAGGCGCTCAGTCACGCAAACCGGGAAGGAAGGGTCTCAGTGATCACGTTGATGGATCCTTCTCTGCCAGGCCTGCTCAGTGACGGGATGGGGGTGACGAACCCCATACCTGTCATGACCACTCTGGGTCCTCCCTTGGGGGGCCGGCTCCACCACTTCTTTTTCGCCTGGTCTGCTGTTACCATAGACAGGTGGGTTCTAGAAGTGGTCAGCCAGGGTCTGCCTCTGGAATTAGAGCAGTACCCTCCAAGCCGAGCCCACGCCCCATGGGAGGAAATAGTATTGGTCCACACTCGGTCGGCTCTGAGAGACGACATAGCCCAACTCCTCCTCAAGGAGGTAGTGGCTCGACTGGTAAATCCTCCTCCCCAGTCGACCCAGGGTTAGTTTCCAGGTACTTCCTGGTCCCGAAAGGGGGGGGGGCTGGCGCCCATTCTGGTTCTGCACGACTTGAACCAGTATCTCGGGTCGCGCACCTTTCGGATGGTAATTCTGTCCCAGATCATACCATCCCTTGAGCAAAATGTCTGGTTTTGCTCCCGGGATCTTCGGGACGCGTTCTTCCACGTCTCGATCCATCCATTACACCAAATGTTCCTCCGCTTCCGAGCGGAGGGAACCCTCTAAGAGTTCCAAGCCATGCCGTTCGGTCTGTCATCGGCCCCCCCAGGTCTTCGCCAAATGCATCTCAGTGGTGGCAGCCCATCTTCGGCATCGAGGGGTCAGGGTGTACCCTTACCATGACGATTTGGCTTAGTGGGTCCCTCCAGGTTGGAGGTGATGTCCAGGGATCTGGCCCCCAAGATCTGTCTGGAACTTGGCCTCCTAATCAGTGAGACCAAGTCGGAACTTGTGCCTTCACAGGTGATCTGCTTCATCAGGGCAGAGCTTGACTCTTGCCGAGCCAGAGCCCGTCTCCCGGCAGATAGGGTGGAGTATTTCTCTTCCTTTGCCCAATCATTTCTGGTTGGGCAGTTGCGCCCTGCCTGGGACTTTATGCGTCTTCTGGGTTACACGGGCGGCCTGCACCGGCTGTGGTCTGTTGGGAATATTGGCTAATGCGCCTCGCGCCCCGTTCAGTGGGGCTTGGCCAGCCAGTGGTTCCAGCAACAGGGTCGTTTTGACCAGCTGGTCACAGTAACTTGGAGGCTTTGGGACGCTCTTCAGTGGTGGACTGTCCCGGAACATCTGTAGGGAGGGATCCCGTTTGTCAGCCCTGAGCCTACAGTCATCCTTACGACTGATGCCTCTCTCATGGGCTGGGGAGTTCACATGGGAAACCACAGGGTCCATTGGCTCTCGAACCCCAAGGAATCCCAATTGCACATCAGCCTGATGGAGCTCTAAGCAGTATGGCTGGTGTTGACTGCATTCGCTCTGTACCTGCGAGGTCAGGTGGTTCAGGTCCAGACAGACACCATGACCATGCACTATCTCGACAAGCAGGGCGGCATGCACTCCTGGCCTCTTTGCAGGGAAGCGCTCCACATCTGGACCCTCGTGAGCCAACTGGAGGCAGATCTCCTAGCCATCCATGTGGCAGGAGCCTTGAATTAACTGACAGATGCTCTCAGCCGTGTGGGTGAGGTATCCCACGAGTGGTCTCTTCTCCCAGAGGTAGTTCTCAGCCTGTTCTCCCTGTGGGGCTCCCCACAGGTGGACCTGTTTGCCTCCAGGGAGAACACAAAGCTGAGGCTGTTTCATGCCCGCCCCCCTCAGCAGGGCTCGCTGCAGGGGGATGCATTCTCGAGGCTGTGGACCCCAAGCCTCTTCTGTGCCTTCCCTCTATTTCCATTGATCCACAAGGTGCTTCTCAAGGCGAGGAGGGACAAGACAAAGATGAGCCTGCTAGCCTCAGACTGGCCACACCAGTTCTGGTACCCAGGTCTCCTCAGCCTCAGCACCAGGCTCCCGAGACCTCTTCCAGCACGCCTGGACCTGATATCAGTCAGGGGAAGGTTTTCCATCTGGACCTTCAATCTCTGCCCCTAACAGCCTGGTTCCTGAGCGGCTAGAGTTCCAGGCTTTGTGTCTTTACAGCGATGTCCTCAGCATAGTTGAGGCATCTAGGAAGGAATCGACCAGGAGGTGCTATGCCTTCAAATGGAAAAGATTTTTCATTTGGTGTCTGTGTGAAAGGGTGGAATACGACCCTGTCCCAGTTGTTAGAGAAAGTGTTTAAATGCAAGGATCTGATCAAACTTCGAGGGTGGCGCTCTTGCCGCAGGTAATACCATTAGGACTAATGCTGTCGGGTGTTGGGACCCCAAGGAAATCTTGTAGCTAGGAGTCTGAGGCGGGGGACTGCCCCTGCCATTGGCTTTGCCCGATGTTCGGCATGGTATAAAGGGGGCGGTCCTCTGGCGCCATCCCAGTTCTTTTCCCGCTGTCGACCCGCATAGTTCGGCTCCACGGATGCCTTCTTCAGCAGTTGACAGCTTAAAGAAGTGTTTTTTCTCAGTTGTTCATTTCGTTCGCCTTGTGTATGTCATCGCCTCCTCCCCCAGGACCTAAGGATTCCTCAAGGTCCCCTCCGGATGATCCCTCATTTTTAGATATGAGGCACATCCAGGCCATTTATGAGTGGGACACCAAGGACCTGGACCCAGAGCACACGCGCCTGGCCAAGTTCCTGGGCAAGAAGGAACCCAAGCCTTTGGCAATACCTCCCTTTGTCAAGCTTTTCCAGGATGTCACTCATCTGACTTGGTGTACCCCTTCTTCGGTACCTGCAGTTCCTCGTAAGGCCAACAGGCTTTACAAGCCTCCCAGATCTGAACCTTTTCTGGCAGAACAACCAAAGGCGAATTCCCTGGTTCTTACCGCAGCCCACGACAGGGGTTCCCAACCCAAACAATTGAGCTCTCAACCCTTGGACTCAGTCTCCAAAAAATTGGACAGCTGGGGCCGGAAGGTTTACTCTTCTGCCATGGGTGCCATCAGGTCACTTAACTTCATGGCACACATGATTACGTACCAACAGTCCTAATGGCAGAAGACCATGGACCTAGTCAAGTCTATGCCAGACTCTGACTCAGAAGAGGAGGTGCGTTCCTGCGCCCAGTCAGGTTCGGACGTTGACAAACATGTCCTCCGTTGCTGTTATGACTCAGTGGACAGGGCCTCTAGGGCTGCTGCCTCGGGTTTGTCCTGAGACTGCAATCATGGCTCAGGTTGACGGGGTTCCAACCGGATCTGCAAGATTCCATTTTGGATTCCCTATTCCAAGGCCCAGTTCTGTTTGGCCCAGAGGTTGAAACCATGGTCAAACAGCTACAGGAGTCTGGTAAAAGCGGTAGCCGACGTACACCACATGTACAAATCTCAGCCTCAAGAACCCCGTCGCCATCCCTATCATAAAGGACAGGGGAGCAAGCCTGCCCAAGGCAAAGGGTTCATGAGGCGGGGTTACCCTGCCCCCCAAGGTTCCCAGGGCCCTAAGCAGCCCAAAACTTCCAAGGGCCCAGGGACCCTGCCCCCCGCCTCTTCATGGACCTGCAGAACGAGAAGGTAGGAGGGAGGTTTGCCCTCTACCCACTCGAATGGTCCAGTATCACCTCACACCAATGGGTACTGGACACCATTTGAAACAGGTATACCATAGAATACCTTTCTATTCCACTGGACAATCCCCCCTCCTCCGGTCAATTGTCCACTGGCGCACTATCTCCTCCTGGCTGCAGAGATCCAACAGCTGTTTGAGAAAAAGGCCATCCAGCCGGTTTCCCAAGCCCAGATGGGCAAATGTTACTACTCCCATTTCTTCCTGGTCCCAAAGACGACCGGAGACCTTTGCCCCATTCTGGACTTGAGCCAGCTCAATCTCTCGGTCAAGTACCAGAGGTTTCGGATGGTTACTCTGGCAGGCCTATTCCCCTTGCTTCAGCAAGGGGACTGGCTGTGCTCCCTTGATATGCAGGACGCGTACATGCATATGAAGGTCCTGAAATCTTACAGAAGGTTCCTTTGTTTCAGCTTTCAGGACCAGCACCATCAGTTCAGGGTACTCCCCTTCTGCCTTTCGTCAGCCCCCAGGGTATTCACCAAGTGCCTCGCGGTGGTGGTGGTAGCAGCGGCACTCCGGAGAGGCCTCTTTGTTTACCCCTACCTGGATGATGGGCTTCTCTTTGCATCATCGGAAGAGCAGCTCCAAATCACTCTCAGAGACGGTCTGTTTTGTTCCCCGGAAATTACTGTGAGTTGGCCAAAGTCACACCCATGGCCATTGCAAAGGCTGCAGTTCATAGGGACAGTTTTGGTCTCCGAACAGGGGAGAGCTTTTCTGCCCTCGAGGAACGTCTCCGGGCTCTGGCAGGAAAGGTCCAAAGAGCACCCTCCATCTCCACCAGGGTCGTCCTTCAGCTATTGGGGCACATGGTGGCCACCATAGCCACAGTACCCCTCGCCAGACTGCACATGATGGTCCTTCAGTGACACCTCAAGGTCCAGTGGGACCAGGCGGTGGATGATCTGGAGCTCCAGATCCGGATCTCTCTGGCAGTCCATCGTTCCCTAGAATGGTGGCTCTGCCACAAGAATCTAGACGGAGGAGTCTCCTTCCGGAGACCAACCCCGCCTCAAGTTCTAACCAGATGCCTCTCTGACCGGTTGGGGGGCTCATTTAGGGGATTGCAGGACTCTGGGATCTTGGTCCCCCACAGAATGCTCTGTGCATATAAATGTTCTAGAAATGAGAGCAGTTCTGAATGCTCTTCACGCATTCAGAGACCGATTTTCACCGGGTCCTCTTCTGGTGCAGACAGACAACACACCGGCGTCTTTTATATCAACAAGCAAGGGGGAACTCTCTCTTATCCCCTTTGCAGAGAGACCATGAGACTGTGGAGTTGGGCAGTAGAACACAGTCTAGACCTCATCGCGGTGCACTTGCCAGGGGTCCAGAATGTTCTCGCTGACAGTCTGTCGCTTTGCCTCTCCGAATCATGAGTGGTAGTTACTTCAAGAAGTCGCAGACAACCTCTTTGGTCACTGGGGCTGTCTAGAGTTGGACCTGTTTGCGCCCCCGTGCAACGCCAAACTGCAAAATGTTTACTCGCTCGCTCCAGGGCCTGGTGTTTTCTGGTGAGACGCATTATTCCTCTACTGGACAGGAAAGTTCCTGTATGCCTTCCCTCTCATTCAGAGAGTACTGCTCAAATTGCAGTCAGAGGGAGCCAGGATGATCCTGATTGCCCCTCTGTGGCCTCGACAGATCTAGTATCAGTTTCTCCAGCAGGTGCCTTTGGAACCTCCAATACAGTTGCCACTGTCCACCCACTTGCTCTCACAGGAGCAGGGGCCACTCATCCATCCTGCTCTTCACTCTCTTCACCTGCGCACATTGCTCCTGCAGTCTTAGTGGAAGAGAGACTAGGCGTGTCAAGCAGGGTGGCAGGGGTCTTGGTTGCAGCGAGGAAACCCTCCACTAGAGCTACTTAAGCTCTGAAATGGAAGAGTTTCTTTCTCTGGGCTGCAGCCCGTGCCATAGATCCCTTGGATTGTCCGGTCAGACATTTGCTAGACTATCTCCTACACCTGTTGGACCTAGGACTGAACTATTTGTCCATTAAGGTTCACATGTGTGTGGTCTTTGCATATCATGAGCCAATCGGGGAGAGAACTCTAGCACTATTGAATGTCTGCAAGACCTTTCTCATAGGGGTCTTGCACGTCAGACCTCCCAGGAGCGACGTTTTTCCTCCATGGGACTTACTGTTTGTCCTGGAGAAACTCACCCTTCTGCCCTTCGAGCGAGCTGCTTCTTGCGAGCTACGCCTCCTCTCTTGGAAAGCTCTCTTTTTGGTTACCATTACTTCAGCTCGAAGGGTTTCTGAGCTCCAGGCATTGATGTAAGGAACATTATATCGTTTTTCATAGTGATAGGGTGACCTTGCGTACGAACCCCAAGTTATTACCAAAGGTGGTGTCCATCCTGACACTGAATCAGGACATCAATCTTCGGGTTTATTATCCTGAGTTTACCAACCAAGGTGAAGCACTGTTGCACACCTTGGACGTCCATAGAATATTAAGGTATTACCTTCATAGAACACACTCTTCCAGAAAGACTGACCAGTTGTTCATCTCCTTTGCAAAGAGGATGACGGGGGCTCCTGTCTCTAAACAGTCTCTAGCCCGTTGGCTAGTGCACTATATTTCATTTTGCTACCAGCACCGTGGTAAAACCCCTTCGGGTCCCGTTAAGGGACAATCCACCAGGGCAGTGGCCGCTTCCTTTGCCTCTAAGGAATGTCTCTTCAGCAGACATTTGTGCTACTGCGACATGGAGTACAGTCCGTACCTTCATCAGGCATTACAGCCCAGACATTGCTTCTAGGAGGAGAGCAGGTTTTGGACTAGCCATCCTGCAGGACCTACTCTCCTAGAATACTTGGCATATGCCTACGTTTCAGTTTTTCTCTACTGCCACCCACTCAGACCTGGGCCTATCTTTGGGTACTGCTTAGGACTCCGTCCTAATGGTATTACCTTCTGCAAAAGGTCCACCCTCGAAGTTAGATAGTACAGTTATGTAAGAACTTACCGTAACAGTAGATCTTACTTCAAGAGGGTTCCTGCAGTAGGTCTTAACATACAGGACTGCGCCCCCTGGCGTCAGGTCCGAATGGCAAACTTGTAGATAGCAATCAGTGGGGACCGCCACTGACGTTGGGTGTCGTGACGTCAGCCCAGCTATAAAAGAGGCGGTCCCATGCCCGCTCTCCAGTTCTTTCCCGCTGTCGCCTCAGTAACATTCGGCACGCGATACAACAGCTATCAGACGTCCTCCATTTTGTCGAAGTTTTTCGCCACCTCATTTCACCTAAATTTTCTCATCTGTTTGATGTCTCCTAGACAGAAAACAAGGCGTTTGAAGTGCGGCGCCTGGGGTCTCAAGAGATGGGACGCACCCATTCCTGCTGCCTCCTCTGCCTCTGTTCTAAGCACAACTCCCAGGAGTGCTCCATCTGCCAGACCTTCAGCCAGGCGACCCGAACTAGGCTCAAGCGGACCCTCGAGGCCCATCTTCTGACCAGACGACTGGCGTTGATAGAAAAGGAGCACCAGGAACTGCAGGATGGTTGTCTCCGGACCCGAAAAAGAAGAAAAGCAAAGAGAAGCACCGGGAACTGAGTATGTCGCCATGTGGGAAGCCTTCCAAAACCGTGAGTACTTCTGCCAGTGCCGTCTGCTTCTTTAGGCTGGCACCTTCTACCCCCTCCTGCCGTGGTGAGCGGGCAGCGGGGGGTTGCCTCTTTAGAGGTTTCTGTAAGGTCTACCTGCCCTGCCGATAAGACACCCCTCGACTCCGTCGAAGGGCGCACGGCTTCTGCCGATCAGTCTAGTAGCGGTCTTTGGACTTCCACTAGCCCAGCTTGGTCAGATCAGTCAGACGACGGCTCCTCAGTCACCCACACGGATTCTTCCACTCTCCCGTCTAGCTCCAGCTTGGCCCCTGACGTCGGACAGAGTGAGGGGCAGAGTGACCCTTCATCCTCTAGGGTGTTGCATCCCAGGGACTCGCCACCTGATCCGCTGATTTTTCTTCCAGCGAAGTCACATTTGGACCTGCCGTCGGGGCTCCTTCTGGACCCCGGCCAGGCCTTCCGCCATCACGGTTGTCTGCGCCCGGCTGGGGATCTTTTCATGGAGCCTCCTCCTTGTGGGCGTTCAGATCCCGCGCCCGAGGCGCCTTGGGGGCATTCCACCGTCTACTCCACAATTTCCAACGCTGGGCTATGTGCCTCCGACTCCGGGATACCCTGGGTATTCATACTATCCTCAAACGGGTTATCACTACTCTTCTTGGCCTCAGTACCTAGGTTATCCTACATACCAGCTTCCCTGGTGGCAGGAGGCCAGGACCTAGTTGCTGTCGGAACTCAGGCAGTCGTTGGGGGAACCTCCCCAGCCTAGGGCTCCCCTCCACCGCCTCCTATGGGTAGAAACTCTGGTTCTCTTGCTGTGGGTACCGCGGGTATAGAACCTTCTATTTCCAGCGGCTCAGAACCTTCTGACATGGAGTCTGACGCTGATCCCTTGGATCCCAGATCTCCGATTGAGGTTCCCCCAAGGGAGTCTCCTAAGTCTCCTCCAGAGGACCTATCTTTTGGAGACCTCTTGCGTTCCATACAGGCAGCCGGAGGCTGGCCCACTAAGGAGGTTGATCTGCAATGCAAAAGGCTAGCAGAGCACCTGGACCTTACTACATCAGATCCCATTCCCATACCTCCATGGATGGGACACCACGAGGACTTGGTCACCACGATATGAAAACAACCATCCTGATGGGGAAGTCCTCATGTTGTCATGCGCTCCGAGCGACGTACAGCTTGGATTCTATGGCTAGAGCGGCAGCCACCGGGATCTGTCTCCGCTGGCTTCGGATAGCCGGTTTGGTACAGGATGTACAGACTTCCCTCTTGGATGCCCATTTTAGAGGTTCTGTCCTCTTTGGCTGCGATGCTAAATATATTATTACAGGACTGCAAGAGAGTGGATGCTCCTTAAGAGACGTACGCTCTATGTACAAGACAGTCAGAAAAAGCAGCCCTTTCGCCGCCAGAGAAAGTGGAACAAGAACCAGGCCAAACGTCCGGGGAAAAAGACGTGCCTCTAGCTCAGGAGCCCAAACCCCACAGGCTAAATTCTCTAAACCAGCCTCGGGGTCCAAGGCTTCCCTCCTGGCGTAGTTGACTTTCTTCCCTCCTTCCGCTCCTCCCTTACTGGGAGGAACCAGTCGGAGGGAGGTTCGGCCTCCACCTGGAAGGTTGGAGGGTCGTTGCCGTAGAGTCGTGGGTACTTCAGCTCATCCAGCGGGGTCACTCGATAGAGTTCCTCAAGATTCCAGCCCCTCTACCTCCGGGACGGTCTTTCTATCCTCTGGATCAGGTCCCTCGTTTTGCAAGAGATTCGGGCCCTTCTTCAAAAGAGGGCCATAGAACCTGTCCCTCAAAACCAGAGAGGAGGGGGATTTTCCTCCCACTTATTCCTAGTCCCAAAGAAAATGGGCGATCTGAGACCGATCCTGGACCTCAGCACACTAAACATCTTCGTTGAGTACAAGAAGTTTCATATGTTTGTTTTTTTAAATCTTTTTTTTTTTATCAGATTTTAACTTATATACATATAGGTCATCAAATGTGATTTTATACAATGCATTTACAACTGGTCCAATAATACAGATAGATTTATGGGTGCATTTGATTCATTGAACCAAGATTCAATATTTGTTTCAGTTCATTTGTCACTCCCATGAGGGTTACAATCTAGTTATGACTTGTCTTAAAGATGCATAGCCTCTTAACTTTTATATAAAATTATAAGTTGGTCGGTCTCCAGATCATCGGACTTTCTCCCCTTTTAAAAAAACAAAACAAAAAACTACTCTTTCTGGTCTCTAACTCGGTAGTTCAACTCTACTTCCTGCCATGGTGGGCTCCGACCCAGCAAAAGGCGGGGGGAGGGGCGGAGGTAGACCAGGCCCAGAATCCCTCAATAATGGGGTATAGCCTCCAGTACCAGAGCCTGACACCCCCCAGGCTGTCGGCCCTAAGGCACAAAGGTGGGATCTTTCAATATATAATATATCTGCCATCGTGTCCATCTCATGGAGAAGACCTCTCCGCGCTCATTTATGTTGTCATTTTTTCCATGTTGTAAATTTGCCGAGTGATTTCCCACCAGTCTCTAATGGATGGAACATTTGTTGTTAGCTGTTGTCTGGTTATTGCCTTTTTGGCTGCTGTAAGAAGCAATAAAAGCAGGTATCTAATATTTGGGCTTCGACAGGGCCTAGGCATTATGAAGAACAGGTACATCTCCAAGGTCAGTTGCAACTGTGGATCGATAAGTTCCTGTAGCTGTGCTTCCAGTTGATTTAAGAAGTTGGAGAGTGCCGGACAGGTCCACAGAATGTGGGTCAGGTTAGCCTCACATTCGCCATACCTTCTCCAGCACTCCGCCGTTTTATTTAACGAGTAATGTTTAGTGACCTTAGGTGATCTAAAGTATCGTATCACTACCTTCCAGGCAAATTCTCGCCATTGATACGAACTCGTGACCTTGGAAGAGTGGCCACACTCCTTCCGCCATTCCAAAGTGGTTAGTTGGCAGCCCGTTTCCTCACGCCATTGTGTGCGAATATTTTTAGTGAGGACCTCTCCTTGTGAGTTCAGAGATTGATGGTACAGGGAAATCAAGTGGTCCTGCTCTTCAGAGCTATTCAGTGAAATTTGGCATTGAATTAGTGCCGAGTAGCTATCTGGATGTCGCGGGGATAGTGGAAGGCTTTCTGTGTAATGTCTGAGTTGTAGATATCGGTAAAGGTCTCTGTGTGGTAAATGAAATTTTGCCTGAATTTCCGCGTATGACCAGATTATTCCCCTCATCATTATTTGCGACAGATACCTCAGTCCGAGGCTTTCCCATGAGGCAAACCCAGAGTCTGATCTGTTGGGGGGAAAATCAGGCAGAGCCTGAATTGGGCAGACTAGTGGCAGGTAGGGTGTCAGTTTATGCATCTTTTTTAAGTGAGTTCCATTTTCGAAATTGATCTGCTAGCCAGGGGTTAGTGGTTGGGTACGCCATTTCTCCCACCATTTGTCGATATAATGCCCAAAAGTATGTTGTCATTCATCAATACTTTCTCCATTTCCATCCAATGCGGGTATGTGCTTTTAATTTGTATCGCCCTCACGTGAATCATGGTAACTGCTTGTTGGTAGTGTTTTAGGTCTGGAAGAGTAAGGCCCCCTTCTATCCGCGGAAGAGACAGCACCTTAAGGCGTACTCGAGCTCTCCGTCCTGCCCATATAAAGTTCCGTATTAGGTGGTTAATATCTCTAAAGACTTTTAGGGGCACCGATAGGGGGACATTTTGAAAAAGGTATAATGCTCTAGGGAGTGCTATCATCCTAATTAATTCTGTCCGCTTCATTAGGGTCAGCGGTATAACAGACCAAGTTTGCAAATCCTGCTTTAGTTGTGCCATAAAGGGGGAGTAGTTGTATTTATAATAGTTTGTTCCTTCCCGGGATGGATAGATATATAGATATATATATTTACACCAAGATATTTTAGTTTTTCCAGATTCCGTCTACCCGGCAGAATCTCCACCACTCTCCGCGTTGGTGTGTAATTGAATGTAAGTATCTCAGTTTTAGTCAGGTTTAGTTTATAACCTGATAGCACCCCATAGGAATCCAAGATTTGGCGGACCGCTGGTATGGATTTTTCAGGATTTTGCAGATACAGGAGTATGTCATCCACGTATAAGGCAACTCGGTGTTCTGTATTTCCAAAACAAACCCCCTGTGTTTGTGGGGAATCTCGGATTTGTTGTGCTAGGGGTTCTGTTATTGCTGCGAATAATAACGGTGACAGCAGGCAACCCTGACGGGTGCCTCTGTTAAGTTGAAAGTATTCTGAATGATGCCCATTCACCCTTATGCAAGCTCTAGGGGCCGAGTATACCTTTTGTAAAACTTGAATGAGGCCGGAAGGGAAGCCGAATCTATTTAGGACCGAATACAGAAAAGGCCATGCTACTCTGTCAAAGGCCTTCTCAGTGTCAAGACTAATTAGTACCGCTGGTGTCTTAGTACTATTCATTTGGTTCACTAAGTAGAGTACGCTTGATATTATCGGTAGTGGTACGAGCCCTCACAAAACTCGTCTGGTCCTTGTATATTAATATTGGGAGTATTTGATCAATACGGTGGGCCAATATACTCATGAACAATTTTATAGTCCTGATTTAGTACCGAGATTGGCCTATATGATGCGCATTCCTGGGGTTTTTTCCCCTGGCTTGGGAATCACCGATATAGTTGCATAGGACCAGGACTCCGGGGTGTAATCGCCTTCCTTGATAGAGTTAGACACGGAGTAGTGTGGGCTGGATCTGGGCTCTTGCCGACTTGTAAAATTCAGCTCCATACCAGTCAGACCCTAGAGCTTTATGAGACTTAGAGTTGGCTATAGTCTGTGCCATCTCGGTCAATGTTATAGGTTGCATGAGGGAGTCTCTATATTCCTCTGCTAAAGTTGGTAGGGTGAGTGTCTCCATGTATGATGTTAAGTTGTCTTTGAAGGGGGTAGACTCTGGGGTATACAGGTTCCTATAGTACGCCAAGAAAGCTTCGGCAATGTCATGTGCTTTAGAAAGAGGCTGTCCCCCAACTGGATGACTTATGGTCATTATCGTTGCACCTTTCTTCTGTCTACAAATTTGGTATGCAAGCATTCTTGTGGCCCGTGAGCCAACCTCATAGTATCTCTGTTTCAGAAATGCTAGGGCTATTTCAGTTTGTTGTAGTGCAAGTTTATCTAATTCTTGTTTGGTCTGTTGTATCTGGGGAAGGAGGGATTCATCGCCCTGCTTATGTGCTTATTGCAAAAAGTGAAGTGTTTTTTTTAAGCCTAGCTCTACATTCTCCGCGTTGTCTTTCTTTTCTGTGCCGCATACCTAATTCAAACAACATGAAGTCTTGCTATATTATGACAATTGCAGTATGACCGCAGGTTAGAACTGCTCCGGAGGTGAAATAGTTAACTTTCCATGCAGGCATGGAACTTGGCCTAGCTGGCTGGTTGAAAACTCTGTCTGTTGTGCTTCAAACGAACTGCCAGATACTTTATCTTACTGATGAACAGTCGCCCGAGATTTCTCCTTCTGCTCGGTTCATTTTGTCGGTTTAAAAGTATTATTTTTCGGTTTTATGAAATTAAACTGCAAACCAGTCGGTTCAAGCTCTGTCTGTGGTAATGTAAGTAATAGATAGGTTTTACATTTATTTTTCTGTGTGGAACTTGTAAATGTTTATCGGTTCGGTTTGAACTGATCAGGTTGTTTAAAATCTATTCTGTCCTTTTAGAGTGCGGTTCCCGGTTCTTATCGGTTCTAAAAAACGGATTTCATTACGGTTTTTTCCACGACCCGTGACACGGTTGGGAACCGATATGGGTGTCTTGCTTGGTGGATTGCCATAAACGGGCAAGTTGGTTAGGCTGGCATTATGTCTGAGAAACCCAAAATAAAAACCGAGCCCACTGGGTTTCAACACTGTAGAGTTTGTGGGGAAGCTTTTGCTAAGGCTGACCCACACACCACATGTGTCTATTGTCTGGGGTTTGACCACCTCAATTCAGACTGCCAGATTTGTCAATTTCCCTGCTGCCACCATAGATAAGAGAGTTGGTAGGCTTGGGGAAAGGGAGGCCAAAAAGTCCGCTGACCCGGATGGCCAGCCCGGTTCGGTGCCAGCCAAACCGGAGGAGTGCCCTCTGACCAGGGCGATACTTCCTCGGGCAAATGAAGAGCCGGTTCTGAGGAGCCGGTTCCAGCAAAAAGGACTAGAAAGTCGGCTAATGTAGAGCCAAAAGTTCTCTCCCCAACTGCTGAGGAAATAGCTAAAGCAATTCAAATTGTCCAGTCTCTTGCTCCGGTTCCGACCGAACCGACACCTTCAGGTAGGCGTTCGGCCGGTTCCACCGGTTCAAGTGTAACCCCTAGATGGCGCTATCCCAGGGGCTGCTACCCCTGCCTGATTTGCCACTAACAGGTTGAGGGGCCTGGATCCAATGGCGGGTGCCTCCACCCAGAGGTCAGGGTTTGCAATAGTTAAACTAACTTGGTCACAGCCCTCTGGGACACTGCAACCCCTTTCTTCCCACTAGTGGCCCACACAATATATCAGAATTACCTTCACAGTATACACTTACCCCCAGGTCTGGTTCCGCACTGGGACCTCCTGTGAAATGAGATACAGTGCAACAATCACAGTACAGTACTTTAACATAGACAAATACATCAGGCAGTATAACTTTGCTGAAACAAGCAGCTCTGATTTATTTAGGGGATATAACAAGGACAGGAAATCAGGTTAATTAGCTTATCACTCTAATAATCTACCTATGGCTCTGTGCACAGGCCTATCCCTATCAGTTACTGTCCCTGGGTACCCAAGCCCTAGTGGCTAGTCCAAACCGTGGCAGCTGGTAGGGGCCCTTTCACACAGAGAAAAGGAGAATTAAACAGTCAGCAGTACAGTAATTCCATTTGGATTTAATGTGGCAATTCAACAGGGAGCGACCCTGAATTAGTACTCATGACCTCCAAATAAGATAGGGTCCTTCAATGTCAGCAGGGCTCACTTGAGGTACACAAACCTCTTCACACATCCATATAAAAGAAAGCACTATACCAGGCAGGCTGCATCTGTATCCCGATCGCAATTACTGCACAATACCCGGGAGAACACACAGCAGATTCAGTTCCTGACAGACCGAGTGCAATTTTCAGCAATTCCTCCAGTCTTCTAGAGGGTGAGCCTGGTTTCTACTCTTCAGAGATCCTTTGATTCTTTTCACAGGACGGATTCAGTCCTAACAAGCTGTTACACAAGCTGCAGACCGGAACTCTGGGCCTCATACACGCTTTTGACTAAAACTGCACACTGAAAAGCACAGGGCTCCTTCCTTCTTCACTGCCAAAGCTCAACTCAAACTCCAACCGACAAAACTGGCACTTCCTTTGAGTTCCTCCCAGTTCTTGACTGATTGGCTGTCACTCACAATAGACTGCTGCTGTTGGTCCAAAAAGGCACTGAAGTCTAAACTACATCTCCCAGAGTCACTGCCCATACAATCCTCTTGTGGCTGGCCAGATTATGAGTCCAAGTTCTGATTCGGCCCAAGGCACCATTTTAGAGCTAGCTTACCCCACACTGATTGGTCCAGTTCAGCAGTTCAAAACTAGAATGGGGAACTAGCAGACACAGTTCTGACTGCAAAGAAAGCAGGTTAGACAAACTGTAATTTCATTATTACTCTAAATAATTTCTGGCAAACAGTTACATCTTTCAGATAGGTTCCTTTGCACCCTAGTGACTGCAAAATGAAGTGAATTGGCAGCAGCTCGAGTGGTACTCAGAGAAGCACACAGTCCCCCATATAAACTAATTATGTCTGCAAGCAGACAGCTCTTAAAGAGACAGTACCAGAGGCTCTAAAAACACTCACTGATAAATGGCTTAAATGCCAAACACCATTCAGGCTTGGAGCATTCAAGCAAGCTCCTGGAAGTCTTTTGGGAACCCCCATTTGCAGGGGGGTTACACAAGATTATGATTTTGAGGATTTTTATGAACCGGGGGAGGGGGAAGAGGAATATGAGGAGAGTGAATATGGTTTTGAAGATCTGGATGTGCCCATTGATCCGGAGTTCTCTCCAGATAGACCCCTAGGGGTTTCTCCTCCAAGGCTTTCTGAGTCCCCTTCTCATTTCATATTTTATAAAAAAAAAAAAAAAAAAAAGTTGTTGTAACTCT
The DNA here is from genome assembly GCA_016271365.2 of Neoceratodus forsteri. Taxonomy (NCBI): domain Eukaryota; kingdom Metazoa; phylum Chordata; order Ceratodontiformes; family Ceratodontidae; genus Neoceratodus; species Neoceratodus forsteri. The sequence goes on from CM028137.1 coordinate 513,403,680, forward strand.
CCAGCTCCCTGTTGAGGAAGCTGTTGATGACCAAGAGGAGCCAGACTATGTAGAAATGATGGATATTCCAGAGTCTAGGAGACTGTCTATTCCTTTGCATAAATCTTTTCGGAAACAGACAGTAAAAGTTTTAAAAACTCCTCACACTATACCTCCTGTGGATAAAAGGATGGACAAGAGGTATACCTTATCAGGCTCCGACACTGATTTCCTCACTCAGCAATGCAGCCATGTTGGGGTGGTGCAGGCTGCAGCCTGTGACGAGGCTAATATTCCCCTAGCTTCACACCCCCCTGAGAAGGACTCCAGGAAGATTGATGCTATGGCAAAGAAACAGTACATGGCAGCATCTTTGGGACTCGGACAAGCAAATTATATGGCTTATGCTGCTAGGTACCAGAAATCCAGATGGGATACTGTGCTGGCCCTAGTGAAACAAGTCCCTGACCAGCTTGCCAGGGAGCTGGAACAGGTGGCTATGGATGGTATTGAGGCATCCAAGGTGCAATTTCATGCTGCAGTGGACTCTAATGATGTTTCTTCAAGAGTCATGGCTACATCTGTGGCACTGCAGATGGCTTGGCTCAGATGTACTACCCTGTCTCAGGATACCCACCTAAGGCCATGGATTTTCCTGTTAGGAAATTTCTATTTGGGGAGCAAACAGAGAATTACGTGAAGAAAATGGATGAATATAGGACCACCTATAGGAGTGCACAGGCCAAGGAAAAGCAGGCCACCTCAAAAGCAGCTTCCTAAAGGCAGGGGCAGGCCTTTCTATAGGCCTTTTACCAAGCCTCAAGCTTCTCCTCCGCCTTATGCTCAGAGGGGGTTCTTTAGAGGGAGAGGCAGACGGGGTACAAGCAGGTCTGCTTCCACCCCTCAGCCCAAAGCCCCTGCCAAGCAGGCACCCTGATGGGATTGCCAGGGCCGATTCTCCTCTACCTGTAGGGGGCAGGCTGGCTTACTTTGTCCAGGACTGGAAGTCTTTAACATCAGACAAGTGGGTCCTGGAAGTAGTAAGCCAGGGACTGGTTCTCAGCTTCAAAAAATTTCCAAAGCTGAGAACCAGATCTTTTCCACCTGCAACTCCATCAGAGGCACTCGCCCTAGAGGCAGAGGTCTCTACCCTCCTGGCTCTCAGAGCTGTGGAAAGGGTTACCCCCCTACACCAGGGAAAAGGTTTGTACTCCAGGTACTTCCTTACCCCAAAAAAGACAGGAGAATGGCAGCCCATCCTGGATCTCAGATATTTAAACAAGCACTTTTTAAAGCCAAAGTTCAAAATGGTGACTCTGGGAATTATCCTACCCTCTCTAAGGCCAGGGACTGGCTAGCTTCCCTGGACCTCAAGGATGCCTACTTCCATATTCCCATCAGAAGCTCCCATCGAAAGTACCTCAGGTTCAAGCTGCCCTCAGGCCACTACCAGTTCAGAACAATGCCCTTCGGCCTCACTTCTGCCCCAAGGGTATTCACCAAATGCCTGGCTGTAGCAGTTGCCTACCTAAGAAGGCAAAAGATTGCCATCTTTCCTTACCTGGATGATTGGCTCTTAGTAGGCCAGTCCCCAGACCAGGTCAATTTACACTTCAGATAACGCAGCAACTGCTTACCTCTCTAGGTTTCCTTCTGAATTCTCAAAGTCAGTTCTAGAGCCGGTCCAGCTTCTGACTTCAAGGCGCAGAACTGAACACACAGGAGCCAGGGCCTTCCTCCCCTGGACAGAGCAAAGACCCTAGTCTCCCAGGCCTCCCCATTTACCCTGCAGGTCTCCGGCCAGCAAGGCATTTTCTGCAGCTCCTAGGACACATGGCTGCTTCCACAGCACTTGTGCAAGGAGCAAGATTTCAGATGAGGGACATCCAGTTCCATTTGAGAGCTTTTGGTCTCAAAGAAAGGATCCTCTTACCAAGCTGATCCCAGTAACTCAACCCTGATCCAAGCCCTCACAGGTGGTGGCAGGATCAGAGCAACCTGAGACAAGGGGTTCCTTTTGTCACTCAGTCTCATTCTCTAATCCTTACTACAGATGCGTCCTCTTGGGCTGGGAGCTCACATGGGCGACCTCACCACCCAGGGTCTGTGGTCTCCCAGGAATCTCTGCTCCACATCAACCTGTTGGAGCTCAGAGCAGTTTTTCTAGCACTTCAAGTTTTCCAAATCTGTTCAGAACAAGAGTATTCAGGTCAGAACAGACAACACCACTACAATGTGGTACATCATCAAGCAGGGGCACTCGGTCCACGGCCTTGTGCACCAAGCAATGAAGTTGTGGTCTCTGGCTTACTCCTGAACACCTCCCTTATGGCAGTTCACCTCCCAGGCAAGGACAATGTCCTGGCAGATGCTCTCAGCAGGATTTCCCAGGAGCACCACGAATGGTCACTGGATCCCCTGGTCTTGGGAGTAGTATTTGCCAGATGGGGCACCCTGCAGATGGATCTTTTTGCAGCCCCAGACAATCAACTTCCTCTTTTTTGCTGCAGGCCCCCAGTGTTGGGCTCACTCCCCCTGGATGCCTTAGCCCTCAGTTGGGAGGGGAAGTTTCTCTTGCCTTCCCTCCCTTTCCTCTCCTGTTCAGAGTGCTAGTCAAAATCAGATCCCAATCATTCAAAGTCATTCTGATAGCTCCGGATTGGGCCAGACAGCCCTGGTATCCACTCCTGCTGTCCTTAGCAGTCCATCCTCCCCTGTTCCTTCCCAGGAATTACAATCTGTTAACCTGTGCCCAGGGAAGGGTCTGGTACCCGAATCTCAAATCTCTCAATCTCAAGGCTTGGTTCTTAAAGTTAGTTTGCTGATTTACACCTTTCCCAAGGTGTAATGGATATATTGAAGGCCGCAAGGAAGCCTTCCACCAGGGCTACTTACAATTCCAAATGGAAAAGGTTTTCCATATGGTGCTCGGAAAAGCATATTTCCCCAGTCTCTGCTGATCTACCCACAGTTCTGGATTATATGGTCCACCTGAATTCTTTGGGGCTGAGACCAGCTACCCTGAAGGTGCACTTGGCAGCTGTCTGTCTTTTATTTCAGCAGGTAAATCCTCTTCCCTTTCAGCTGATCCTGTATTTTCCAGTTTTTAAGGGTTGTTTCACACCAACCCTCCATTCAGGAATCCTGCCCCTGCCTGGGATCTTAATGTTTGCATTGCTCAGCTTATGCAACCCCCCTTTGAGCCCTTGTCTTCAGCTGAGCTCAAGTACTTGACTTGGAAAACTGTGTTTTTGGTAGCCATCACCTCTGCCAGACGTATAAGTGAATTACAAGCGTTGTCAGTGGAGCAGGAGTTTATCTCTTTTCACAGAGATAAGGTGGTCCTTCGGACTAGCAAAGTTCCTGCCTAAGGTGGTTTCAGATTTCCACCTTAATCAATCTATTTCACTTCCAGTGTACTTCACTGACCACTCCTCCTCTGGGGAGAGGATGCTGCACAGCCTAGATGTGAAGAGAGCCCTTAGTTACTACATAGAGCTACCAAGGGTCATAGGTTTGACTCCCTCCAACTGCTCCTCACCTATGGCGAAGTTGGTAAAGGGAAGCCAGCCACTAAAAGATCCATTGCCAGGTGGATTGTCTCTTGTATCCAATTCTGCTATGAGAAGTTGGGTAAAGTCCCCCTCAGGCCTGAGGGCTCACTCTACCAGAGGTACAGTTGCTTCTCTGGCTGCTGCCAGTGACATTCCTATTCTAGAAATATGTCAAGCAGCTACCTGGAAAACAGTTCACACTTTTACCAAGCATTACTCCCTGGACATCCAGGCTAGGAGTGATGCTCGGTTCTAGGACAGCTGTGCTTCAGAGCCTATTTCCTAGGTGAGGTTCTGTCCCTCCTTCATGGGGGTACTGCTGTGTAGTTGAATTGTCATAATATAGCAAGACTTCATGTTGTTTGAAAGAAAAATTACTCACCTTAGTAATGTTGTTTCTTCTAATGGAGTCTTGCTATATTATGACCTCCCTCCATGCCTGCCCCTCTCAGAACCTCTGTTTTGGGGATGTGGGTGGGCAGTACAGGGTTGGCACTTTTTTTGATGCCCACCTTGTTGTTTTTCACCTACTTTTTTGGGTGAATTGGTGTTGTGTTGTGTGTTTGCATTTTTGGGTCTCCTGACTTGAGTCTTTGTTTTAGGCCAAAAAATGAGTGTTTATCTTAGTAGCCAGTTGGCTAGTGTAGGTTTACAGCTTCTACACAGAACCTTAGTGAGTTTTAGCTCGTAAAGATCTGACTGTTTGCATTTGAAGCACAACAGACAGAGTTTTCAACCGAGCTCGCACTCTTAAGTTCCAGCCTGCATGGAAAGTTAACTATTTCACCTCCGGAGCAGTTCTAACCTGCGGTCATACTGCAATTGTCATAATATAGCAAGACTCCATTAGAAGAAACAACATTACTAAGGTGAGTAATTTTTTCTTATGTGCCCTCTCAGTACTGCTTTTTGTGTCCCAGTGGACCGCATGTGTGGTGTCAGAGACTGGGTTATCAGCCATAATCTCAGTAAGCTTGTCTGAAGTAAATTCTTTAAATTCTTTGGACCGCAAGTAGTATGGGTTTAATCTCCATTGTGTGGTTCTAGGTTGTACCCCCAGATCCCACTGTGTAATTATAGGCGTGTGGTCTGAGATAGATATCTCCCAGCTGCGCTTCACAAACAGCATGTAGCTTTTCAACCTGGGTGAAAGTGTAATCTATGCGGGAGTATGTGCGGTGAACCGGAGAGTAATAAGAGTAATTTCTCGTCTGTGGGTGTAATTTCCACCAGACATCGCACCATCCAAATTCAGAAATAAATTTATTAAAGAACTTCTGAGTTGTTGTTAATTTCTGTGGTCTTCCGCTTGTGGAATCCAGGCTTGGGTTCGCCATCATATTAAAATCCCCAGCCATCAGGAGGGTTCCCTTGGTGAAGTTTACCACTTTATCTAGCAGGGGCCTTAGCTGCGAGACAGTAATGCCTGGTGGGAGGTATACATTAGCTAAGGTAATTTCCTCGTCGTTGAGCTTCTCTCGGGTTAGGACCAGCTGGCCCTCCGGGTCTGACCAAGTCAGTTCTGATTGATAAGGAGTATATGATGGGATTATTATGGCTACTCCTCTACTTGTGCCGCCCTTATAAAAGGCATAAAATACCTGCCCCCTACTTAGTTTAGCGAGTTTGGAATGTTCCACTGACGACATATGGGTCTCCTGGAGGAAGTCTATATCGGCCCTAGCTCTTCGGAGGTATGCCAGTGTTTTAGATCTTTTAATCGGAGAGACCAGACCATTTATATTTAAAGAGAGTAATGTTAATTTTGGTGGATACATCCTGTCCTTTTGTTGTGGCTCTGGTACACTGGCACCCCCCCACCAGGGTGTCCGCTGCACCCATATGTTTAGTAACAGCAAGGACCAGGATAAGTAAGATGACCTGTTAACAAACCAGAAATCTAAGACCATACAATCACACATATGAACATACAACATTGAACTGAGACAAAACAAACTGGCCAACATAGCCATATAAACCTGTACAGAACAGCTAGTTCTTCCAGAGATCTGGGCAATGCCCTGATCTTCGGTAGGAGCCAAAAGTCCTACCATTTCGGTCCTCTTCTGTCTGATGACCTTAGGTACACTGTACCTAAAGGGAAAAGGGTAGTTGGAGTTGGTGACTAAAGCCGCGAGGAGTTGGTTCCCCGGGGGTCAGTCATACAAGAGGAGGGAATTCTAAATAGTAGAAGACATGGGCCACCGCACGTTACATGGGAGCTTTAGCAGGTCCCCATTGGCCCACTAATTATTATAAAGGACTTGGCGGGGCCGTCTAAGGGGACACTCCCAATGACTGGGGTATGCCTCTCAAACTCGCCCCTCCAACGCAAAGTCCCGGTGCAGGGGTCCTGTCATGAAATCAGGGGTCAACCTCTTCCAGGATTATGCTCATATGTCGTGTAATGACTCTTACCCTCTCCCAGGGAGGCCCCTGTGTTGCCGGGGTTCTGCATGCTAGGTGCGCATACTAACCAGGACCACAAAGAAGGCAAAACCGAACCTGAATACCAGCCAGTGCCGGTTCCCAGTTCAGGCCCCATCGGGAGGCGCCAGGGGCAAAGACTCCCGTCCAGCCCCGTTCCTCTACTTGGCTTCGCTAAATGATGAGAAACCTTAATTTATATATTAGTTCACTGCTGCATTCCCTCCCATAGTTTCCTAGCGTGATTTAGATGTTATTGTGTTAGGCTGAATCGTTGATATCCCTCCTCTCTCTCTAGGTCAGTTCCCCTCCCCCTCCCTCCACTGCTGTTCAGCAGTTCCATATCATATGGGTGATCTGTTGATCCAGAGGTTACCACCGTCCTGTCCACTAGAGGGGGTTTGGGGTGCATTAGCAATTTTCTGTTTCCCTCCCCTGCAACCTTCAGTATCCGTGGGCTGTCGCGTCCGGAGCCTCATCTCGTTAATTGTGTCAGGACCACTACCAAGGCAGGGGCTACGTAGGTAACCCGCTGTTCCCCCAAGCATAGCAGGGTATTCCCTCAGCATCTACGCCGTGAGTCCGCACCGCACAATATGCTGAAAGTGCAGCCCAAACCCCCGGATCACCGGGACGTCCACCCTTGCGTACCAGGTCATCCAGTAATGAGGCCCCTCCCTTTGATTAGACGGGGAGGTGTACAATCTGTCCAGAATCTCCAGTTTCTCTACCGCTTCCCATGGAGGCTGTGGATCCTTCGGCAGCCCAGGCAGGTCCAGCCAGAGGTGGCTTTCACAGCTGGAGAGTTCCAGCACTGCATGACAGCGTAGGCCGAGTTGTTATTCCCCAACCTCCATGGCAGCCAATATTCTGCTTGGCCAAACTGCCAGCTTCTTCCTTCCGTTGTCCCATATCTGTAGCGTGGGTGGAAGGTACTCAGTATTCCCTCCCGAATCCCCCCCTTTGCTCCTTTGCTTCTCCTCCGTGGACTACGGAAGCTACAGTCCAACGGCTCTCTCCCCAAGAAATCAATATTCTCCTTAGCAGTAGGTCATACTCAAAGATATCGACTAAGGGTCTGCCTCCAATTTTGTTCATACCCCGACTCATGACTTGCCCAGGAGACAACTCTCCAATCCAACTTAACTTGACCTGTGACCCATCTAATGGCCGTGCTCGGAGGGAGGGGGGGACCGGATCAGCGGATAGCATCCACCTAACCATCTCATCCGTGTATCCATCCACGCCTCCGGTCCACCCCCTTGGGCATTTTTGTTCTGCTGCTGTGTCAAGGCAACCTCTTAGTTCCCGCTGTGATCTAGTTAGTACCCTTCCCCACCTCCCCTCATTTGCAGTGCAGCTCTGCTGTGAATCAAATCCAACCACATATCCCCTGTGCATCTGTCAATACCGATGATCTTAGGAATAGACCATACCATCACAGTCCCCCATTTAATGGTAGGGTTGTGATCCACTCAACTGACAACCTGGAGGTATGCGCCGGAAGAGGCCAGCCGCGCCACTATCGCAGAGTGGACATCCCGGCTTCCATGGCCATGGTCCCCATCGAACCTAGCACTGGGGAGTCACAGTTCCAATGCACAACTAGGGGCAGGCAGTAATCCTCTATGGCAACCCTCTACAAACCACTCCTCTCCCCCTGCTACAAGTTCCTCCCCGTCTAATAGCCCCGCCCGCAAACCTCCTTAGCTTCACCCCTTCCCCACAACAACCTCCCCAACACCGTTGAAAATTATCCTAAGCAAAGCTTGACCCCCAAAGTGTTCGGGTCCCCATTCATATTTCCCGCTTTCAGGTCGATGGTCCTCCGCCCTGGGGGCACAAGGCACCCCCCGGCCCCCAAGTTCCCTCAGACCAGAAAGCAGGTTAACTGGGTCGCCGCTTATTGTGTTGCTGTACGGCCTACAAGCCGGCTTCTTGCCTGAGCCGCAGCCTATGTATCGGCATTAGTGGTCCAGAACAGGAGGGCCAGCCACAGTTTTGCGGGCTTAGTAGTCCATCGGCCATCTTAGATCCGAAATTCTCTTATTAGTCCACAGTAGAGGAGACCTGCAGTGTCACACGAGCCCACGGCAAAAGGCGAACTTCAAGGGATAACTTTTATATTAAACCCCGCTTCCCCCCCACCCCCGTTGTCTTCCCAACTCTCCCTAAAATCTTCTGATTATTTCCCGCCCCCAGCTGATATACCACTAGATTTAACATTTATTAGGTAGATATGGTACAGTGTTAGCCAAGTCCCGTTGGGCCTCCCATACTAGTATACCAGTCTCCCATGACTACTTGCGATTCGATGATCAGGTTGCTGCTCCTCGGGTACTCGGTTCGTTACTTGGATGCTCTTGTGAGCTAGTCTTTAACGCCTTTAACAACGGTCTGGATGGCTTCAGCACCCTGTCGTCTACGGGCCTCACGCTGCTCAACATTCCATACTTTTTGGGCTAACTTTGCTGCAATTGGGACTTCACCAATGTTAAGTTGTTGTGGAACCTCTATTTTCCTGGCCCTCAGCTCTGATGCTGCTGTCGCTGCTGAATCAGACAAAACAGAACCTTCTCCGTAGTGGACCATCAGTTTCGCAGGATATAAAGTTCGGAATCTGACCCCTGCCCCTTTAAGAGCCTTCATCACTGGAATATACATCCTGCGCTGCGCCATAACCTCTGGTGCAAAATCATTTTCAAAGAAAAGCCGAAGATTCATAAAGTGCAAGTTGCCCTGTTTCCATGAGGTGTGCAGCACGGTTTCTTTCTCCTGGTGCCGGAGAAACTTGATGAGCACCGTTCACGGGCGAGCTCCAGCAGGCGGTTTGGGCCCCAACGTACGGTGGACACGCTCCATCTCCAGGGTAATGCTTTCAGGTAGGGGAAGGGTCTCTTAGGTTTTGTATGAAAGGAATAAATTCAGCGGTTTCGATGCCTTCTGGTAGCCCTGACAGGCGGATGTTGTTTCGGCGGTTTCTACATTCTGCATCCTCAGCTCGCTCTTGCAAGACCTTGACTTGTGCGTGTAGTTGGGTGATGGCTTTTTCCACATCATCGACCCTCCGGTCAGTCGCCGTTATCTGCTCCTCCGCTCCCTCTTGTCTTTTCTCCAGCTTACTCAAACCCGTTCTCAGTGCCATTACTGTCGATCTCATTTCTTTCCGAAACTCACTGATTTCCGAGGGCATTTGTGTCATTTGTCTCTGCAGGATTGTATGAGGGATTTGGTCGGTCTGTGATATGCTATGGCGGGATGCCGATGAGGCCCTCGAATCCCCGCTGTCAGAATCTTCAGCTTGTGATCTCCTGCCATCCATTTGATTAGAAGACCCATTCTTGTCCGCTCCTCATTTCTTTGGCATTATAGACCTCTATCAGATGTCAGGAATGCTGTTTTACTGGGCTTTAACTGTAATTAAAGAGGTTATTTAATTAAACCCGCAGGGAGCCTTGCGCTTTGAGCAGCTCACACAGTCATGACGTCACTGGAAGTCTGAAGTTTCATTTCTAGGGACATGGATATGTTGTTCATCCACACTTATTGGCAGGTATCCTTGCCGCTTTAAATCTTGCCGGAAGGTCTTCAAGCTGGCTCCTCCACCCACCCGGGTGGTAAAACTCTTGGCTCCGCCCCATGACGCCAGATCTTTCTTACCGCTTGGAAGCTCAGGTTCCTCCTTTATGCTCAGCGTACAGACTGGTTCCTAACTCTTGATTTCCAGTAATCTTTAAAGTTTTTCTAGACTTTGGTCAACTATTTCCCTTGCGGCTGCGATGGACAAATCGACTCCTGGGTTTTGGAGATGCCCGTGCAGGCAGAAGATTTCTCGGACGGATCCGCACTCCATGTGCGTCTACTGCTTGGGCCTTGAGCACGACCCGCAGGCTTGCAACCTGTGCTTTTCTTTCTCGGCCTACGTCCTGGAAGACTGTGCTGTCCGTCTGCAACTTGGGCGACCCTAAAAGTGTTACCCTCCGGTTAAGTCGAAAGAGGCCTGGTTGGCGGTGTCCGGCGGCGGGCTTGGCGGATCAGCTAGAGCAGATGATCGCCTCAAGAGGAGGCGGCGCGGACTGCATCTTCCTCGGCCGCGCCTTTTATCCCGTTTTCCCTGGGATCCTCATATTCTGCTTCCTTTAAGGAGCTTTGTCTTTCTCTCTCCACCAAGGGAGAGGGACCTTCATCTTCTGGGCCTTCCTCTCGGCCCAAAAAGAAGGACAAGGGTAAGTCCGACCGTCGACGCTCTTGGGAGCGGGAGAGGTCCCCCTCCCCGAGCAGTCGATCCTTCCGCTCCGGCCACTGGCTTCACGGTGTCCCCGTTAGGTCAGTTGACTGAGATTCCCGTCGACGCAGTCGAGATTTTTCTCGACCCGTTGGACGGGTTGTCGACCGGCGAAGCCGAAAATCCTCTCTCCCCGGTTCCCCCAGTGGTGGTTGAGGATCCCATGGGCTTGACTGTACCTCCGGTTCCGGAGCCCTTGGGTGTTCCTTCCAAGCCGAAGGGAGGGCGTGTTTCCCCCTCTCCTTCCCTGCGCCCTCCTCGGAAAAGCCAAGGTTCGCGGTCTTGGTCTCTGACTTCTTCACGTCCAGCTGATCCCACCACCAGAGGCGGCTCCTGTCTCGGCATCGTGGTAGCGGCGCGCGCCGTCGCTGTGCTCCTCTTCCTCGGACGAGGAGAGGCTTCACGCAGTTGTGTCGATATGAGGACCTCAGATGGCAACAGCTTCTGCTGGCCGGGAACAAGCCGACGACGCTCCTTCCCCGCCATTAATGGTTGTCACCGAGCGTCGGGGCAACCGCTTTTAGCTGAGGCGCTGTTTCCTGGCCTGTTGCTCAGCTGAAACCAGCTGCTCCACGATTAGGGTGGAACCTCCGCCTCCACAGTCACGTTTGAGGATCCGACCAAGAATTCTTGGTCGGCTCAGGGTTTGCCCCATATGCTGTCGGTCACCCTTACTCCCGATCGCCCTCGGCAGGTAGAGGGTGGCTCAGGCCCGAGGCAGCTCTTTGCGGACTCTTCTGAGTCTGACGATTCCTCCCTCTTCTCCAGGAGAGTGGACTTGGAGTCCTCTGGAGGTCAGTCGCTGGATGATGGCCCTTTGTCCTTTCTGGGTTTGCTTAGGCTCATCTCGGAGTCCACTGGGATGCAGCTCGAGCCCGTATCCAAGCGGGCCAAGTATCCCCTCACGGAGATACTGGACTGAGGGGATTCTCCTACGGAGGCCTTCCCTGTGGCCGAGGCCATTGTGGGCCCAGCCTTGGAGCTCTGGCAGCGCCTCTGCTTCCTGCCCTGCCTTCGGCCAGGATGGCCAGGAAGTATGCAGCCCCCACCGTTCCCTGTCCGCTTTGGAACATCCTCAGCCGAGGGGTTAGTTACCAACAGCTTCCAGCTGCTCGGAAATGCTAGGGACTTGGACAAACCTCCCGACAAGGAGTCCAAGAAATTGGACTATGCCGGGCGGAAAGTCTACGCTGCGTCCTCCCTTGGCCTTCGCCAGGCCAGCTCGGCCGTGCTTATGGCACATTTCTCCCATGCCCTGTTGGGCTCCCTGGACGAGGTAGTTCCTCATCTCCTGGCTGACCTGCAGACTATGGTTAGGCAGGTGTGGGACCAGGGCAGGGCAGTGGCAAAGCAGCAACTTCAGACTGCTTTGGACATTGGAGACTCCTACATAGGGTCAGTCATGTCGCAGTGGCTATGCGCCTGCCTGGCATGGCTGAGGATATCCACCTCACAGCGGATACCCAGCACAAATTGGCGGATGTCCCCTTCCTGGGGACCGACCTCTTCGGCCCTGGAGTGGAAGGCCACCTCCAGAGGATCAAAGTCCAATGCCACCTTGGACTCTGTCTCATCCACTCAGAGGGACAAGGGCCGCAGACCGCAACCCAAGCCCTTTCGTCCCTCTGCGCCCCCGGCACGTCCGGCCCAGCAACTTCAGGGCCAGCAGGCTCGCGCTTGGCGTCCCAAACCCAAGCCTGCGGCTTCCTCCTCCAGGAAGCAGGGAGGTAAAGGCCCAGGGGGTCCCTCGGCCGGTCCCTCCTCCAAGCCTGCACAGTGACAGGTTGAGGAGTGTCGCCCCCAACCTCGTCACCTCACCTCGGGTTCCCCCCGTTGGGGGACGGCTCCGTACTTCCTTTTCCGCCTGGTCTGCTATTACCACAGACAGGTGGGTGTTGGAAGTGGTAGGAAAAGGCCTGCCCTGGAGTTCGAGCAGGCCCCGCCCAGAGCTGCCGCCCCAGGGGGCCTCGTGTCCATTAGCCTCGCTGTCGGCTCATCGGCCGACACGCTTCTGCTCCTCGAAAAAGAGGTGATCAGAGAGGTGGCGGACCCTCCTCAGACCCGGGTTTGTGTCCAGGTACTTCCTGGTCCTCAAACGGACGGGGCTGATGCCCATTCTCGACTCCACACGACCTAAACAAGTTCGTATGTCTCGAACCTTCAGGATGGTTACTGTGGCTCAGATAATACCATCCTTGGAACGCGGCGTGGTTCCTGCTCTCTGACCTGCAGGATGCGTTTTCACGTCCCTATCCGTCCGTCTCACCGAAGGTTCCTTCGCTTTCGATCGGAGGGATCCCTTTACGAGTTCCTAGCCATGCCCTTCGGCCTTTCTCTTGCTCCCAGGGTCTTCACCAAATGCATGGCAGTGGTGACAGCATTCCTGAGGCGCCGAGGGGTCCGGGTGTACCCTTACCTGGACGACTGGCTGATAGCAGCCCCCTCCAGACAGGAGGTGGAGCGGTCCAGAGATCTGGCCCTCCAGGTCTGCTCTCAAATCGGCCCTCATCAACGAGGCCAAGTCGAACTCGAATCAAGCAGGTGATTCTCTTCATCAGGGCAGAGCTCGACTTCTTCAGCCAGAGCACGGCCCCGACGGACAGGGACAGGTTCTTCCTCCTTGCCCGATCATTTCTGGTTGGGCACCGCGCCTGCCCGACTTCCTGCGCCCTGGGTCTCATGGCGGCCTGTACCAGCGTGGTCCGTTGGGCCCGCTGGAACATGCGCCCCCTCCAATGGGGGCTGGCCAGCCAGTGGTCTCAACACTGCAGTCCATTGGACCAGCGAGTGACGGTGACCCAGAGGATGTGGAACGCTCTCCAGTGGTGGATCGTTCCAGCTCATCTGCAGGAGGGTATCCCGTTCGTCCGCCCCAAGCCGACGGTATCTCCATCGACCGATGCCTCTCTGATGGGTTGGGGTGCCCATCTGGGGGAACACAGAGCGCACGGCCTCTGGTCCCCGCTGGAGTCCCGATACCATATCTACCTGCTGGAGCTCCGAGCGGTCCGCCTAGCTCTCACCACCTTCGCTCTGTTTCTATGGGGTCAAGTGGTTCGGGTCCAGACGGACAATACCACGACCATGTACTACCTAAACCGCCAGGGTGGGACGCGCTCCATGCCCTTGTACAAGGAAGCTCTCCGCATTTGGTCCCTCGTGCGCAGCCTGGAGGCAGATCTCCTAGCCATTCACGTGGCAGGAGCCTTCAACACCCTGGCCGATGCTCTAAGCCGGATAGGGGCTGTATCCCATGAGTGGTCTCTCCTGCCGGAGGTAGTACAAGATCTGTTCTCCCATTGGGGTGCACCGCAGGTGGATCTGTTTGCCTCAAGGAGAACGCGGCTGAGGCTGTTCCATGCCCACCCCTCAGCAGGGCTCGCTGCAGGGATGCCTTCTCGAGGCCGTGGACCGGGCCTCTTCCTGCTTTCCCCATTTCCCTTGATCCACAAGGTGCTTCTCAAGGCGAGGAGGGACAAGCGCAGGTGATTCTGGTAGCCCCAGACTGGCCCGCCAATGCTGGTATCCAGATCTCTCAGCCTCAGCTCCAGGCTCCTGAGGTGGCTTCCAGCCGCCCGGACCTGCTTTCAGTCAATCAGGGGAAGGTGTTCCATCCGGACCTTCAATCCCTGCACCTGACGGCCTGGTTCCTGAGTGGCTAGAGTTCCAGGCCTTGGGTCTTTCCGACGAGGTCCTCAATGTAGTTGAGGCGTCCCGTAAGGAGTCGACCAGGAAATGCTATGCCTTCAAATGGAAAAGGTTTTCCATTTGGTGTCAGGGCAAGGGCCTGGACCCTTCCTCCTGTTCCTTGGCAAGCATCTTGGACTATTTATGGTCCCTTTCTCAGCAAGGGCTTAGGTCGACGATCCTAAGGGTGCACCTGGCAGCCATCTCTGCTTACTGGGCGCGGGCCGGGAAGCGGTCGGTGGCGCAGGAAAAGGTGGTCTGGAGCTTTTTCAAAGGCCTTGATCACATTTCCCCTCCAGTGCGAGAACCTCCACCTCCGTGGGATTTACTGCTGGTACTGGCAAAGCTCATGGGCAAGCCATTCGAACCAATGCACATGTGTGATCTCTCACCTGTCGTGGAAGTCCGCCTTCTTGGTGGCTATTACGTCAGCCAGAAGGATGGGAGAGCTCCAGGCGCTCTGCATCGAGTCTCCTTACCTGGTCTTCCACAGGGACAAGGTTGTCCTGTGCCCCCACCCGAAATTCCTTCCGAAGGTGGTGTCGGAGTTTCACCTTAACCAGGTGTTGACTCTGCCGGTGTTCTACCCCAATCACTCCTCAGAGGCCGAATATAGGCTTCATACTCTGGACCCTAGAAGGGTGCTCTCTTACTATAAGGAGTGCATGGCTGAAATTCGGGGAGAGGTTTGCCAGCTGTTTGTTACCTACGCTGAAGCGGCACCTGGCAGACCTGCAGCCAAGCGGACGATAAGCAGGTGGGTCACCTCCTGCATAGATCTCTGCTATAAGTTGGCAGACATGGAGCCTCCCAGAGGGGTAAGAGCTCATTCTACCCGCCATACTGCTGCATCGGTGGCTGCTTCCAGGGACATCCTTATCCAGAAAATCTGCAGGGCTGCTACCTGGAAGTCAGCACACACCATCACCCATTACCACATCGACCTTGAGTCACGCCGGGATGCTGGTTTTGGGGCCTCGGTTCTTCAGTCTCTTTTCCCTAAGTAGGGGTGTGCTGCCTCCCTCCTCCCGGAGAACTGCTAGAGTCTGCCAATAAGTGTGGATGAACAACATATCCATGTCCAGAAATACAGGTTACTCACCTGTAACAGGAGTTCTAGGAATGGTGTATGTTGTTCATCCTACCGACCACCCGACCTCCTGGCCTCGGCCTTTCAACCTGAGCTTCCAGCAGGCCAGATCTGGCCTGGTAGCCGAGAGTTTTAACACCGGTGGGTGGGAGGAGCCAGCTTGAAGACCTTCCGGCAAGATTTAAAGTGGCAAGGATACCTGCCAGACAGTGTGGATGAACAACATATACCATTCCTAGAACTCCTTTTACAGGTGAGTAACCTGTATATGTTGACCCTTCAGGGGCTCCTTCCCCATCCCAACTCTTGGTTGTGCTTCCTTGATATGCAGGATACCTATCTGCACATCCCTATCCTCTCGGCCCACCGCCGCTTCCTCTGTTTTGCTTTTATGGAGGATCACTTCCAGTTTCGGACACTCCCTTTTGGCCTTTCCTTTGCCCCCCGGGTGTTCACGAAGTGTCTAGCAGTGAATGCCGCCAGGGCATTTATGTCTTCCCGTATCTGGACGACTGGCTCCTCGCAGCACCCTCTCCTACCAGCCTGAAAGTGGCTCTCTTTCACTTTGAACTTGTTCTCCCTTCTGGGAATCACGGTCAACGTTCCCAAGTCCCAGCTAGTACCATCTCAATGACTCCCAAGTCATTGGAGCCGTATTAGATACAGTTCAGAGCAAGGCTTTTCTGCCATCAGATTGAGCCGAGACTTTGGTTGCTCAGGCCACTCTTGTGGCCTAGGTTCAGTGGATCCCAGCACATGCTGTGCTCTGTCTTTTGGGACTGATGGCAGCGGCCATTTTCGCAGTTGCCCTGGACAGACTTCACATGAGGGTCACCCAATGGTCTCTGAGTCCAATGGGATCAGAGGACAGATGACATGAACCAAAAGGTCATGATCTCCACCAACCTTCAGACAGAGCTTCGCCGGTGGCAGTACCTCTCTAATCTCGCGAGGGGAACCCCTTTTCATTCCCCTGTTCCTACCCAAATCCTGGTACCAGAAGTACCATAAAACCTTCTAGGTCAGGTTAAAGGTCATTCAACCAGAGGCATGGCTGCTTGTTTCACGAATGTTTCAGCTGCGGACATTTGCGCAGCTGCAACTTGGCATTCTGTCCATACTTTTACCAAGCATTACAGCCTGGACATTACGTCGATGCGCAGAGCAGGCTTTGACCTTGCTGTCCTACAGGGGCTCCTTTTGTGAGTCCCTTAGTGGCTGGGAAACTCTCTCCTGCCTCCCTATATTTCAGACCTATCTTGGGTCACTACTTGGGACTCGGTCCTATCTGTGAGTACCTACTGTAAGAGCCCTCTCGAAGTAAGATAGTACAGCTACGTAAGAACTTACCGTAACTGTAGATCTTCAAGAAAGGCTCTTGCAGTAGATACTGCTTTCCCTAAACCCCCCCCCCCCGTTTCCTTCTGTGGTTTTTTTGTTGTGCCTTTTAGGCTCCAGGAGCTCTCTCCTTTCTGTTGTCAAACGTCTACAGGTCTCCGGCCAGAGAATTGGAATGCAGGTGTGGGGACCGCTCCTTATAGTGTCACGTTAATGTCATCACGTGACGTCAGGGGATGGTCCCCTGTCTGACACTGCTGGCTAGAATTTTTGCGTGTAGTCCTAGTGCCTGGCGGCTTAGTCCTACTTGTGAGTACCTACTGCAAGAGCCTCTCTAAGATCTACTGTTGTGGTAAGTTCTTACCTAACTGTACTTTCCTCTGCTACGACTATTTGCCTCAGACGGCATGCTTGGCTTTGTATTTCTGGGCTTTCCCCAGATGTACAGGCAGCCATCTAGGACGCCCCCTTTCGAGGATCGGTCCTCTTCGGAGGGGCAATAAAGATATCTTCACGGGTCTTCAGGACAGTGGACAAGCCCTAAGATCGGAGAAATCTATGTATAGAGTGGGCTTCAAACTGAAGCAACCCTTTTGGCGCCAGCAGAAGTGACAGAATAAATCACCCTTCTCCAGGCCTTGCAATAAAAGGACAGCACCGGGAGGAACCATTACCTTCCCCACTGCCTCCAAAACCCAGAGGACAGC
The DNA here is from genome assembly GCA_016271365.2 of Neoceratodus forsteri. Classification (NCBI taxonomy): domain Eukaryota; kingdom Metazoa; phylum Chordata; order Ceratodontiformes; family Ceratodontidae; genus Neoceratodus; species Neoceratodus forsteri. Next base: position 513,420,747 of record CM028137.1, read on the forward strand.
TGGGGGATCCTTCCCTCCGCTTCCTGACTCTTATGATCCCTCCCCATCCTACACCCTCAGAGAGCGTGGATGAAGGTTTGCCCTCCACCTGCAGGAGTGGCGGGGCATCGCGTCAGATTCATGGGTCCTGCAAATCATCTCAAGAGGCCACACCATCCAGTTTCTGGAGAGACCTCCAAACTCTCCTCCAGGTTGTTCCTGCTATTTCCTGAACGAGGAAGAGATTCTGGCCCTACTGCAAAAATCCGCTATAGTGCCAGTTCCCCGGGCTCAGAGGGAAAAAGGGTTTTATTCCCATTTCTTTCTTGTCCCAAAAAAGACAGGCAACCTCAGTTCCATCCTGGACCTCAGTCAGCTGAATCTGTTTGTGGAATACAAAAGGTTCCGCATGCTGACCATACAGAGTCTTCAGCCTATGCTCCAAACAGACCATTGGCTCTGTGCCCTGAATATGCAGGATGCCTACATACATATTCCAGTTTTCTCCGGCCACCGCCGCTTCCTGCATTTTCTTTTCCAAGGGGTACTCAGTTCAAAGCCCTCCCTTTGGCGTTCCTTGGCACCCAGGGTCTTCGTAGCGCCAGCGGTATTGGCAGTGGCTTTCGCAGGGGCATCGCAGTGTTCCCGTATCTGAACGGCTGGCTCTTAGCTGCTCCGTCCTGAGACAGCCTGCAGGAATCCCTGTCCTTCACCATGGATCTTGTTGTTCGACTTGGGATTACCATCAATTACCTCAAGTAGTCCTTGGTTCCTGCTGTATTGGATGCAGTCCAGGGCAGGGCTTTTCTGCCCTCGGACAGAGCGGAAACACTACTGGAGCAAATCAAGTTGGTTGTCTCCTCCAGATATATTCCTGTCAGGGCGTTTTTATGCTGCCTTGGCTTGATGACAGCAACCATTTCTACGGTCCCTAAGCCAGGTTGCATATGAGGGTTGCCCAATGGACGTTAATGGTCCAGTGGGATCAACGCTCGGATGACCTGGATCATCCTATCCTGGTCTCCAGTGCTGTCAAGAAAGACCTTTAATGGTGGCAGGACCCTCAAAACCTGTCTCGGGGGGGGGGGGGTTGCCTTTCAGGATGCCCCCCGCTTTATGGACCCTCACCACAGACTCTTCGGGTCTGAGTTGGGGAGCTCATCTGGGGGATCATCAGACCCAAGGGGTGTGGTCTCAGCTGGAAGCTTCTCTCCACATAAATATCCTGGAGATGAGGGCAGTTCTTTATGCCTTTCAGACCCTCCTGTCTGCAGGAATACTGGTAGTACAGACCGACATGTCTGTGGTCTGGTACATCAACAAGCAGGGAGGCACCTGGTCATACCCCCTGTGCAGGGAGGCAATGCGTGTGTGGTTTTGGGCAGTCCAACATGACATGTTTCTCTTGGCCGTTCATGTCCCAGGCGTCAAAAATGTCCTGGTGGACAGCCTCAGCTGAACCTTGACACAAACTCACAAATGGTGACCATCAGGTCATAGCAGAGCTATTATTCCTCCGGTGGGGACGACCAGAAGTAGACCTCTTCGCCTCCCCATCCAACGCAAAACTACGCAGTATTTGCTCGCTCGTTCTAGAGCCTGGTGGTATCTGGCAAGACACGTTGTCTCTCTGCTGGACAGGGAAGTACTTGTATGCCTTCCCTCCCTTTCCCATTCTGCAGTGTTTCCTTCTGAAGCTTTAGGTGGCGGGGACTCTAATCCTCCTGATAGCCCCCCTCTGGCCCAGGCAGATCTGGTTTCCACAAAACACAAAAAATCATCAAGCACTCCAGAGCCAGGATAGTATTTCTCCCCCCCAGTGAAGATGTGCAGCAAATAACACAAGAACAGCTTTTTATTGCAAAAATATTACTTTGAATTTAAAAGTAAAGTTTAACAGAAGGAAAAGTGAGTGAAGGCACAACAACTGCGTGCAAGGTCCCCGGCGCTTCACCAGTTAAGGCTTCGTCAGGGGGATAGACCTTGCAGGTTTAGATCACTTATATACCAACTTGGTTCAAATAATAATGATGTCATTATAATTGACTAATCCCAAAACTTCATTTTTCAATTCAAAATTCAGAGACAATAAATTTGTATACCAATAAACAAATATCGGGGTGACATTACAAACCTCCAGAAACATATATGTTAATTTTACAGCAAATTAAACCATTTAGCGTACTCATTTTGTACCAGCCAATCAGAACATAGAAACATAGACTTTGACGGTAGATAAGAACCACTTGGCCCACCAAATCTGCCCATTTCCCTACCTACAGGATAAGCAGCAGATCCTAGTTAACCAACAGCCTATTTCTTACCCCTCACAAGAATTGCCTTATGTCTGTCCCATGTATTCTCCCACAGTTTTAGACCCCACAGCCTCCTCAGGAAGGCTGTTCCATGCATCCACCACCATCTCTGTGAAAAAATACTTCCTCACATTGCCTTTGAACCGCCCCCCCCCCAAATCGTCTTTAAATTGTGTCCCCTTGTTCTTGCACATCTTTTTCTGAAAGATGCTACCCTCTTGGACTTTGTTGATTCCAGTGAGGTACTTAAAAGTTTCTATCATGTCTGCCCTCTTCCTCCTTTCCTCAAGGGTATACATATTAAGCTCCTTTAATCTCTCCTCATATGGCTTCTCTTGCAGACCCTGCACCATTTTAGTTGCCCTCCTCTGGACTGCCTCTATCCTGTTTATGTCCTTGTGGAGATGGGGTCTCCAGAACTGGACGCAGTACTCCAGATGGGGTCTCACCAACTGTCTATACAGAAGGATAACAACTTCCTGTTTTCTGCTGGTCATGCCTCTCTGTATACATCCAGCCCTCCCTACCGTCTTCTCACATTGCTTGCTAACCTTAAGGTAATCTGATATGATTACCCCCAGGTCCCTTTCCATTTTTGTTGTTACTACCTCCCCCCATTGTGTAGTCTTCCCCTGGGTTTTTGTTTCCCAGGTGTATTATTTTGCACTTCTTTGCATTGAATCCAAGCTGCCATACTTCTGACCATTCCTCCAACCTTGCCAAGTCCCTTCTCATCCTTTCCATGCCTCCTTGTGTAGCAACCCTGTTGCAGATCTTTGTGTCATCTGCAAAGAGGCATACTTTTCCTTCCAGTCCCACTGCAATGTCACTTATAAAGACATTAAAAAGGACTGGACCCAGTACTGAACCCTGCGGTACCCCACTAGTAACCCTTCTTTCTAGGGACATGGATATGTTGTTCATCCACACTCATTGGCAGTATCCTTGCCGCTTTAAATCTTGCCGGAAGGTCTTCAAGCTTGCTCCTCCCACCCACCCGGGTGGTATAACTCTCGGCTCCGCCCCATGACGCCAGATCTTCCTTACCGCATGGAAGCTCAGGTTCCCTCCTTAACGCTCTGCGTTTGCGACTGGTTCCTATTTCTCCGTTTGCGGATTTAAAAATAAATTTTGCAAAAAGACTTCAGTCTTCGATCCCTCATGCTGCGATGGACAAATCGACTCCGGTTTGGAGATGCCCATGCGGGCAGAAGATGTCTCGGACGGATCCACACTCCACGTGTTCTACTGCTTAGGCCTTGAGCACGACCCGCGGGCTTGCGACCTGTGCTCATCTTTCTCGACCTCGTCACCGAAGACCGTGCTGCCCGGTGCAACTGGGCCGTCCGAGCGTTTCCCTCGGTGAGAGTCCAAGGAGCCCGGTTGGCGGTGTCGCGGCGTGGTACTCGGCGGATCAGCTTCGGCGGATGGTTAGCCCTCGAAGAGGCGGCGGGCGTTATCTTCCTCGGCGCGCATTTATCCTCTCTCTGGGTTCTTCCTACACGGCTTCTTTTAAGGAGCTTTGTCTGTCCCTCTCCACTAAAGGAGAAGGGCCTCGTCTGCTGGACCTTATTCTCGGTCCAAAAGAGGACAGGGTAAGTCCTCCGTCGGCGCTCTTGGGAGGCGGAAAGGTCCCTCTCCCGGGCCGTCGACCGTCTGCTTGATCGACGCTGGCTTGACCCACTGGCCTCCGCGGTGTCCCGTCAGGTCAGTTGACGAGACTCCCACTGATGAAGTGAGATTTTTCTCGACCCATTGACGGGCTGTCGCCTTTAGCAGCCGAGATTCCTCTCCCGGTTCCCGGGAGGAGTTGAGGATCCGTGGCTCGCCTGTGCCTCCGGTTCCGAGCCTCGGATGGACCTTCCGAGCGAAGAGTGCGGTTCCGGCCGACACCTCCCGCACCGACCCGGAAATTCCGGGACTCTCGGTCTCGGACCTCTTGGCGGTCAACCCGTTCCCCACCGTCATAAGCGGTCCTCGGCACCTTGATGGCGGCGTCGCCGCTTCGTCCTCGTCCTCCTCCTCGGATGAGGAAGCTTGGCCGTAAATTACGTCGGCGATGCGAGACCTTATATTCTGCAGCTCTCCTGGCCGGAATAAGCCGACTCGGCGCCTTCCCGGCCATTAATAGCTGTCACGGGCAGGCCGACACAACCCCTCGACTTGTCCGAGGCCTATACCAGGCGGTTGTTCGGCCAAAACCAGCTGCTCCACGATTCCGGTGGAACCTCCGCCTCCACAGCCACCAAGTGGGGCTCCGACCAAGGATTCTCGATCGGCTAAGAGGTTTACCCCATCGGCTGTCAGTTACCCTCACTCCCGACCGACCTCGGCAGGTGAAGGGTGGCTCAGGCCAGAGGCAGCTCTTCGAGGACTCTTCCGAGTCCGAAGATGATTCCTCCTTCTTCTCCAGCGACTGGACTTGGGGTCTTCAGGAGGAGTCAGTCAATGGGCCGATAACCCGTCGTCCTTCCTAGGACTCTTCGGCTCATCTCGAGTCTACGGGATGGAGCTTGAACCCGTTCCAAAGCAGGCCAGGTATCCCTCACGGAGATTCTGGACCGAGGGATTCTCCGACGGAGGCCTTTCCGGTGGCGAGGGCCATAGTGGGTCCGGCACTGGAACTTTGGCGGCGCCTGCTTCCTGCCCTCTCGCTCGGCCAGGATGGCCAGGAAGTATCACGGTCCCCTCCGGTTCCTTGTCGGTTTTGGAACACCCCTCTGCTGAGGGTTGGTTACCGACAGCGTTTTCCGGTAGCGCCCGGCTAGCAGCGAGGGATATGGACAAACCTCCTGACAAGAGTCAAAGAAGTGGACTATGTCAGGCGCGAAAAGTCTACGCTGCGTCCTCTCTCGGCCTTCGTCAGGCCAGTTCGGCCGTCCTCATGGCACATTTTTCTCATGCCCTGTTGGGCTCCCTGGATGAGGTCATCCCTCATCTTCCCGCCGATCTGCAGACTACGGTTAAGCAGGTGCGGGACCAGGGCAGGGCAGTGGCCAAACAACAGCTCAGACTGCTTTGGATATGGGGACTCATGTGCCAGATCGGTGGCGGCCGCGGTGGCTATCGTCGGCGGGCTTGGCTGAGGATATCACCTTGCCCGGATACCCAGCACAAGTTGGCGGATGTTCCTTTGGGGACTGACCTCTTGGCCCTGGGGTGAAGGTCACCTGCAGAGGATCGAGAAGTCCAATGCCACCTTGGACTCGGTCTCTTCCGCTCAGAAGGACAAAGGCCGCAAACCACAGCCTAAGCCCTTTTAGGTCCTTCTGTGCCCGCGGCGCGCCCGGCCCAGCAACGTCAGGGCCAGCAGGCTCGGCCTTGGCATCCCAAACCCAAGCCGCCGGCTTCCTCTAACAGGAGGCAGGGAGGGAAAGGCCCAGGAGGTCCCTCGGCCGGTCCCTCCTCCAAGCCTGCCCAGTGACGGGCTGAGGGTGTCGCCCCATCCCGTCACCTTGCCCTAGGTCCCCGATGGAGACGGCTCAGCACCTCCGTTCCGCCTGGTCGCTGTTACCACGGACAGGTGGGTCTTGAGAGTGGTGGGAAGAGCCTGCCTCTGGAATTCAGAGCAGGCACCACCCTTCCGGGCCGTCGCCCCTCGAGAGCCTGAGATCCAGCCTCACTGGCGGCTCATCGAGGCCGACTCCTCCTCCTCCAGAGGAGTGGTAAGAGAGGTGGTGGACCCTCCTTCAGACCCAGGGTTTGTGTCCAGGTACTTCCTGGTTCCGAAAGCAGACGGGGGCTGGCGCCCCATTCTCGACCTACGACCTAAACAAGTTCCTAACGTCTCGAACCTTCAGGATGGTCACTCTGGCTCAGATAATACCATCCTTGGAGCCATTGGCGTCTGGTTCTGCTCTCTGGACTTGCAGGGCGCGTTTTCACGTCCCTATCCGTCCGTCTCACCAGAGATTCCTTCGCTTCGGCGGAAGGATCTCTCTTGATTCAAGCCATGCCCTTCGACTTGTCTCCAGCTCCCAGGGTCTTCACCAAATGCATGGCAGTGGTGACAGCATTCCCTCTTGCGCCGAGGGGTCGGTGTACCCTTACCTGGACGACTGGCTGATAGCAGCTCCCTCCAGGAAGGAGGCGGAGTGGTCCAGAGATCTGGCCCTCAGGTCTGCTCTCAACTGGGCCTCCTTATCAACGAGGCCAAGTCGAACTCGAGCGAAGCAGGTGATTTTATTCATCGGGCGCAGCTCGACTCTCTTCGAGCCAGGCGCGGCTCCGGCCGGACAGGGCCGAGTTCTTTCCTCCTTTGCCCGATCATTTCTGGTTGGGCAGTTCGCCCTACCTGGGACTTCCTCGCCTCCTGGGTCTCATGGCGGCCTGTACCAGCGTGGTCCGTTGGGCCGCTGGAACATGCGCCCTTCAGTGAGGACTGGCCAGCCAGTGGTCCTGGCCGCTGCGATCCTTGGACCAGCTTGTATCGGTGACACAGGGGATGTGGGCAGCTCTCCAGTGGTGGACCGTTCCAGATCATTTTGCAGGAGGAGCATCCCGTTAGTCCGCCCGGGCAGCGGTCTCTCTGTCGACCGATGCCTCTCTGATGGGTTGGGGTGCCCATCTGGGAACACCCAGACTCTGGCCTCTGGTCCCCAGCGAAGTCCCGATGCCACATCAACCTGCTGGAGCTCCGGCGGTCCGCTAGCTCTCACCGCCTTTGCTCCGTTCCTCCGGGGTCAAGTGGTCCGAGTCCAGACGGACAATACCACGACCATGTACTATCTAAACCGCCAGGGCGGGACGCGCTCCATGCTTCTATGCAAGGAAGCTCTCCGCATTTGGTCACTCGTGCGCAGCCTGGAGGCGGATCTCCTAGCCATTCACGTGGCAGGAGCCTCCAACACCCTGGCCGATGCCCTGAGGCGGATAGGGCTGCATCCCAGTGGTCTCTCCTGCCGGAGGTAGTACAGCATCTGTTCTCCCTTTGGGGCACACCTCAGGTGGACCTGTTTGCCTCCATGGAAGCAGGAGCTGAGTCTGTTCCATGCCCGCCCCCTCAGCGGGGCTCGCTGCAGGGGGATGCCTTCTCGAGGGCAATGGACCCCGGGCCTCTTTCGCCTTTCCCCATTTCCCTTGATCCACAAGGTGCTTCTCAAAGGCGAGGAGGGACAAGGCGAGGTGATTCCTGATAGCCCCAGACTGGCCTCGCCAGTTCTGGTACCAGATCTCCTCAGTCTCAGCTCCAGGACTCGCGGCAGCTTCCAGCTCGCCGGACCTGCTCTCAGTCAATCAGGGAAGGTGTTCCATCCGGACCTTCAATCCCTGCGACCTGCGGCCTGGTTCCTGAGCTGGCTAGAGTTCCAGGCTTTGGGTCTTTCCCGAGAGGTCCTCAATGTAGTTGAGGCGTCCCGTAAGAGTCGACCAGAAAATGCTATGCCTTCAAATGGAAAAGGTTTTCCATTTGGTGTCAGAGGCAAGGGCTTGGACCCTTCCTCCTGTTCCTTAGCAAGCATCTTGGACTATTTATGGTCCCTTTCTAGTCAAGGGCTTGAGGTCGACGACCCTAAGGGTGCACCTGGCAGCCATCTCTGCTTACAGCGGCGGGCGGGAAGCAGTGGTGGCTGAGGAGAAGGTGGTCTGGCGCTTTCAAAGGCCTTGATCACATTTCCTCCAGTGGGAACCCCACCTCCGTGGATCTACTGCTGGTACTGGCAAAGCTCATGGGCAAGCCATTCGAACCAATGCACAGGTGTGATCTCTCTCACCTGTCGTGGAAGACCGCCTTCTTGGTGGCTATCACGTCAGCCAGAAGGATGGGAGAGCTCCAGGCGCTTTCCATCGAGTCTCCTTACCTGGTCTTCCACAGGGACAAGGTTGTCCTGCGCCCCCATCCGAAATTCCTTCCGAAGGTGGTGTCGGAGTTTCACCTTAACCAGGTGTTGACTCTGCCGGTGTTCTACCCCAATCACACCTCGGAGGCCGAATAGAGGCTCCATACTCTGGACCCTAGAAGGGCGCTCGCTTATTATAAGGAGCGCACGGCTGAAATTCGGGGAGAGGTTCGCCAGCTGTTTGTCACCTACGCTGAAGCCGCATCTGGCAGACCTGCAGCCAAGCGGACGATAAACAGGTGGGTAACCTCCTGCATAGATCTCTGCTATAAGTTAGCGGGCATGGAGCCTCCCAGAGGGATAAGAGCTCATTCTACCCGCCATACTGCTGCAGCGGTGGCTGCTTCCAGGGGCGTCCCTATCCAGGAAATCTGCAGGGCTGCTACCTGGAAGTCAGCAAACACCTTCATTACCCACTACCACATCGACCTTGAGTCACGCCGGGATGCTGGTTTTGGGGCCTCGGTTCTCAGTCTCTCTTTCCCAAGTAAGTATATGGGGGTGTCGTCTTGCCTCCTCCTCCCGGAGAACTGCTAGAGTCTGCCAATGGTGTGGATGAACAACATATCCATGTCCTAGAAATACAGGTTACTCACCTGTAACAGGAGTTCTAGGAATGGTATATGCTGTTCATCCCACACCGCACCGACCTCCCGCTTCGACGCACAAACCTGAGCTTCCAGCGGGCCAGATCTAAGGCCATGGGGGCGGAGCCGAGTTATACCACCCGGTGGGTGGGAGGAGCAAGCTTGAAGACCTTCGGCAAGATTTAAAGCGGCAAGGATACTGCCAATGAGTGTGGATGAACAACATATACCATTCCTAGAACTCCTGTTACAGGTGAGTAACCTGTATTTCTTCAGAGTGGACTCCATTTACAATTACCTTCTGTGTCCTGTTGTCTAGCCAATGTTTTACCCAGGCTAGCATCCTGGGACCCACTCCCAGGCTGGTTAATTTGACTATTAATCTTTTGTGTTTTACTGTGTCAGATGCCTTGCTAAAGTCTAGGAAAGCCATGTCCACAGCCCCTCTGGTCTACTACTTTGGTAGAACGTCTGATTTCCAGATGGACCAAATAAGTGGAAAAATGTCCAAGTCGACATGAGGCTCATTAAAATAAACTTTGAATTTAAAAGTAATGTAATATTTTTGCAGTAAAAGCTTTACTTGTGTTATTTGCTGCACATCTTTGCTAGAGGGTGAGATATGCCCCTGGCTCTGGAATTCGAGTTTTTTTTTTTTGGTGTGTTTTTAGGATTTTTGGGTTCACTACCCACACCCCGTCCCAGCTTGGAAGCACGGCATTAGAGTCTGAGATCTGGCTTCCACTCCTGCAGTAGCTGGCTGTGGAAACCCCCAGTACCGCTCCCTCTTCAACATGATCTGCTGATGCAGAATCATGGCAGACTGGTACACCCAGGACTCAAGTCCCTGCATCTTCATGCTTGGCTCCTTCAGACATAATAGTGTCACGCTTTGGAGTCTTCCAGAGGGTCAATCAAGTCCTAGTTGGAAGCTAGGAAGCCTTCCACCAGGGCTACCTATCTGATGAAATGGAAGCGATTTTTCCATTTGGGCGGCTGCTGAGGGATGGGACACCTTCTCATGCTCGGTACCCAAGATCACGGAGTACCTTTTGCACCTGTCTGACTCTGGTTTAAGCTATTCCTCCCTGAAAGTCCACCTGTCTATTTCCGCGTACCATACATTAGTGGGCGGGAAGACTATTGCTCAATTGAAGGTCTCCAAAACCTCTCTGAAAGGGATCCTCCATTTGAAGCTCCCTATCTGCAACCCTACCCCTCTTTGGGATCTAAATTTTATTTTAGAAAAGCTTACATTGCCTCCTTTTGAACCGGCAGTAAGCTGTGAAATGAGCTGTCTTGAAAAGCGCACTTTTTAGTTGCGATTACTTCCGCTTAAAGAATTTCTGAGCTACAGGCCCTGATGTGTAAGGAGCCTCATTTAATTTTTCACAGGGACTGGGCGGTCCTGCGTACGAATTCTAAGTTTCTTCCCAAGGTGGTTTCTGAGTTCACCTTAAACCAGTCTGTTGAACTCCCAGTGTACTACCCTATTCATGTGAATAAGAGTGAGGCCCTTCTCCATACGTTGGGTGTACATAGAATTTTGCATTTCTATGTCCACAGGAGCAAGGATGTTCGCAAATCAGATCAGCTTTTTGTCTCCTTTGTCCCTAAAACTCAGGGGTCAGCAGTTTCTAAGCAGTGCCTGTCCAAATGGCAGGCTAACTTGCATTATATTACTAGAAGTACGACAAATCTCTTCCGGGAGAGGTCAGAGGTCACTACCAGGAGTGTGGCTGCTTCAGCAGCCTTCCTCAGGAACGTTTCCACAGCAGAGATTTGTGCTGCAGCAACCTGGAGTTCCGTCCACACTTTCATGAAACATTAGTCTAGACATTGCCTCTAGGTGTAGGGCTGGATTTGGCCTAGCCGTTCTGCAGGGCCTTATGTCCTAGACCTGACCTGGTCTATTTCGGACTTTCCTCCTTCCCTGCTTCTGTTGCTCTCTCTGAGAGTGACTGCTTGGGATTTAGTCCTACGTGTTATGACCTACTGCAGGAACCCTCTAAGTAAGACAGTAGTTACGTAAGAACTTACTGTAACAGTTGATCTTCAAGAGAGGTTCCTGCAGTAGGTGTCACTTTCCCTCCCTCCTTCCCCCAGCTTTTGCATTTCTTACAGACCATTCTGAACTGGGCTCCAGGATATGTATCCTTTCTCTTGTCATCCTTCTTGGATCTCCGGCGGGAGAACTGGAAGGCGGGCTTGGGGACCGCCCACTATATAGGGTCACGTTGACGTCTGCCACGTGACGTCGAGTGGGCGGTTCCCTGCCAGACATTGCTAGCAAAAGTTTGTCGTGCGATCCTGATGCCAGGGGGCGCAGTCCTACGTGTTATGACCTGCAGGAACCTCTCTTGAAGATCTACTGTTACGGTAAGTTCTTAAATAACTGTAGTTCCCTGTACCTGGATGCTTGGCTCATAGCAGCTCCATCCAGGAGCTGCCTGGAGGACTCTGTCCTTCACCCTGGACCTTTTTGCATGACTACGTATTACTATCAATTTTCTCAAGTCTTCTCTGGTTCCTTCCCAAAGCCTCCAATTCATTGGGGCGGTTTTGGACATGGTCCAGGGCAAGGCCTTCCTTCCATCGGACAGGGCGGATACTCTGCAGGAGCAAGCCAAACTGGTAGCCTCCTCCAGACATGCCCCAGCCAGGGTGTTTTTACGCCTTCTCAGCTTGATGGCAGCGACCATTTCTACTGTCCCCTTGGCCAGGCTGCACATGAGGGTCACCCAGTGGATGTTAAGGGTCTAGTGGGATCGGCGTGCGGACAACCTGGATCATGCTATCCTGGTGTCCAGTGTGCTCAGGAGGGACCTCTTGTGGTAGGCTCCTCTAAACCTGTCTTAGGGAACACCCTTCAGGCCCCCTTCCCTCTTGGACCCTCACCACAAATGCATCAGGTCTGGGTTGGGGAGCCCATCTGGCAGACCACCAGACCCAAGGGGCATGGTCCCAGCTGGAATCCTCTCTCCACATAAATATTCTGGAGATGAGGGCTGTCCTGTATGCCCTTCAGGCCTTCCAGCCCCCAATTTCTACGGGTACACTGCTGGTACAGATCGACAGCTTGTGCATGGTCTGGTACATTAACAAGCAGGGAGGCACCCGATCGTATCCCCTGTGCAGGGAGGCGATGCGTGTCTGGTACTGGGCAGTCCAGCATGGTCTACATCTTACGGCCGTATATGTTCCAGGCATTCACAGTGTCCTGGCAGACAGCCTTAGCCACATCTCGGCCCAAGCTCACGAATGGGAACTACACCAGGAAGTGGCAGAACATCTGTTCCACCGCTGGGAGCATCCAGAGGTAGATCTCTTTGCCTCCCCATTCAACACAGAACTTCCCCAAGTTTTGCTCGCTTGCTCAAGGGCCTGGTGTTATCTGGCTAGACGCGTTATCTCTGTTGGACAGGGAGATACTGCTACGCCTTCCTTCCTCTTCCCATTCTGCAGAGAGTTCTGCTGAAGCTTCAGGCAGAAGGGCTCAAATGTTGCTGATCACCCCCATCTGGCCCAGGCAGATCTGGTATCCACTCCTGCAGCAGCTGGCTGTGGAACCCCCAGTACCTCTGCCTCTTCGGCACCACTTGTTAACGCAGGATCAGGGCAGACTGGTGCATCAGGGCCTCGGGTCCCTACAACTACTTGCGTGGCTCCTTCAGACATAATCGCATCACGCTTTGGAGTCTCTGGGAGAGTAGCCCAAGTTCTGGTGGAGGCCAGAAAGTCTTCCACCAGGTCTACTTATGCTACGAAATAGAAACTGTTTTCCATTTGGGGTGGCCTTGAAGGGGTGGGACCCCTGGACCCGGTGCCCCAGGTGATGGAGTACCTCTTTCACCTGTTTAACTCAGGATTCTGCTACTCTTTGTTGAAAGTCCACCTGTCCGCTATCTCTGCCTATCACACATTAGTGGATGGGAAAACGCTTACTCAATTGGAGGTCTCAAAAACCTGTCTGAAGGGGATTCTCCACTTGAAACCCCCCATCTGCAACTCTGCCCCCCAGGATTTTAATTTTATTTTGGAGAAGCTTACGGTGTCCCTTTTTGAACTGGCAGTAAACTGTAAGATGTGCTATTTGTCCTGGAAAGCGCTCTTTTTAATTGCGGTTACTTCTGCTCAGAGGATTTCCGAGCTTCCGGCCCTGATGTGTAAGGAACCTTATTTAATTTTTCACACTGACCGGGTGGCTCTGTGCACAAATCCTAAGTTTCTTGCCAAGGTGGTATCTCAGTTCACCTTATACAAAACTGTTGATCTGCTGATGTACTACCCTACTTATTCAAACAGGGGTGAGGCTCTCCTGCACACATTAGATGTGCATAGGATTTTACATTACTATATTCACAGGACCGAGGACGTCTGTAAATCTCATCAGTTGTTTTTCTCTTTCGCCCCAAGACTCTGGGTTCGGCAGTCTGTAAGTAGTGGTTGTCCAAGTGGTCGACAAACTACATCCATTTCTGTTACCAAAAGTTTAGCAAACCTCTTCTGGGGAGGTCAGAGGTCACTCTGCTTGGGGTATGTCTTCCGGGCCAGTGGTGCGGAGGATTGAGGTGCTGGACACCACACCTCACGCCACGCCTTGATGACCTGGGTTCGGGAATGAGCCCGGGGGGGGGGGAGAAGAGATTGAGCATACGAAGGACTGCTCTCTCTTCCCTGGGGAGGGTTGGGGAAACTATCTCTCAAGGAGCAACCTCTGGCGGAGGCTGGAGGTTGCCAACAGTGGCATTGTGGCGTATGCCAGGCGGGTGGAGCCGCGGCACTACGTTGCCTTGACAGCCGGGCTCCACGGGGGCGTAACCAAGCAAGAACCCCCCCCCCCCGATAGGCGAAAGTGCTTTCCACCCACGAACCACACTCCCGTAGTCGGGCACAGCTCTCCTCGTCCTGTCTCTTCCCCAGCCTGTTGCTCAACCATATAGAAAGAGCGCCCTGGGCGGGGGCGACCCTTTCCCCAATGGGTAGACTCGGGAGATGACCGGTGTCGGGGTGGGGAGAGAGGAGAAGTCTGGCCACACAAGGAGGTAAAGTCTGTGGTGTTTTGGGAAGGGGGGTCGCTGGAGAGAGTTCGGGGGACACAAGGAAAGGGTGCAAAAATATAATTTGAAAAAATAAAAATACTTGGCATGTGGCTGTTTCTGCAGCTTTCCTCAAGAATGTTTCCACAGCTGAAATCTGTGCTGCAGCAACCTGGAGTTCGGGCTACACTTTCACTAAGCATTACAGTCTGGACATTGCCTCTAGGCGTAGGGCAAGTTTCGGCCTAGCCATTCTGCAGGGCCTTCTGTTGTAGACCTGGTTTGATCTTTCTGCAGACCTTCCTCCTCCCATGCTTCAGTTTGTCTTACTGAGTTCGACTGCTTGGGATTCTGTCCTGTTGATTATGACCTACTGCAGGAACCCTCTAGAAGTTAGATGGTACAGTTACGTAAGAATACAACATAACGGTAGATCTTCAAGAAAGGTTCCTGCAGTAGGTCACCATTTTTCCCCACCCTCCTTCCCCCAGTTTTTCTGCATGCTCTTGCAAGCTATTCTGGATTGGACTCCAGAAATTTTATCCACTTCTCCTGTCACACCCACTCTGGGTCTCCGGCAGGAGACCTGGAAAGCAGGCGGCCCACTATATAGGGTCACGCTGACGTTGGGCCATGTGAAGTCAGGTGGGCGGTCCCCCGCCAGACATTGCTAGCAAAAGTTTGCTGTGAGGTTCTGACGCCAGAGGGTGCAGTCCTATTGGTAATGACCTACTGAAGGAACCTCTCGAAGATCTGCTGTTATGGTAAGTTCTTACGTAACTGTACTTTATGTACTTACCATGACTTGATCTTCTGCAGTACCTTCACTGTTGATTATCACAACCACCCACCATCCTCTGTGCTAACAGATCCAGGGCCTCTGTGCAACTCATCCTGATATTGCTGGCCCGTACTGCTTAGTGCCATGGCATCTTCGCCCACTGCACTCCCAATGGAAAATAACTATATATAATCATATATAACTAGGGTGAGGGCTCCTTTTCATGACCCTTATACCAACCAAAAAAAGAAGGTAACTCCCTTCCTTATTTTCTTGTCCTTTTCCGCACTCCGCATATACCCCCTTCTTGCGGTATATTGAATTAGTTGCTAAATGAAATTTGTGCCTCTGAGAGACACTGACCAGTCTAACTCTACTGGACAGTAGCACTGTCTGTGGAGGAATATTCTACACACTGGATTGCATGAAGTTGAAGCAGTTCTTACACAGGGTACATTCCTGTTGTTACAGGAGAAGTAGGTCATTTTCAGTAATATTTTTTTTTTTCCTTTGCTATGCCAGACTAGCCCTTTTTGGTTGGTTCTCCCTTTTTCCTCCTAGGTCAACTGGGCTGTTAGTCCACTACCCTTAGACATGACAGAGGAGATGGAGAGATCTCCGCTCCTTTGGGCTGTTTTAACCCTAGAATTCCACTTGCATCTGAGTTTCCCTTTCTTTTCCTGCTGGGTGGAAAGAGGCATACATTAACGGACTATTTAGCTAGTCTTCTGTCTGGTAGCATGGGGTTTGCTTTTTCTAGGAGTCTATGCAGTTGATACATATTTTTGCACATTTTTGCCATCTCTGTTGCAAAGGGTCCTAACTCCAGGCATTCCGTCTTAGCTTTCTGCCAGAGCCACATGCTTCAGGGCTGCTGCTTTAGGATCACTATCTCTCTGCTGTCTGGCTGGTGGTATGAGGTTCTCATTTTTCCGTACCAGATTACCTTTTTGTGCCACCTAGTGTGCCCCTTTTCATGATTCAAAGATTGGTAGTTTTTTTATTTTGTTCTATTTCTTATATACTTCCCTGTCTCTCTAGGGCAAGGGAATTCCGTAGTGCTATATTTTCCTCCGCTTTCTGTCTTGGTGAACAGATCTGAGGTTGATGAGGGAGCCGGCAATGGTCATCTGCTGGCACGTGACATCATGTGGGAGGTGCGCAGGTGCCAAGCCAAGTAGCCTTGGCCGGCTGTCTGGCCTTGGTTCTCTCTTTTTTTTTTTTGGTAGTGTTTCTGGCCTTTTGGCTGATGCTTTTTCGTCACCTTTCCCAGCGTTGATTGCTGTTGCATGTCTTGTTTTGCGGGCTTTTGACTCTGCCTTGCCCTTGGCATCGCCTGCTTTTCTAGGTTGATGCTCCTGCAGCTTACTGATGTGGTTGCAGGCCTGTTGGCCTGCCTGGTTGGGAGTCTTATCTGCCCTCTTTCTTGGGACTCTTGCATGTTGCTGCAGTACTGCTTGACTACTTGGAAATAATTCATAGAAACCTAGAATTTGCTGGCAGATAATGAACACTTGGCTTACCTAGTCTTCCCATTTTTCCCTGCCTGTCGTATCACAGCAGATCCTACCTGATCTCCATCCCATTCACCCACCCTTTTCCCTAAGATTCCCTTATACCCATGGATTCTTGAATTCCATCACTGTTTTCTTTTCCAAGAAATAAGTACTTCATCTGGAATTTGAACCCAGGTCGCCAGGAATGCTGTTCCGTAGCACCATCAGCTGTGCCACCAAGGCAACTACCGGTGTAGCTCAATAGAGGGAGATATTGAAAATAGTGCAGTTACTTTCCATAACAGTAGATGGAGACAGTCTTCATTTTGCCACAGGTCATCCTCTTGTCTCTTCCCCAACCCCCTTTCTTGTGGGTGGAATCATTTAGGTGGCAACTTTGACACGCCATTCTTCTGTGCTCTTTACTGGGATTATTGTAAAATCTCTCCTCTCCTTTGTCACACCTGATTCTCTGTCATTGATTTTGGTGGAGGGAGGGGAGTTGCCACTCTGCTCGTAGGTTTAGTATGACATCTGCAGTTTACAGAAGTGGCTAAGGAGTATGAGGCTGCCCACGCTATATAGGTGTGATATGTGTTCTGTGGGGAGGCCTCGGCTAGCCAAAAGTCGGAGTGGCCCTGACACCAGTGGTGTGTATATTCTACAGGTGTGGCTCATCGGAGATTTGCTGTTAAAGTAAGTAACTGCACTTCCTTTAAGGGAATAAAATGTGTAAACTGCAATATTCTGTTTGAGGGTGTGAAAGCACTAAGGGACATTGATGGCCATTGGTTTTGGGGGATTCAAAAAGGAGGCAGAGCAGGTGGTAGACAAATGGAATAGACTACCCAAGCAGATGATTGAAACCAAGTTCGTGGCTGGGATCAAGTGTGAAATGGGACAGACTCAAGGGATAGTGAGGCTTGGGGTGTGGTGTATAGACCACCTCATGGGGTGGGGGTACTGAGACACCTTTAGGGCAGTCAGCTCAGTAAATCTGGCCTGGCATTGGGTCTCGCATGGAAGTCAGGCGAGTAATGGACAGACTTGAAGGTCTGCTGGCTCAATTCTAGGTATCCCGAACAGCCAGGTCCCTGATAAATAAATGTTTTAAAGACTTACAGTTGCTGTAAATGTATTTCTCATCTAGTCTTATCAAACCCTCACCCCCACATTCTGATGTGTGAATGCTCCCACAAGCCCCCAGGGCTTAAGTTACTTTTGCAGTTGATTACAGGGAACATCGGTCACAGTCAACTTGATGTTTATTCTGCAGGGTATAATGCTGCTGACAGTGCCAGTACTGCTCACTGTCTTTAAAGGAATAATGCCTGACAGGGTGGGTGTTATGCTGGGATAACATCCCACCTCGGGTTAATTGGGCCGAGGCCACCGGCAGTGATCCTTTACCGAGAAGGATATTATCCAGCATAACTCCCACCCTGGAGGACATTATTCTATTCCTATTATACAATGGCTCGTTGTTTTATACAGAAAAAAATAATTTTAAAGAATTTTATTTAGTGTTTTTAAAATATTTTTTTAAGAAAAGATGCAGACAGTGCTCAAAGTGCTCTATGATAAAATCAGTAGGGATGTTATGCCAGGATAACATCCTTGTTGTGATGGCCAACTGACCAATCAGGAGCCAGGATTCTTTCTTGCCATTGTATAATCTGCCATATAACTTGGCATAGGGAGGTAAAGTGGTGCCAGAACAATTGGCAGCAGTTAAAACTGCAGCATCCCCATCTCAGACTGGCTGTGACAGAAGTCCCTAAGCTTGTGGAGCATTTAAACATCAGGGTTGTGGACAGGGGATGAGGATTAGCCAGATAAGAATTTAATTTACAGCAATTGAAAGTATTTTTTCTTATTGATATGCAAATTGGTTGATTGAGACCTTTAGGTCCCAGAACATAGCTTTGAGAAAGATTTATTTTTTCCCTTTAAGAATTTTTTTCCTTTTTATGGGATGATTCTATAGATGAGTAGTGGGTTAAGTAGCCTTTCACCTCTAGGTCACTGGTTCAAATCCAGCCCTGGTTGGTAGTGGCCAAAAGCCATCAATGTTGGATGTTTGTTTTTTGGGGCCAGTGTGAAAAAGATTGTGGTAGTCTTGGTCCAGTTCTCAGTGAGGAGGTGTCCATATCAGTCAGCAACACAATTGGCACAAACTGGTACCCATGTGGGCATTTGCATGAGGCCAAGGATTGAATGGGCATGGAGTCTGAACTGTCCTCTTCCCTATGTAGTGGTCCCTTCATAATATGGTTGAAGCCATGTTGTACTGTAGCTGTTATGTGGATATACGTAGGGTCAGTTTCCAGTCAAGCACCTTTCCTGACCACAAAATTCACTTTTTTTTTTAACAAAATCTAAGTGATGGCATAGGCATCTGTTTGCTACTTGTTCTATATTTTGCATTTAAAATGTTTAAATTGGTGTGGCATTTCTGTTTTATTTCTGATACTCTGGCCCCTATGACTAAACCTGATGTAATCTGCTGCTCACTGTACCCCAAACTTTACTAAAGGGAACTGCATTTTACCTGTAAGCTTGTCATTTCTGTGGAAGTTGTCTTGTACTGCTCCCCTAACCTTCCTTGACTTTGTCATCCGTAAAGAAAACATTACAAATTACTCACCATAGTAAAGTTTCTTCCTAAAGGATCTCGCACCATGCTTGACAATCCCTTCCCTACCTCCCCTTCCAGAACCTGGAAAAGGTTCTTACAGCAGCCTGTTCTTAGTAGAGTTGAGCATTTCCTGCTGCTTTTAGCTTGCAACGGAAAATTGTTTTTTTTCCTCATTTGTTTTCCTTCTTTAAAAAATAAAAAAAAAAACTCACAATTTTCAGTTTCGAGCCAAAAGCAACAGGAAATGCTTACCTCCTCTGAACAGGATGTTGAACCCTTTCCCAAGGTTGGAGGCGGAAATAGGGAAGGGATTGTTGAAAACATGTTGGTCTTCAAGGCTGCTACGGTGAGTAATTTTTTTTTCTTCAAAGCTTAGGAATACCACACTAATGCCTAACTAGTGCAGACTGCATAGCAGTACCCTGGGAGGCTGGGTACAGAATCTATTTAGGGAAAAGGTTCTGCAAGACATCCGTGCCAAAATTGGCATCCCTTCTGGACTGTATGTCCATAAAGCAGTGCTTTATAAAAGTGTGTACTGTTTTCCATGCATCTGCTTTGTAGTCTCCTGGATGGACACTGTCGTTGAGGCACAGGTCAGGAAGCACAGGAAAAACCACGAGCAGTTGTAGAATTTGCAGAAAGTATTTTAGTACTAACAGCGACATAAAAAAATAAAATTGTTTAGAATTACTATTTACAAAGGCAGAATAAACAGAGAAGATCCATCTGAGTTTTCCTTCAGTCTCTGTGCGTCTCTCCAAAACATTGCAGCTCTCTTAAGTCTTTGCAAACCCCCTCCCCCCCAACAAGCATCCTGTTTTTTTCTCAAGTGTTCTTGTATGTTTCAGGCAGGTGCAGCAGGCACACAGTGTCCCAGAACGGAGGCCCCTTCTCCACAGCGTCTGAAAGAGGGCTTAAAAACTGCTCTCGGGTTAACCCCTTGAGTTCACAATAACTTTTTGCAATTATCTCAAACTATAATTATATACATTTTAACAGTAGCACTGTATAATTTCTAAACAAAGGGATCCCAATATCGGTTACATTTCCACATAATGATTTGCATATATTTTTTATACCAGCAGATGTGCAAGGGAGGAAAAGACAGAAAAAGCAACAGAAGACTGAGAGACAGTGAGTGGCAAAGAATTGCGAGACTGTCTGGGTGATCAAATCCTAGGTCTCGCAGGAAAATTTGGTTGTACAACCAGACAAACAGGAAAGAACAGAACAGATCCCTGCATTCAAACTCTCCATAACAACTGGGACAGGGTCCTATTCAACCCTGTCACAGAAACTCCTCTAGATGCTGCCACAGAGACAGAGGTGCCCTTTATGTGGTGGGCATTTGATGACTTTGCCATAACAGAATTGCATGCATGCCAGTATACAGCAGGCAATAGTCCTCCTGGATGCTGGCTTGCCCTGGCCTACATCTTCATAGGTAGCACAGTTGTGTCAAAGTGAACCTGACATCCTTAGTGCCATCCAAGTAGTAGCTTAAAGCTCTTTTAGCATCCAGTGAATGGAATCTCTGCTTCACTGGTGTGTAAATCCTCAGGTAGTGTGATGGACTGGTTAAGGTGAAACTCTAAAACCACTTTAGGGAGACATTTTCAGTTGGTCAAAACTACTTTATCTCTGTGGAAGATAATGTACTTAGGATCTGTACACAGAGCTTGGAGCTTGATCCACTCTCCTGGCTGAGGTGAGGACTACCAAGAAAACTGTTTTCCAAGTAACATATTTCAGAGCAGCAGTTGCCATAGACTCAAAGGGACAACCCATGAGCTGGGCAATGCACAGATTTATATCACAGGGAGGGACTGATCTTTGCGAGGAGGATTCAGATGGGTCAGACCCTTAAGGAACCTTTTGAAAATGGCCAAGAAGGCTACTGTTCTCTCCCTACCAGCCGAAGCATAGGCTGAGAATGCTGCCAGATGTACCTTATGGGTAGAAGGGCAAAGGCCCAGAGACTTTAGGTATACCAGGTAGTCCAGTATGTAGCATGGGCTGGCCTGAAGGGGATTAATCTGCCTGGAAGAACACCACAGGGAAGACCTTTTCCAGTTTGAGGTGTATTTTTTCCTGTTGGTTGGCTTTCTGGAAAATAATACATTTAAAAACCTCTCTTGAGAGGTTTAACCCAAAGTATTCTAACTCCTCAAGTAACATGCCCTGATGCACAGAGTGCTGGGATCTGGAAATGCTATCCTGCCCTGAGGCAAGGCTAGTAGGTTGTACCTCAGAGGAAGAAAGATGGGAGGTTTGCTGGACAGGGCCAAGAGTATAGCAATACCAGGTCTGCCTGGCCCAATCTAGAGTAAACAAAAGCATTGTTGTAGGTTCCCTTCTGAGCTTCAACAAAACTCTGAGAAGGAGAGAAAGAGGGGGAAATATATAAAGGAATCTCTCTGTCTAACCGAGGACTAGGGCGTCCTTTGGGACTGTCCTCATTGCCAGTGGCTTGCAACAAAAGAGGGGTAGCTGGTAGTTTTGCCAAGAGGCAAATGGGTCCACTTCCGGCATGTCCCACCTCCTGAATACTGTTGCCAACACTTGCTTGGTCAGGGTCCATTCGTTGTTGCCTTCGCTGATTCTGATGAGGGAATCTGCAAGGATATTGTCCTTTCCTGGCAGGGTCTGACTAGGGTGCAGGGGGCCCACCTGGAAAGTTGATGCAAAGACCCACCTGGAAAATCAGTAAGGGAGGGCCCAGGAAGACTCGTTCTTATCAGTATTCCACTTCATTTATTCTTTATTCATTACAAATCAGGTTTACGACCTTTGAGTCACAGACTCATTTACGAAGGCACCTCGTCACAGGGGGGCAGACATCAAGACAGTTATTACAGTGCAGATTAAAACAGAGGATAGCATTACAGGTGCAGTAAAAGGAACATTTAACATAGATACTTAGGTTACATAATGTAGTTTTATGTTACTTAGGTTACATAATGTTACAAAATTGTGAGTTGCACTCATGGATGTAGTAGGTCCTCGGAGAAAACAGCGGGTTACATCCCTGTTTGGACCTAGTAGGGAAGGGGTAGGTCTGGGGGGAAGGAGAGCCTGTCCTGTGGACGTTGTCAAGCCAGGGGGAAGGCGGTCGGGAACCACAGGTTGCAACAGAGGGTTAGTTGCACCTACAACAGGTGGTATTAAAGATATGGCTCCGAAGGGCTGTTTTGAAGGAAACATAGAAACATAGAAGTTGACGGCAGATAAGGACCGCAAGGCCCATCCAGTCTGCCCATTTCTTTTTCTACCTTATAAATGTGCCATCGGCCTTTGCTCTGTCAGTGGCCTGTCTATTCATACTCATTTGTATTGCTCCCTTATGCTTATCCCATGCCTGTTTGAAGCCCTGCACTGTATTCATAGCCACCACCTCTTGAGGTAAGCCATTCCATGCATCCACCACCCTTTCTGTGAAAAGAATTTCCTCATTCCCCTTAATCAGCCCTCTAATCTCATGCTGTGTCCTCTGTCCTGCTATTTTTCTTGTATTTAAACATGTTAGACTCTTTCACCTTGTTAATGCCCTTAAGGTGTTTGAATGCCTCGATCATATCACCTCTCTCCTCCTTTGCTCAAGGGTATACATATTGAGCTCTGTTAATCTGTCCTCCTATGTCTTCTGATGCAGTCCTTGCACCATTTTGATTGCCCTTCTCTGGACTGCCTCAATTTGGTTAATGTCCTTGTGAAGGTGTGGCCTCCAATACTGCATGCAGTACTCCAGATGGGGCCTAACCAGTGTCTTGTAAAGAGGGATTATTACCTCCCTCTTACGACTTGTAAGAGCCAATTTTTGGCAAGTAGGAGATGCAGCTAAGGAGGGAGTTGAATCAGGTGGGGGCTCGGTAGAGGAAGGCTGTCTGGGCAAGAGAGGTCTTGGTTCTGGGCACCTTGAAAGTGGCCTTTACAGAGCTACGGGCGGTGACTGATGAAGATGGCTGCTGTAGGGAGGTGGAGACCTCCGGGGGGGGGGGGGAAGAGTCCTAGCAGTGATTTCTTAGCGAGAAGGTAGGTCTGGTAGAGCAGTCGCTCCTCAAAGTTGAGAAGATTGGTGGTAGTATAGAGAAGGCAGATGCGAGTTCGGCTGGGGGCACCGGTCAGGAGCTTACAGGCCTTATTGTTGGAGAGGGCAGTGTTGTCAGCTGCAGCGTAGATGGGCAAGCCATAGTCCACGAGGGACAAGACTGAAGAGGTGATGGCCAGCCTGAGGGCAACCTGAGGCAGGCAGTCCCTGTGCCGCTATAGCAGGCCAATCCGAGAGTTAATGGCGGCTGACAGGGCATTAATGTGGGTGTGGAAGGAGAGGGCACTATCGAACATGATGCCTAGGTACTTGTATGTGGTCAGTTGTTCTAGTGGGTGCAGAGTGCTGGGGATAATCAAGAGGGGGGTATTTTTAGCTTTATTTTGGTGGTAGGAGAAGAGCATTGATTTGGTTTTCTTTAGGTTAATGACCAGTCTGCGGTCGCCGAACCACCTTTCGACTTGGTTGTAAGCTTGCTGGAGGGTTAATTGGAGGGAGGTGGGATTGGGATGTGAGGCAACGAGCACTGCATCTACACAGAGGAGCATTTTACCGGTACATGAGCTGGGGAGGGTGTCGAGGTAGAGACTAAAAAGTATTGGACCCAGGATGGAGCCCTGAGGGACCCTGGAGCGAATGGGAAGAGTGCTGGAGAGGGAGCCGCTGATCTTGACACGCTGGGATGTAGCAGAGAGGTAGCTAGAGAACCAGGAAATGGGACCACCAGAGAAGCCAAGTTGGTGGAGTTGAGTAGAAGGGGATGACTGACAGTGTCAAATGTCTTGGAGAGGTTAATGAACACTGCTCCTGCAAGGCTGCCAGAGTCGAGAGCAGCATGCAGGTGTTGGGAGAATTCCAGGAGAGCCGTGGTTGTACTGTGTCCTGGGCGAAAACCATGCTGCTCTGGGCACATAATGTCATACTTGGTTAGGTATTCAGAGAGCTGGATCAACACCACTTTTTCAAGGCCTTTAGAGAGTAGGGGGAGGATAGAGATTGGCTGGTAATTGTTGGGGTTGCATCGGTCCCCACTCTTATGTATGGGTGTGATTTCAGCAGTTTTCTAAGCACTTGGGAACTGACCCAGGCATAGAGACTGGTTTAGAAGGTCAGTCAGGGGGTCTAGGACTTCATCCAAGACCATATGGAGGATCCTGGAGTCGAAGGAGTCACTGCTGGGGTTCTTGCTGCCTAAGGCTTTTAGCAGATGCAGCCTGGCTTCTTGTGTTGGGGGAGGGGGGGGGAGATAAGGTGCGCAGGTAGAATGGTGGGTGATGCAGGACCGGAAGGAGAAAGGTGGGGATTGGGTCAAAGAAGCTGCTGGGGAGGACCGAGCTTAGGTCAGAGAAGGCAGTGTTAAGGCAATCAGCTATGAGGAGTGGATCTGTGGTGGGGTGCCATTGATGGGGGGGACAGGACTTCCCATTTAGCTGTTTTATATTATCCCAGAAGGTCTGGGCTGAACCCCAAGTGGAAGTGAGGGTGGTCTGGTAGTGCTCTGCCTTGGCCCGCCTAATGGCCCAAGTGCACTTATTGCATTCTGCATTGTAAGCCTGTCTGATGCCTTTCCAGATTCTACAGCAATGAGCCAGGGATCATCTCTGTTTTTGAGTCTCTGGAGGAGGGGTGGGGGTGATCCATGGGGCATTGCATTTTTTGGAGCGGATCCTGGTGAGGGGGAAAAGGTCACAAGCCTTACAGAGGCATTTGTGAAGTGGTCAAGAGCTGAGTCAATGTCAGGGGCACGCTGGATAGGGGGAATCAGTCTAGCTGGCCAGGTATTGGTTTTATTTAGAGGCCTGGGCGAATTATATGTGAGAGTGGCCTGGGACACTGGCTTCAGAGTGGAGGATGACCAGAGACAGAGGACTAGGGAGTGATCACTGAGAGCTGGGGAGGACAGTGACATCCCGGATTTTGTAGGGGTGGTTAGATGTACAGTACAATCTCATTTATCCGACCGCATTCGGAAACATCCGAAATGGTGGGAAAATCGGGAGGTCGGATAAACGAGAAGTCGACCTTAAGCGTTAAGCCAGCTCACATGCGTATGTTCAAAACAGTATTGCAAGATCAAGTAAATGTAACCTGTTCGTTATAACTCTGGTGGGGGTGCAACAGAAGAGGCCATGCTTTAAGTTGAGTAGAGAAATTGGCAAACTGGATGAGAGGGGGAAAAAAATTTTCACTCGGAGGGCAGCAGGGGTTTGGAGCAGGGTACCAGAGGCCATGCTGTTTGCAAAATTCATGCTCTGCTTTGTGCCAGGCAACACGAAGAAACAGCGCCAGCTCACACGCATGCTGCGCTACTCCAGCCACTCCTACTCCTGATTGCCAGTGTCCCAGGGTCCACTCCTGAAGCCGGGTCAGCAGCACACGTCAGCCCCATGTATAGCCCCTTTCTGACACTTTCAGCGTAGAGGCAAAAACAGCTGTTGCAACAGGAGGACCTTACTGCAATTATTAAAATAAAGTTGTACAGTACAAGAAATTGTTTACATTGCGCAGCTTACTATCCCCCCTCTCTTGCCTGAAGAGGTCTGTGTACAGGACTCTTGTGGTTGCAGCACCTTTAGCACGTAATTTTTAGATCTGCTATCTAAGTGTGATATTTGTGGGGGACAATCCAACTGTCCGTTAGATAGGGAGTTCGGATGAACGGAGGTCGGATAATCGGGAGTCTACTGTAACAACATCTAGGAGAGTGCTGGTGCCAGTAGAGTGGTTGAATCTAGTGGGATGGGTGACTAACTGGGACATATCCAGGGCAGCAAAGGAGTCCCTTACATGGGAGGCAGTGGAGGCAAGCCAGTTAACATTGAGATCACCTAGGATGACTTGTTCCACTTTGTGAGGGAGGGATGTGAGATGGTCAATGAGGGACTGGACCACTTGGTTTTGATTCCTCGGGGGTACGTAGGAGACCATGAGGAAGATAGGGCATCGGGCAGGGTCAGATGTGATTTTTTAAGGTGAGGGCTTGGGCTCCATAATCAAGTTTAGGAGCTGGGAGTGCCTGACTTATAAGGGAGCCCCGTATGAGTAGTGCTCAACCACCACCTCATTTCCCTACTCGGTCTTCCCTGTAGATGGTATATCCATGGAGAGTGATAGCGGAGTCAGGGGTGGATTTGGAGAGCCAAGTCTCTACCAGTGCAGTTATGTCAGGTTGATGTTGAACGACCCAGCACTGGAGGGCAGCAGATTTCTTTAGGAGACTGCAAATGTTTAAGGATGCAAAGCAGACGCCAGTTGCAGTACAGGGTTTTGAAGGGCTGGAAGCAGTAGGTTCTGGGTTTGGGTGTGCATTACCAGATAATAATAGCAGTGTAATTATTCTGGTTAGTGGCCGGTGGCGATGGAGATCCTTGGGTCGACACCCAGCTGAGGACTTTACAATCAGGGTGCATGGGATAGATAAAGTGCGAAGGGTGGAAATGTCAGGGGAGAGCTGGGTCCAGGCCAGGCCTTGGAGGGCAGAGGGAGTGGGGATGTTGGCAGGGTGGAGGTCTTGTGGGGGTCACAGGTAAGTCGAGGTTGGGGGAGGGCCGAGTCACTGTGGGGTAAACTGGAGATGAGGTGTCTAGTGTGGAGGAAAGGTGCTCCAGTCGGTGTGAGGTCTGTAATAAGAGGGTGAATGAGAGCAGACGTAGTAATGGAGTGTAGGTACCCATAGCAGCAGAGCAGTAAAGGAAGAGTGCCAGGAGTAGTAGAGAGTAAGGAGATGTAGAGCAGCTTTGGAATGGTTGGGGGAAACTCCTCTAGTGGGCGAAAAGACTATAAGATGCAAATGGGAAAAATCAGTAGAAGAGGGAGGGGCAGACAGATGAATAGTGATAGACTGACTTAAGTGTGCTTATAACTGGGCCCTCTAGTGGCTACAGGATATAATCTGCTAATGGAAAAGTCAGCACTTGGGAAGAGGAAGTCCTGAAGCAATTTGAGGGTTGGGAGGACACTGCAGTATGCTCAACAGAGAGAGCAGCAGCCTCAATACAGTCGTGGAATGGGCTCTGATTAACACTGGGGCA